>CM035427.1:106236337-106603837 GCA_020310875.1 Ceratopteris richardii
TGGTGTCCAGGGCTGGTCTGGTGACCTGAGCGCCTCCACGAAGATTGGCAAGTAGGAGAACCTCGTCACGCCACCCCTTTCATCAACAATTGAAGCACAAAACGCTCGCACCCATTTTTAGCAAACTATGTATTTAGGTTTTGATTCAAATCAATAAATGTATTGAATTTCACAGAAAGCACTGTTTTGAGCCTCATCTTCGAGCAGTTGGTATAATTTCTTTACTCTTACATTCTTGCATACATAATTTAAGGTTACATTATTGGTTAAAGGCAACTGTTTGTTAAACATAGGTTAAGCGTTAATCATAACTTACTTGAAACATATTGGTATAGTAAAACCTTATCAAACTGGACTCTAACGGAATTTCAGAATTAGTAGCTGAACATAAGGAAAGAGTAACAAAAGAAGTTCAGGATATAGTTAGAATTGTTCAAGCTAGATCAAAACAAACTTCAAAAATGAACGAACTATTTCAAACTATGATGCACGAGACGCAAGGACAAAAAGTAGTTGAAACGTTATTAAAGGATAAAGGGAAATTTACTGGTATGAATGTTACAAATTATTTAGACACGTTTGAGGAATTAGCCAAGTTACACGGCTTTCCTGATACAAAGTGGAAATCCTATCTTGGACGACTTGCCATAGGTACAGTGAAAGCTATTATGGATCTACATGACAATAAAGAATGGAATGAGTTTAGAAAAGAGCTACATAAAGAATTTTACTTAGAGGACTATAGTCAACACAATAGAGAGGGATTTATGAAATGGATTAGTTCTCCTAAGCCTCACATTTCTTTAACTCAACTCCATGGGGAATTTATGAAAAGATTCTCTCAATTACCTGAACAGGATAGAGTTGCCCTTACCCCAGATATCATTTTATATTTCCTTAAAATCTTGACTCCAGATATAAGGGTAGAGGTTGAGCGTAGGCTTGAAGAACCGGGAAAGAAATATGGGCTTATAGATGACTGGGGTGTAGTGAAAACAGTGGTTGAGGCGGTTGCTCACATGAAGCAACGCAAAACACTTCTTTATGATTCAATGTCTCAACCATCTTCCAGTTTTCCTCCGATTCAGGCAACTAGGGATACACATATAGATTCAAAAGTTGAACCTACAGCTTCCACATCCAGAGTACCAACTGAGTTGCAATTTGAGATTTTGTTTAACAAGTTGGACAATATGATGCATATGCACGAGAATATGTCTAAAGAGGTAGCGGCTTTGCAGAATGTGGTGTATGCTTTAAACTTACAAGATAAACCTGCAATACAAGCTCATCCGATTATCTATCCTCAACCATTAAATGCTCCAAATCCACCATTAGTAGCTCCAAATCATCCATTAGTACCACCTAATCCACCTTTTATACCTCCTATTCCTCCAGTTGTACCCCAACCAATTCCTCAACCAATTCCTCAAGCATTTAACCAAAGAAATTTCAATGAAAGGAGAAATGCCAATGTGAGGAGATGTATCTGGTGCGATGCCACAGATCATTTGACTTACACATGTGAAGCATTAAAAGATGCGAAAGAGAAAAGACTTGTAATTGATATTGACAAGCGATTGTGCGACTATAGAACACATTTACCCTTAGCTGCCAATTGGGGAAAGGGAGGGATGCAGAAGCTGTATGAAAACCTTTCTGAGTCTTCGAAATCTGCTTCTGCTGTTAAACTAGAATATGTTGATAGTGACTCTGATTCCGAACAAACAAGGGAAACGAGGAACTACTCAATTGAAGCTTTGATAAAGGCGAGAGATGATATTATGCAGAAAACTGCGTGGAACTCTCCTGTCGATCAATTCTCGATATATTCGCATATTGCGAATGTTGAAGAGAAAAGAAAGAGGGATGATGAGCAAGATACAAATGATTCAGGTAGACGAATGACTAGAAGTAAGATGAGAGATGAGCCGAAGCCTAAGAAAGTTCAATTTGAACAAGGCAAAAGTTCTAAAACAAATGAGGAGCGAAGAAAAGAAATTAGGGAGGGTAAACAACCTGTGTTTAGTGAGCCAATTCAAACGTCAGACAAAGTAGAGCAAATTCCTAGAACTGAAACAAAACCTGAAGAGAAACCAGAAAAGAAACCAAAACGAGTACCGAAAGCTATTCTTATTTCTGAACTTGAACAAAAAGTTGATTCGAAAGAAATATTGTATGACATCTTATTAAAAAGTGCAGTAACAATGACTTTAGAACAAATCTTCTCAATAGCAAAAATTGAATTTAAGGAAAATTTTATTAAACTAATTAAAAGGAAGAGATTCCCTCTGTCACAAGAGGTAGAGATGCAAGATGTTGCCGATGTAACTCACTTGATTCATGAATCTCTTTCTTTAGACTCAGAGGATGAAGAAGATAATACCTGTAATGTGAACAAAAATTTCTTAGGGCCGATTGTACCAGATGACGAAACAAAAAACTCAGAGAGTGATTTTAGAAAAAGTTTTTGGGCAAGAGGCACACCGGAGATTAAAGTTAACTTAGGAGATCAGAAGAGATCATATTCTGCTTTAGCCCTAATTGACTCTGGGTCTGAAATCAATGTGATTTCGAAAGGATTATATAATAAGTTTAAATGGCCTATTGATAAAAATCACGGCTAGATAATGCGAACCGCGGACAATGGTTGTGGATCACTCCTAGGAGCATGTGCCAACATACCTCTAATGATAGGTGGAATCTCTGAGACATTCCACTTTTTCATTCAAGACAACTGCTCTTATGAAATTATCTTAGGTCAACCATTTATATGTGAAGCCAGAATGGAGACTAAAGTAATAGATGACGGCTCAGCATACGCAAGAATTAGATCTAAAGATGATCTACAATCACTCCAAGTTATGATAGTCAGCCCAAACCATGTACAAAATAGGGAGCAAATTAGGAAGACGCCTATCCGTTCTCATGAAAAGATATGCGAAGATCATATGCCTCTTCGTGAGTTTGGAACTTATTATGATCAAAATTTTGCCTAGATGCCACTGTTGAGCGAGACAACGGTGGTTCTTGGTTTGATGTCTCGCACCCATCTGTAGATACTTTAGATAGTTTTTCTTTATATTTTCCTTCATCATATTTGCGATTCCGTCATTATAAACAAATTCCTAAAAAAATTATAAAACATTATGAAAAATTTTATAAAGAGAAAGGATTCATTTCATCTGATGAACACATTGAAACCGTAATTGAAACTTTATCTTCAAACTCATTGATTGAAGAACTTCAAAATATTTTGCATGAAAAAGAAAATTTTAGATTTGTACTTTTAAATTCTATTGAAGAATATGATTTGATTATTAAATTTGTCATGAGTAATGAAAAGGAAGCAAAAGTAAATACAAAATACAAAACCGTTGACAAAAAAATTAAACCGATTGCCCAATCATTACCACGAGAGAGTGAAGAGAAGTTTAGGCAAGTTACCAATGATCCTTATTTAAGGGAGCACACAAATATAGGTCATACCTTCACAGAAGAAACTTTAAAGCTAATCAAGATAGGAAATGATGAAAATTTTTTGTTACCCGAGGAACGTGAATTATTTCAAAAAGTAATTAGAAAGCATGGAAAGGCATTTTCTTTATATTCCCATGAGATAGGTTGTGCAGACCCACAAATTGTACCACCAATGATCATCTTTACAGTGCCTCACATTCCATGGAATCTTCGACCCATACCTGTTCCGAAAGCCCATTTACCAGAGTTAATGCGGCTTCTTAAGGAAAAGATTCACATGCGAATTTTAGAGCCATCGTCTACACCCTACTCAAATAGGTGGTTTACTGTTCCAAAGAAAAATGGCAAGTTACGATTTATTCAAGATTTACAACCTGTTAACAAGGTTACTGTTAGGAATGTAGGTACTGGGCCCATTGTAGGAGAATTCGCTGAAGCCTTCGCTGGTCAGGCCATTTACTCAATGGGAGACTTGTATTCTGGCTACGATCAATTTCAGCTTGCTATTGAAAATAGAGATATTACGACCATGAAAACTCCTTTAGGCTTAGTTCGCATGTGCACTTTGCCGCAAGGAGCTACTAATTCAGTAGCGCATATAATGAACGCCATGAATTCAGTATTACATGATTTCATTCCTAATATAGCCATGCCATTTATTGATGACATTCCTATTAAAGGATGTATTGAGAATGCGAAAGATGAAACTTTAGATTCCTTTGGCTGCAGGAAGTTTGTAGTAGATCATATCTCTGACTGTGAAAGGATTTTCCAGAGATTTGAAGAGGTTGGTCTCACATTCTCCATTGAGAAATCTGTTTTTGGTGTCAATGAGGTACTTATAGTTGGGCATTTATGTGGACATTACGGTCGGAGGCCATATCCACCTAAAGTCGACGCTATAAACAAGATTTCTGAAACCTGTAGTAATATTAGTGAGGTAAGACGATTCCTTGGTGCTTGTGTGTTTTATGCCATCTGGATCCCACACTATGCACATGTTGCAAACTGTCTTTATGCTTTGCTAAGGAAGAATCGAAAGTTTCTTTGGACTGAAGAACACTCAAAAGCTATGAAAAAGTTAAAGAAATTACTTCTTGAAGCTCCTATTTTAAAGCGAGTAGATTATACTGATCAAAAGCCTATCATTTTAAATGTTGATACGAGCCCTATAGGAATAGGATGGGTTATTGGTCAGGACGATGAAGAGGGCAATAGGTATGCTGTGAGATTTGGAGCAAAGATTTTACACGATACGCAAAGAAATTATCCACAAATTAAACGAGAACTATGGGGTTTAGTCACGGCATTAAAATCTGATAAAGAATATTTTATAGGTGCAAATGTAATAGTAGAGACAGATTGTCTACCTCTGATTGGAATGATTACAAACTGTTCATCACCCGACATAGATGGATTTCATACATCAAGTTTATAAATCCTGTTTTGATACATATTGCAGGTAAATCTAATCCTGTGGCTGATATGCTTTCTCGAGCTAGATTTGATAATGAGGAAGACACAGAATTAGAAATAAATGCAATTAATTATGATTCTAAAGCATACGCATATGAACAGTTTAATATTGAAGAATACGAAGGAGAGTGGCAGGATATTGGAAAGTATTTAAGTACTTTGGTTAGGGCACCTTCATGGTCTTCAAATAGATTTCGGAATATTAGGAAAAGAGCTTACAACTTTTTCCTGAAAGAAGGTTTAATTTGGAGACATGCTAGGGGAAAAATTAGATTGCCACAACGAGTACTAGGTACTAAGGATCTTCAGTTACAAGTCATGAAGAGTATGCATGATACTTTATGGGCAGGACATAAAGGTTTTGTAGCTACGTATGAAAAAATTAGGGAAGGATACTGGTGGCCAGGGATTTATGTTACTGTTAAAAAATATGTGAATTCATGTGGCGTATGTCAGATTCATTCCTCAGTCAAACATAGGGATCCGTTGCATCCTACCTATCCACCATGCATCCATTATAAATGGGTTGTAGACTTAGTTACCATGCCCAAAGGTATCAATAAAATGAGATATATAGTCTTGGCACGTGAAGATCTTACGAATCATGTAGAAGGCCGAGCTTTAAGATCTAAGACAACCTTGAATGTATGCAAATAGAGAGAAAGAGAGAGAGAGACTCCCTCCCCCCCCCCTGGCGCTGCGCACGGCAGAGAGAGAGAGAGAGAGAGAGAGAGAGAGAGAGAGAGAGAGAGAGAGAGAGAGAGAGAAAGAGAGAGAGAGAGAGACTCCCTCCCCCCCTGGTGCTGCGCACGGTAGAGAGAGAGAGAGAGAGAGAGAGAGAGAGAGAGAGAGAGAGAGAGACAGAGAGAGAGAGAGAGGAGAGAGATAGAGAGCTTCCCCCCCCTCCTCCATCCACGCGCGGCAGCGACGCAGACAGAGGAGAGAGAGAGAGAGAGAGAGAGAGAGAGAGAGAGAGAGAGAGAGAGAGAGAGAGAGAGAGAGAGAGAGAGAGAGAGAGAGAGAGAGAGAGAGAGAGAGAGAGAGAGAGAGAGAGAGGCTCCCTCCCCCTCCTGCAGAACTGCACACGGCAGAGAGAGAGAGAGAGAGAGAGAGAGAGAGAGAGAGAGAGAGAGAGAGAGAGAGAGAGAGAGAGAGAGAGAGAGAGAGAGAGAGAGAGAGAGAGAGAGAGAGAGAGAGAGAGAAAGAGAGAGAGAGAGAGAGAAAGAGAAAGAGAGAGAGAGAGAAAGAGAGAGAGAGAGAGAAAGAAAGAGAGAGAGAGAGAGAGAGAAAGAGAGAGAGAGAGAGAGAGAGAGAGAGAGAGAGAGATTAGTTAATTACTCTACTTAGGTACTTTAAGATAATTAGATAGATAAAATTAGTTAATTAATTAATCTATTTAGATACATTAAGATAGTATTTAAAAAAATTGATATAATAAGGTTATCAGTTATTAAATTATTTAATTAGTAAATGACATGATTTAAGTAGATAAATATTTCAAAAGTTTATTAGCATAGTATATATAAGTATATTTATTCATGGATTTAATTTAATGTATGATTATGTAAAATAGTAAAGTAAATTAGCATGGATAAGAAAGTGATTTAGTTTATGTTTAGAATGGTTTATAACTAAGTTAATATATAGGATGTATAATGTATTGTTTAAATTAGGAATATTTAAATAGCTTTAAAATGGAATTTAAAAGGTATTGTTTGACTTGGAAATAGTTAGATCTAATTAATAGCTATTATGTAAGTAAATATTTTGACATGAATTTGAAGGTATGCATGTATGAGTGTAGAAGCATGTGCATGTGAGTAAGTAAGTACACATGCATGGTGGTGTATAAGTATGGGTATGATGAGCATGAGTTAGCATGAATGTGTGTTAGTATGCATAAGCATGTGTATGAATGCATGTGTTTGAATGATTAATGTGTTAGCATGCATGTATAAATGTGTGTTACCATATTTATGAAAGTATATTAGTATGTATAAGATTATGTGTTAACATGAGCATTAGCAGATATTAGCATTTGAAAGCATGTATGTAAAGTACATTAGTATGCATGAGGAATGTATGCATTAGAGTGTATGTGAATACTTTAATGTATGCATGAACATATGCATGTGTATGAAAAATGTACGAGAAGAATGTCTTTTATGTTTCTCATTAATTTCTTGTTAGATTACTAATATTCCTAATGTTTTTTTGCAGAAACATTGATGAATTGAAGCAATTGAAGTTTACAATCAGTTAAAGTGAAGTTTAAACAGTTGAAGTGATCCAGCAGATTGAAGATCCATTTAAACCTTATATCTCCATTTAGTCATTTACCCATTTGTTAAACATTTATCCATTTGTATAGGCTTTCATTTGTCTTAGAATCATTGATTTGAACCTCACTTTTGTATTAGAGTTATTGCTTGGAACCATTAGCATCTCAATTAATTCATTCAAACAATTTAGCATCATATTGTTTCCATTATTTTCTTTCATGTCTTCCGATTTAAACCATGAATTTGAGCAGAGTCGAATTGAAACTACAACCGAATCCATAGGATTAGTATCAGAAGAATGTATTAAAGATAATAGTACTAATGAAAATTCCATTATTCCAACTATTGAGAATGTACCGTCAACTCTAGACAGACCAGAACCCTCTAGCTTACCTGATAGTTTAGTAGAAGAACCCATTATGGAAGTTTCAATCTCATATCAGGAAGCTGTTGCTAAGTACGAAGCCGCCAGTCCTTACGGTCCATAGCTATTTAAAATATTTATTTTTGATAAAAAAACCTTGGTTTCAGTCATAGAATTAGGTAATTTATATTGTTTTGTCATTAGGACCCTTAATTCCAGAAGCCTGAGTCCGCTACAGACACCCTGCGTGTGCCGAACGATTTTGGCGGATGACTTGATCCACCATCCGAGCATCCCTCACGACCCGACAACGGTTCATTCCATTTAAAGCTATACATGGTAATCTGTTTACAAGATATGTGGCTGTATTTACAGCCTCAGCCCAAAGATAGTTTGGATAATTCTTCTCCTTTAACATTGCTCTTGCAAACTCAACCAGAATTCGGTTTCTTCTTTCTGCTACTCCATTCTCTTGCGGTGTATACCTGCAAGTTATTTCTCTTTTGATACATGCATTCCACAGATAATCATTGAACTCTCAAAAAAAATATTCTCCTCCTCCATCAGACCTTAGTCTTTTGAGTTTCTGTCCTGTAAGTCTTTCAGCATATGCATGAAAATGCTTGAAAGCTCCAAACACTTCTGACTTCTCTTTCAAAACATAAAGCATTATCCATCTTGTTGCATCATCAATAAAAAGAACATAATACCTTGAGCCACTGATACATCCTTCTTTTGTTGGTCCCCATACATATGTATGTATGAGCTCTAGCACACCATCGTATTTGTAACCATTTTTCTGAAATGGTAACCTGTGTGCTTTTCCCATCTCATAGGCTTCACATTTGTGAATCATATGTTGATTCTTCATATTCGGTAATCCTCTTACGGATTGTTTCTCCACCATAGCTTTGATTCCTTTTTCATTAAAATGTCCTAACCTCTTATGCCAGAGGTCTAATTCTGTAAATACTTCATCACCATGTGTGATTAAAGCTTGACCAACATTCCCTTGTACTTTAAGAGTAAAAATTCTACCTTTCATCTCCTCTCAATCATGCAAGCAATTGTGCTATCGCCCTGTGATCTTCGATATCCTCATCAATAGATCCAAGACTGCTGCCAACTCCTTCATCTTATTGACATAATCACTAATGCTTTGACTTTGCTTTTTCTTGAACGTTGTAAATACTGACCATAAGCTAGCCTTTCTAGCTTTGGTAGTGTTTTGGAAATGATCTTCCAACGCACTCCATATGTCTTCTGCTTTCTCCAGACCTCTAATATGTGGTAATAGATGATCTGTAATGGTATTGTAGATATATGCTCTTGCCGTCGCATCTTTCTTCTGCCACAGCTTCAAGGCTTCTAACTCTTCTTTCTTTGGTTGACTGTCATCTCCAAAAGTAGGCGTCTTTTCTTAACCTGTTACATATTTCATTAAGTCCTTACTCATAAGTAAGGCTTCCATTCACATTACCCATGTGGGATAGTTATCTCTTTCCAATTTGTCAATAGAAATGTGATCTACCATAATCTTCTTGTTTCTGTTATTTCCGGTGAGTATAACGTTAAAAGATTTTACCTTTCGTAAACCTTTACCTTTGAGAATAACTTTGGAATGTTTCTTGATGCCGTTTGTTGTTTATCTCCTTAGCTTTCACCTTTCTTGTGAAGAATTCTTCAAATTCGTTTGTATCTTTACTTTAGTTTCTACTTCTGAGAAACCTTTTCTGCTCTTCAGAACCTTTCGCTCTGATACCACTTTGTTGACGTTATGTGATGTCGCGGCAAAAGCTTGTTCAGTAACAAGACTATGGAAAATTGCCATGCCTCAACTAGAACTAAGCTAGAGTGATATTAGAATACCTCTATAATCATCAGTAGCTTAGCAACCTTCTAAAACTGAAAAATTTATAACTGTATTTAGTGAAAACTAAAAATTCACTTTACAAAAAGCTTTGCGTTTTCTTCAAGCTTCAATTCTGAACTGATTTACTTCAAACTTTACATTACTCTGTTTGCTTACAGTTAGATAATCTTTCCATCACTTAATTGTGCCAAAAACTGAGTTTTAAACTCACCGAAATACCACCGGAACTTCACTAGACTGTTACCCGACTGTCACCGGAATCTCACCGAAATTGTACTTTAATCAACTGCAATTCCGATTGTCGTTACATCAAATGACTGTAGATGAAGTAAGGAAGTAATACCTGAGCTTCCTTCAGTAAATGAACTCTATCTGAAGTTTGAGAAAAAAACTTCACCAATTTTGGATGTCTTTACGATTAGACTTAGTACTGTGCATACATGTCCAATTTCGCAAAACTCTTCGATCAATTTGTAGTTCAGACTCCTAGCTTCAACATGAGCTATCATTCTTGAAAAACTTTACAGTGTGCTGCGAGATCTAACTTGCAGAAGTACCAGAAAATGTAAACTGAGAAAACTGTAACTGTTAACTAACTTTCACAGTAACATGAAATCACTTAGATTTCTTCACACGAGAAGAATGCACTCAGATCTTTCCACATAAATATGTGTTTTGAATTAGAGAAGATGTGTACAAAAATGGCTTGGCCTCACTTTGCTCATAGCCATGGAAAACTCTCCTATGCTGAGTAGTTCTTCCTTACTATCTCTCTCTCAGATGAATACCCGACATTTTAGGTTCTGTTATTCATCTCTACATACATACACTTGCGTCTACTGCAAGTGCTTCTCTACTCTCTTGGGAGTCCTACCTTCTCATCTATCTGCTCCCTCACTTGCTACATTGCTCAACTCTCTTATATATACATTTTTTATCCAAGATTCAAAACTCGTACTTCTGGAAGTTTCTATGTTGTATATTACAGGGGTGAATTTGTCCCTTCACTAAGGCTTTGATTTTCTGAATGCTTTGTTTCTGCTTGTCTTCGTCTTTATGTCGTTATGCCTAATTAGTGAGTGAATCTCCAACACTTTGTTGCTTCCTCTTGTTCCAATTCTACTTTCCTTGGATCCAATCTTCTCTTCTTTACTGGAATAACTTCTTCTGACACCCCTTTCCTTTTCCTTTCTGATCCTCTCATGCTTGTTTGGGCTTCTGCTTCTCTTATGGACATCATCTTAGAAGGACTTTTAACCCCTGACATCAAGCTCCTGAAGTATTGAGCTTCTGGAGCCAACTTCATCTGATCCTCCATACCTAAAAGATGATATATAATCCTTGTTAAAAATCGTGCTCCATTCATGAACTTCCTCTGCTCCCAATGTTTTGCAGCTTCCTTAAATTGATCATGGATGTATGGAGTTACATCCATTACTCCAAATGGCTTGCTCCTGTCTTTATTATTGAACATAATTAGTGTCACTGGTTTATGTGGCAGGGTATATCTAGGAAGTTTTGGAAAACACAAATATTGAAGAAACATCTTGATAACATACTCTTCATTCTCTTTCCCTTTGAAATCCACAAATTTGGAATATCTAGCATAGGTTGCTTTATTCTTTTTGACAAAACTATTATCCAACTTTGTTCCCATGAGATAGAATTGAAGGGCTTCCCTGATGTGTTCTGCTTTTATAGTAATATGCACCTCTTTGTTCTCTTTGTCCTTGACTAAACATCTGAAATATGCTTCATTGCCTTTGCCAACTTCCAATCGTTTATAATTGACTGCAATTTTTTGGAATTTGTAGAACTCTTGACATAGCATTGTGTACTTATGGCCTCCAACTCCTACTATAAAAATATGCTAACCAATGATGCTAACAGTTTCCTTCAGTTCTTTAGCTATCTTCTCAGCTTCTGGAATACCTTGTTATTCATCAGACTCCAGCTCCACCTTTTCCACTGCTGCTTCACTATCTAAGAACCAATGTCCTCTAGACAAGGTTACTGAGTCTACTTTGAGGTCATGAATTGGTAATTCTTTTGGATTCACCATTCTAGAGAAAATATAACATAACCAAAAAGAAAACTCCACCCACATGATTCACAAGAAACATAACAAGAAATCACATTTATCTTGAGATGTAATGAAAAAGCAAAAATAAAATCTTAGATGAATCCTGACTTCCTTATTTGTATCACAGATATAACTCAATTGAAGTGATCATCACATGTGTAGCAAGATGTCTAGTGCTCTCTTCCCTACTCTCTTTTTTATTTATATTTTTTTTAATAAAAAAGAAAAAATGAATGAATTGTTAAAGAAAATTTAGATTTTTTTAGGAAAATAATTAAACAATGACTGTTGGAACAAACCAATCACAAATTGGTGATTATAAAGATCTTGAATCAAGCCTATGGTCAGATTGAAGTGGAAGAAGACATTTGAGAGAATGAAGAGATTTCAGAAGTCAAGTATGTATACATATGTACATTAGGGATGGAAATCCTTGTAATGTGAGTATAGAAAATCTTTAGGATGATAAGGAGCAATGTAATAAACGCGGGATAAGTCTAGAAACATATGTATATAAGTCAATGATGTAAAGAAATATGTATGAGAGTCATTTTAATGACAAGTTAGAAGAGAGATGTGAAAAGAGACTTATTCAGGAAACTTAGCGACGAGTATTTCTGAGAATTCTCCATCTCTGATCAAGATGATCAGAAATCTTTTTGTACACATCTAGTTTGATGGTTAATGAAGCTATGTTCAGAATTTCATGATCCAATTCCTTTTCTATTGAGAGAATTATCTACAGGAACATTTGTATGTAGACTGTAGAAATAAATCTCTGAGAATCGCGCAATTTTCCCTGTCAATGTTTTGCTTAGATCTCAGCGCATAGTGTAAAGTTTTTGATGAGTGAGCATTCAAAATTTAAGTTAGAAGATAAGGAAACTATGGCTAAAAGCATTTAGCAAAACAGGACTTGTGTTGTGAGAAATCAACTTAAGAAGTTGACTATGTCAAAGTCGCCATTTCTGGAAGACAGGTTTTGACATATCTTTGATCTTAAGGATCAAACTGAAGTTTTAATGATTCGTTTGAAGGTCTGATGATTGATATGATTGCGCAAAGGTAGCTTGGAGGTATGTATATCATTAGATTGAAGATATCTAAAGATATGTGCAGGTAATGAAGTCAATATTTGAAGCAGACTTCTTGAAGAAGAAAATTCTTACTCAGAGAATTGTTCATGAATGATGTGGTAAATCAAAGTGACATTTGTGTGAAGTTTGGTCTATTACTGATATAGATGTGTTCTTAGATCAGTATAGATTAAGCATTTGGAGATTAAGAGGTCTCCAACAGTGGTATCAGAGCAGAAGGTGTAATACAAGAGAAGTAAAGGTCTTGGAAGTCCCGACTGCTGCAGATATTGAAGTTCTTTCTAATCAAAGGTGGACAAGGACAAATTCGTGAAGATAACTCGGAGAAGTACAGAGCACGAGTTCGAAAGATCAAGAATAATCAAAGCTTTATATCAAAGGTACACTTTATCTTCATAAATCATAGTAATTGCAGACACAGAAGATCAAATATGGGAGAAAGCTTGCAGATTGATAAGCTAGATAGGGAGAACTATCCAGCTTGGTCTATGAGGATGGAAGCACACCTCATGAGCAAAGACTTGATGGCATTCATTACAGGAGAAGAAGAAAAACCTGAGTTTACTGATCCTAGTACTCCAACTAGGGAAGAACTTGCAGATTTGAAGACTTGGATGAGAAAGGATGCTCAAGCTAGGAGCATCATTTACATGGCTATAAATGATTATCTTCTACCTCATATCAGAGGATTGGAAAGTGCAACAGATGTTTGGAATGCCTTGGAAGAACATTTCGAAAATACAACTAAGTCAAGGAAGTCTTCATTATGGGCTGAGTTCACAACTTTCAAGAAGAAGAGCTCACAATCAATTTCTGATTATGTGGCAAGGATGAAGGATATTGCAGATAGCTTGGGAGCAGTAGATGAAGACATTGAAGAGGATAAGTTGGTAAGGCAAATACTTATAGGTCTTAGAGGAGATGAGAAGTGGAAGCCTTTCATATTGTCCATAGAATTGTCACTTGATCACTTTACTCCTGATCTTAATCAATTGTTAGGACACATGCTAACTTTTGAGCAGGACATTAAAGGAGACAATGATAGGAGTGCAAGTCAAGCTATGTACTCTAAGGATAAGAAAAGGAATGGCAAAGGGAAGCAGCCAACTGATGATCAAGGATCTTCAAATCAAGCTAACTTTACAAAAGGAAAGATGAATTTCAGAGGTAAAGGAAGAGGAGGTAAGAATAAAGATAATTATAAAGCTTGTTGGATTTGTGGCAGAACAAATCATTTGGCAAATGATTGTTGGTATAATAATCAAAATGGTGGAAGCAATAATCAGAGTTTTAACCAAAGAGGTAGAGGAGGCAGAAACCAAAGAGGCAACTTCAGAGGAAGAGGTGGTAGGACATCATATGCTAGAGGAGGTGGAAGAAGCTTTCAATCTCAGTCCTACAACAACAATTATTATAACTATGCATCAGATCAGAAGGATGATATGACTCTTATCTTGAATGCAACTCATGAATCAATAGGAGAAGATCAAAGGGTGTTTTATATTGACTCAGGATGTAGCAACCATCTGAGTGGAAATATATCCTTGATGACTGATATGGAAGCAAAGGTGAATGGACATACAGTTCAGACAGGTGATAATACCAAGCACAAAGTGGAGAGCATTGGATCAGTGAAGACAAAGAGTGGAAGTACACTTTTGAGTAAGGTACTTTATGTCCCTACTATTCCTAAAAATCTGATAAGTGTAGGGCAAATTGTTGAGAAAGGATATGAAGTCAGATTCACAAATGATGGTGTCTATGTGCAAGATCCAAATCAGGGATATAGAAACATTATTGCAGGTAAAAAGGAAGGAAGATTGTTTACTCTCAAAGTTCAAGGTAATGTGGGACATGCATTGTTTACTTATGGAAGTCAAAAGATGTTTGAGTTAGACCTATGGCATAAAAGGCTAGGTCATTTCAATGAGAGAGCCATAAAGGAGATGACAAGGAATGATGTAGTGCTTGGTTTGCCAAATATTGAAGGGCAACATATTGTGTACAAGTTTGAAGCTTGTCAATTAGGTAAAGCACACAAAAGCTCTTACAACAAATCAGGATACAAGTATTCAAATATGCTTGAATTGGTTCATACAGATGTGTGGGGTCCTTCAAGAGACTATAGCATAAATGGATCTAGATATTATGTGTTGTTTGTTGATGATGCAACTAGATGGATTACTTTGTATGTAATCAAGGATAAATCAGAAGTGTTCAAAACATTTAAGCATTATCATGCTTATGCAGAAAGGATTACAGGACAAAAGCTCAAGAGGTTGAGATCAGATGGAGGGGGAGAGTATTTTTCTAAAGAGTTTGATGATTATTTGTGGAATGCAGGTATAAAGAGAGAAGTAACTTGCAGGTACTCCCCTCAACAGAATGGAATTGCAGAAAGAAGAAATAGGACTCTTGTAGAGTTTGCAAGAGCAATGATGAAGGAAAAGAATTGTCCAAATTACTTATGGGCAAAAGCTATCAACACTGCAACATACCTTGTGAATAGGTTACCTTGTAAAACTTTGGATGGAAGAACTCCTTATGAAGCATGGTGGGGTGAGAAACCTACTCTTGATCACTGTAAAGTATTTGGATGTTTGGCATATGCTTATGTTCCTCCACAATTGAGACATAAGCTAGAACCCAAAGCAGAAAAGTATGTGTTTATTGGATATGATGATAGACAGATGGGTTACAGGTTGTGGAGTCCATCTACAAAGCAATTTCTTGTTTCCAAAGATGTTACATTTGATGAACAAAGCACATGGTATACAAGGTCAACAAGTGATTATGCAGGTGTTGAAGAAATACAAAGGAAAGGGAAAGCAAAAGTAAATGTGTATGAAGAAGATATTGATGATGTTGATCATAAAAGTAAAATGCAGGATCATGTAGAAGATGGGCCAAGATTTGATCCAGAATCAAATGTGGCTGAGACTTCAAGAAGTGCAGAGGTCAAAAGATCCTCAAGGGAAAGGAAAGAGCCTATAAGGTATAGTTATGATACATCCTTTCTAACAACAAAAGATTATGCTTACATTGTGAAGTCAGAAGAAGATCCAATCACATATGAAGAAGCTAAAGGTAAACAGAATTGGGAGAAGGCAATGCAAGAAGAGTATGATGCTCTACTTGAAAATGAAACATGGGAATTGGTGCCAAGACCAAAGAATCAGAAAGTTATTGGATGTAAGTGGGTGTATAAAGCAAAAAGGTTTGTAGATGGTAAGGTGTCTAGATACAAGGCTAGACTTGTGGTCAAAGGTTATGCTCAAACTTATGGGGTAGATTATGAGGAAACCTTTAGTCCTATTGCTAAGATGTCTACAATTAGATCATTGATTGCTATTGCTGCTTGTAAAGGATGGAAGTTGTCACAATTAGATGTGAAGAATGCATTTTTGAATGGGTATATTGCAGATGAAGTATACATGGAGCAACCAGAAGGTTTTATGGATTCAATTGGATCAGGTAATGTGTGTAAGCTCAAAAGAGCTTTGTATGGATTGAAGCAAGCCCCAAGAGCATGGAATTACAGGCTTTTCAAGTTCTTGAATGATTGTGGATTTCAAGCATCAAAGGCAGATAGTAGCTTGCTAGTGAAGGCAAGTGGAAATGG
Organism: Ceratopteris richardii; assembly: GCA_020310875.1. Classification (NCBI taxonomy): domain Eukaryota; kingdom Viridiplantae; phylum Streptophyta; class Polypodiopsida; order Polypodiales; family Pteridaceae; genus Ceratopteris; species Ceratopteris richardii. Next base: position 106,252,615 of record CM035427.1, read on the forward strand.
ATACATATACATGTGTATTTATGTTGATGATATTATTGTCACAGGTACAGATGCTCAAGGAATCAATGAGCTTAAGAAACAAATAGAGAAGGAATTTAAGATAAGTGATTTGGGAAACTTATCTTATTTCTTAGGAATGCAGATTGTATATACTCAACATGGAGTATATGTTACACAAGAGAGGTACTTGAAGAATCTTCTAGTCAAGTTCAACATGGAAGATTGTAAGCCTTCAACCACACCATTGGAGGTAAATCATAAATTGAGCAGGTATGGAGGTGAAGAATTCAATGACATGAAGAAATATCAGAGTTTGGTAGGTAGTTTAATCTATGCTACTTTGACAAGGCCAGATTTATCATATGCAGTAGGTGTGTTATCACAATTCATGCATTGTCCAAAGAAGACTCATTGGATTGCAGCTCAAAGGGTACTCAGATATATCAAAGGAACCCTAAGTGAAGGTCTGTATTATGGATTTACTTCTGATACAAGAATCAAAGTGTTTAGTGATGCAGATTGGGCAGGTGATTCAGATGATAGAAGGTCTACACATGGGTATCTTTGTTATATTGGAGATAAGCTAGTGTCTTGGTGTTCAAAGAAGCAACATACAGTTGCTTTGTCCTCCACAGAAGCTGAGTATAAAGGAATGGTAGAGGCTGCAAAAGAAGTGATATGGTTGAAGACCTTGATGAAAAGTTTTGAAACTCATCAGAGTACTCCAATTATTTTTGGAGATAATATGAGTTCTTTGTATTTAGCAGCTAACCGTGTTTTTCATGCCAGGACTAAGCATATAGAAATCCAGTATCATTTTCTGAGGGAAAAGGTACTTGATAAAGAGATAAAAGTGATGTATACTTCAACAAAAGAACAGGTTGCAGATATGATGACTAAGAGCATGGATGGACCTAAGCTACAGAGATTCAAAGAGATGGCAGGAGTAAAGACAAATGGAATAATCACAATTAGTGATTGAGGGGGAGCTCTTGGAACAAACCAATCACAAATTGGTGATTATAAAGATCTTGAATCAAGCCTATGGTCAGATTGAAGTGGAAGAAGACATTTGAGAGAATGAAGAGATTTCAGAAGTCAAGTATGTATACATATGTACATTAGAGATGGAAATCCTTGTAATGTGAGTATAGAAAATCTTTAGGATGATAAGGAGCAATGTAATAAATGCGCGATAAGTCTAGAAACATATGTATATAAGTCAATGATGTAAAGAAATATGTATGAGAGTCATTTTAATGACAAGTTAGAAGAGAGATGTGAAAAGAGACTTATTCAGGAAACTTAGCGACGAGTATTTCTGAGAATTCTCCATCTCTGATCAAGATTATCAGAAATCTTTTTGTACACATCTAGTTTGATAGTTAATGAATCTATGTTCAGAATTTCATGATCCAATTCCTTTTCTATTGAGAGAATTATCTACAGGAACATTTGTATGTAGACTGTAGAAATAAATCTCTGAGAGTCGCACAATTTTCCCTGTCAATGTTTTGCTTAGATCTCAGTGCATAGTGTAAAGTTTTTGATGAGTGAGCATTCAAAGTTTAAGTTAGAATATAAGGAAGCTATGGCTAAAAGCATTTAGCAAAACGGGACTTGTGTTGTGAGAAATCAACTTAAGAAGTTGACTATGTCAAAGTCGCCATTTCTGGAAGACAGGTTTTGACATATCTTTGATCTTAAGGATCAAACTGAAGTTTTAATGACTCGTTTGAAGGTCTGATGATTGATATGATTGCGCAAAGGTAGCTTGGAGGTATGTATGTCATTAGATTGAAGAAATCTAAAGATATGTGCAGGTAATGAAGTCAATATTTGAAGCAGACTTCTTGAAGAAGAAAATTCTTACTCAGAGAATTGTTCATGAATGATGTGGTAAATCAAAGTGACATTTGTGTGAAGTTTGGTCTATTACTGATATAGATGTGTTCTTAGATCAGTATAGATTAAGCATTTGGAGATTAAGAGGTCTCCAACAAAGAATAGTGACTGCTTAATCTTGCCAAATTATAACCTATATCTTGCTTGTGCTATATAACTTATGTAAGCAAAAGAGTTTTTATTTTTCTCTATTTTCTCTCTTTTTTTAAAAGAAATAATAATAATTTCCTCTTTTCTCTCTTCCCCTCCTATTTCTTTTCCTAGAAAAAGGATGAGGTAAGGTGTATGGAAATAATTTCCAGCATGTCAAAATTCCTTTATGATGAAATTCTAAATTCTCTGATAAGAATCCAAAGTGTGTATTTGATGACCATTTGGCTCTTTCCTTCATTTATGAATCTTCATGCTTTTGCACTATTTTTGTATCTTGATCCTTATTTTCTCTCCATTGAAGCATATCTGATTTTTTGATCCTAAAGTATTTAATTCCTGTTGACTTTGCTTTTGGAATAAAACAATCTTCTTTTGATAAACTATACTTAGAAGTTTTTGGCTTCCATATCCATTTAGTTTTGGAAAATTTTTTTGATGAATAGTGCTTGGATGTACTTTGTTTCCACATCCTTTCTGTCTCGATGCCTAGATGCTTCTGAGTATTCCACTCTTTCCACCTTTCTTCTGTCTTTTCAACACCTTTAGTTTCTTCAATTTCCTCCTGTTTTTTACTGAAGCAGATTTGGTCACGAAGAAGTTTTGTTTGTGGTTCCTTTGTAGCTTCTAGTGGAAAAGTAAATCCCTCCAAATTTGAGTCATAGATATCTTGTTGATCTTCTTGTTCTTCATCATTCAACAAAAACATTAAAAACCTTTTATCTTTTATTGTCAACTTAAGCTTCATATTTTCAAAATCCAAAATTACTTTACGTTGCGTGAGCCATGGTTGTCCCAAAATCAATTTCTCGGTCATCATATGATCAGACCATTCTTCACAATTTATTTTCATATATTCTTCATTGAACTTGACTATAATAGATGGTGAAGACAAGCTTTGTCTTATCTTTCCTTCCAATGTTTTGATAAATGTTTTACTCTCAGTCCTTTTTAAGTTGAACTTATCCAACAAAACTGAACTGATCAAATTAACTTGTGCACCTGAATCTATCAAAACCTTGATTTTCTCTTTATGAAGATTCATTGTTATAATAGGCAAATGCTCTCTCACTCTTAAAGGTGTTTTACGCAAGAGAACTTCTCTAATCTCCTTGATTTTTCTTATCCTTTCCTTTGCCTCCTGTTGAGCCTCATACCTAATTTTTTCATCTTCTTTTTTCCTGTTTTGAGCTTGATGTATTCTTCTCCATTCAGAAACAGTTAATGGAAGATCATACCTTTTTACCCTACATCCACTTATGAAATTCGGCATGATTTCTCCATCTATATTAGCTAATTGGATAGCTCCAAATTTTCTATAATACCCACAATGTCCCATGAAAGTTTGAAGTTCTTTTACATTTGTCACTGCACGATTCTTGTCCCTTAGCACTTTTTTTGGTTTTAATTCACAAATCTTATTCCTTTCAACAAAATTTGCTCTCTTTATTCTACTGATGAAAATCGCGATTCTGTACCCAATTCTCTAATCTGATCACTTAATGCTCAATTCTTACTGAAATTTTGAAATTTTGATTTCTTTTACTCATGCAACTTATGAAAGCTTTTAAAATCACTTACCTCAGTACCCAATAGTGCAACTAGGTCAAATTCTTTATGTTACTGAAAATCACGATCCTGTGAAGAGAATTGTGTTTTTCTCTGAACTTCCTACTTTTGCACTTTTTGACTTTTCTTTCCACCTGGTCTTCTCCAATGTTCTTCACCAACTCCATATCACTTGTCACCTGCAATTATACACCACCAATCTCATTCAAAGAGATTTTTTTGAAAAATTTAATCAGCAACTTCTACTCTAGACATTTTTTATTTTCTTTCGATTTCCAGATTTTGTTTTTTTTCACTTTTCCCTTTCCACTTCCCACATCAATCCTCCTACCCAACTTTCTAAGAAAAAAGAAATTTTTTGAATTTTTAAAGGATTTTATGAATTTTTTGAGTATTTTGAACCCTAAATCAAGGTAAACACTTCACTTAGGGTTTTCTTGTTTCAAGATCCATTGATCTTCTGTTTCATGATTGGTTATACTCTTTTATGCTTGCAATATAATCAGTTTGGAATTAGAGCTTTTTCAAGAAAACATGCGCTTTAGAAGTACAATTATCAATTCATGTAGAGATAAACTCAAACACCTTTTTTTTTCAAGATGCAAATAAATATTTTCTCAAGATTATTGTTTTACCTTGGCTAAACAAATAGGTCTATCAATTTGCACATAGCTATTTTACTTGACTTTCATCATTGCAATCATGCCATCTTTTCCAAAATTAACAAATTTTCTTGGTACTTAGTCAAAAAGCACTCTACATATGCAAAGATAGTCACATTTTACCTTCCCTTCAACAATCTTGATTCAATTTTTTCCACACACCTGCACCTTACTCTTAAAAGGTATGAGCAACTATCAATTTGCAAGAACTTCACAACTTCTTTATCCCAAAAGGTTAACTCATGCTTTCTTTTCTCAAAAGATAAGCAAAGAAACCTACCTTTTCATTGTTTCTTCCTTGATTATAGAGTAGTACCTTTTCAATGTGTTCAAATACCATCAACCATGGAAGATCTAGCAATGTCCAAAACTTCAATGAAGCTTTTGATTTGTTCCCCGACAACGGCACCAAAAAATGTTTGTTGTTACCCTTTGGAGTTGTCCTCTCCAATCACTATAGCATAAAGGATCAACTACACATCTTTAATTTGTCAATCCCGGAAGTATGCAAAGACCACAACCCCTTCTAGTTAATGGAATCCAAGAATAAGGGTTAAAATGACTGTTTTTCTGAGAAATTATGAAGAAGGAGAGAAATATCTAGGGTTTTGATTATCTTGAGTTCTACAACAGAATTTTCAACGATCTTTGTGCCTAAACTGTGCCATTTCCACAATAGAATACAACTACGAAGTCAAAATTCCAAAACAGTACCTGTATCACACAGATGAGACAATCGCGATTCTGTGAAAACTGAGAATTTTCATGTCTAGCTTTGTTCTTCTGCACTTTCTTACTCAATACACTGACAATCACCTCTCTTCATACATCTTACTAAGAAATACACAACTGAGGCTTACAAATTCCATGGATCACACAAAGAATAGACTCAACAAATCAAAAGAAAGTGCATGAAAGGGAGAAACACGATTTTTTGCAGGAGAGCTCTTCTCATTACTTGGATAGCAAAAATAATACAACCAACCCTCTCATAATAGAGGAAATTATCTTTTATACTTTTTCAAGTGTCCCTTTTCACACTTGAATTTTGGTCCTTTTCCCTTCTAATCTAAAAATATGCTATCAAAGAGCTTCCAAAACTTCTAGAAAAAATACATATGATTCTAATTTACATGAGGAAGACTCTTCCTCATTTTTACATCATTTGTATAAATATTTCTACAAGTCTTTGACATTTTACAAATAATTTCCCTTAAAAAAAATGCTTCTTCTAACAGTAGCACTACCTTGACACGTGACATCCAATGGAGAGGGTTCCGCTACTACCCTTATTGGTGTGAAGGGTTCGAGCTCCTTCACTGTGTCGTCTATTTTTTTCTTCCTTGGGGTTCTTTACCAGGGCATCTCCCGCTAAATGAGTCTCTTTGATTTGGATGTTCGATGCTTCATTCAATTTGTTACATGAAGTCCTTCTTTAGGTGACTCCCGCTTTGTTGTGCCCTCGCTAGTTGTGTCCATGATTTGATCTACCTTGGTGCCTTCCACACCAAAGTCATCAGTTACTTGATTCAATTCTTCCCATTGACCATCATCTTTTGAGCGCTCTTGATGTCCGCATTTAGCATTGATGTTTCTCGCTCCTCGAGCGTATCGGATGATGAGCTAAAATTGATCAATCCCAATTCTCTATATCTATGAACTTTAGTAAGCCTTTTTCTTTGTTCAGAGTCCATGGGATTGTTGGTAATGATGCCCTTGCACCGGTAGGTTTACTTTGCCTTCCATATAATGATGAGTTTCTTCCATTGCCTTTGTTAATTCCTCTTTTGTAATGGGTGGATTGTCTTCAAGCCTTGTTCTTGGAAGTACATGAGTTCTCTTTGAAGCAGGAATGGCTTCTTCTACCGGCATCATCTCTCATAGTCTTTCGGTACCTCTCATTCTCGGTTGAGAGCTGGACTATTTTTACTCCTTTCTTTTTCCTTGGAACCATGGCAATCTTCGCATACTTAACCATTTCTTTAGATGAGGTCATCTCTTTTAAATGTTCTCGAATGCCTAGGGCATGATAGATCAAAATTGTTAAGGCCACGCTTCCGTTCAAGAACTTCTTATGGTTCCACTGTTTCTTTGCTTTGAACAATCGTTCTTGGATTATGGCATCATATTCACTTGGTTCCCTATCTGTTTGATGGCATGGGACAACATCTGCACTATGATCTTTTGGGGGGATGTATATCGATGCATGTTTGGGAAGCAAAAGTGTTGGTGGATCAACTTGACTTCTTCTTCTTCTATGTCGACACGATTAATGTCCGTGAATGTGCATGTTTTTGTGCCTCAACTTTCATCTCTTCAGAACTGTGTTTCCTTCTTTTTCCCATCCGAAAGCTTCTTTAATTAAATTGTGGGTGAATTGTCTAATGACCCACTCACCTGCTGCATCGCGAACTCTTGCTTGGTAGTTCAAAGTACTTCTTCATTACTAAGAACAGATAGTCCCTAGTAGGTTGGTCCTCCCGAAACCAGTGACCTTTCGCTTTAGTCACACTCTGTAAGGGAAATTCTAGCACCTCCTCTTGAATAGCCACTTCAGAGTCCTTAGAATCCATCTGCACTTGTAATAAGGAGAACATCAGCTTCTTATAGAAGTGAAGTCATGAGTTATGTGTGTTTTAGTGACATTTTGCTTATTGCATCACTCCATTTCCCTTTACTCAAGTAAGTAAGATCTCTTATCACACATCTTCTGATTTATATTCCTAAAAAGAAAACAAGAGTTAGTTTAGCCGAAGCATTTATTTATTTACACAGTAGGTTCATTCCTATGGAAGTGGAATCGAGGATCTATTCCCAAGTGGGAAATGTGCACCACTAGTTTTGTTGAACATATTATGTGCTGAATGCATGGCCTTGTGGTGTAGCCCTAGCATGCATACTTTAGGTGCAATCGACTCTTCATGAGTGTAAGTGGGATCCTGTGGAGTCTATTGTTCCTGTTCATGCAGCCTCTTGGGTCTCCATATCCATTTTGTAGCTGATGCTTGAGGCTTAGCCTTCTCTTGGTTTTGTCGTATTCTAGGCCTTTCCTCTTTCTTTCTTGAAGTCTGATTGGTTGATGTCATGTTCCTCTAGTACCTTTGGTGGGTCTTGTTGGGTTTCATGGTCTTGCTTTGTCGGTGTAATATTTCCTCTTGCTTGTCTAGCTCTTGACTTGCACTCTGTCTGACCTTCTTCGGAATCCACATATGTTGTCATGTTTTGTGCGCTTCCACTAATGACTTTGGAAGCCATACTTTCAGAAGTCTTTTTGGTTCTGATTGTAATGAAGAGAATTTGTTGTTTCTCCTTGCCTTCATAGGGTGAGTGACCTGTATCGGTGTTGACTTCTCTAATTCCCTCATTAGATCCTTGCGAACCTAGTGTAGATTAGCGTTTCTTGGTTGCGGTAATCGATTAGTAGACTTCCATGTAGATGTTCTTCCCTTGCTGTATGTATCTTTAGGAGTGTTGACTTCACATTTTCTCTTGGATTCACCGTTCATGGGAAATGAAGGCACATCATCAATTGACGCATTTGTATTGGTAGTCAATCCTTGCTTAGGGCACTCTTTGGGTAAACTCTCAATTGATTCATTTTCCAACTTTTCTTCTAGGGTTTCTTTCTCACCCTTGATGGCTTCATGCATGTGAGGAAGTCTTTCTTCTAACAGGCTAATGATTTCCTTATGCCCTATTTTGGCTGAGATGTATGCTTGAGCTAGATGAATGCTCACTTCATTCTCAACAATCCAATCTTGTCCTAGGATCGGGTTTTATATTAAATTCTCATCTTTACATACCAAAACACATTGCTCCATTCTGGAATTTCCTAGGTGGAGGGATATTAGGGATTCTCCAATACATTCTATGATGTGGCCCCCAATGCCTATCATATGAGCTTTAGTCGGTGTTTGTCACGAGATCAAGACTTACTGCCTATGAAGCCTCATATACTGAATATTTGAAAAAGGATGTGATTGATAAACGAGAAGCTGCAATACAGTGGAGAAAGGCCTTGTTCGAGATGGTCAATAATTTGAATATTACTGAAAGAAAGAGCCATGATCTGGTGTCACAGGTGTATCAAAGGAAGAAGAAATAAAGCAAAGCTTACACAAGGAAGTCTTTTGTCAGGAGCCAAAAGGACTAGGAGGGGAAGGATGTTGGAAGATGCATTTTTGGAAAGCATTTTGATGTAAAATATTAGCAAAAAGCCAAAAAACTTGTAGAATATTTATGCAATTGTTGTAAAAATAAGGAAGAGTCTTCCTTATGTAGCAAAGAATCCTATGTAATTTTTATAGAATTTTTAGAAACTCCCGGATAGCATAATTTTAGAAAATTAGAGAAAAGGACCAAATTTCAAGTGTGAAAAGGGACACTTGAAAATGTATATAAGTCAATTTTCTCTATTTTGGAGAGGTTGGTTAGTCATTTGTACATGCTATCAATAGAGAAGAGAGAGTTTCTGCTGAAATCGTGTTTTCTTCTGTTGTGTGTGTTTTCTTTGATGTGAGAGCTTGTTTCTTGCTTAATCATGGAGATTTGTGAGTTTCATTTGTGTATTACTGAGTAAGTTGTATGAAGAGAGATGCCTATTGATGTAATGAGTGAAGATGGAGTGAAGGAAGATGCAGGAATATGAAAATTGTCTGTTGGTACACAATCACGATTGTCACATCTGAGTGATGCAAGTGATATTTTCCAATTTTGATTACATATTTGTATTCTGCTGATGAAATAGCATGGAATAGACACAAAGATCATAGAAAATGATGGAGATTTGCCTTAGATATGGTAAACCCTAGATTTTCTCTTCATCTTTAATTTTCTCAGCAATCCAGCCATTAATCTCTTATTTCTATGAATCTATCATCTAGAAGGGGCTGTGGTCTTATGAATATTCCCAGGATTGACAAAATAAAGATGATTTGTTGATTCTTTTGTACTTCATGATTGGAGAGGACAACTCCAAAGTCAATAACAAACAGCCTATCTCAACCATATTTGAACCTAAGGATTGGAACTACCGAATACTAGTTGATAGATGCACTAATCGACTCAGGGGCAGCACTAAGCTGCATACGACTAACGGTTATTACGCGTCTTCAGATGACCAAGATAGATTCCCAAAAATTTCTGATTCCCGTTCAAAAAATCCATAATCAAATGCATCTTCAAAAATTTGCAAAAAGTGACTGCCCAAAAATACTATCCTGCTGTAATAAGCCATTAAACATATCCTGTCAGGTGTCTCACTTAAGTCAAATAATAGGGCATCTGTCGGAGAGTTGAAACCAATGTAATTCAAAACTCTGACATGAGTATCTGTGTATGTTTCTATACAGGCCAAGATTAGTCTCATTATTCTAATAAGTAATATGCAAGCAGGGTCATTGACATCTTTGTATGTTGCTATAACTGACTCAGCAGTGTTCACCATATAACTCTTTGTAGGCCAAGTTCCTACCTTTGGACCTACTATCTTTGGGAAGTTTAACCATTTAGATGGAATTTGACCTTCTTTTCTTCTTTCCCAAAAGATAGTCCACTCCCTTCTTCGGGCAACAGGGCAATAAGCTGGATTGATCTGCAAATGGAGAGGTGCCTCTTTCCAGATCTTCCTACATTCCTTATTGGCATCCAACCACCTATTTCTCCATTTAGGATTAGCTTTTTCAAATAACTCTTTAGTGACATTGATGTCCTCTTCATATTCCAGATATTTGTTTGGAGGTAGCCCTACTCTGGCCAATTGATAGTTGTTTATACTCTCCAAAATCATACAAAAGGGTATTCCCAATCCATCTGCAGCCCAATCCATCTGCAGCCCAATGATGCTGATCTGGATTAATGCCTTTATTCAGAGCAAATGTAACTATTTGATCTTCATACTCATCATGCATTTTTCTAATAAATTCCATTCTTGACTCTCTGCTAGTCAACAACTTCTGAACAAATTCTTCAGAGTATTCTTCCTCTGGTTCTTTGGCTGCTGGTTCATAAACCTCTTGTTCTCTATTATCATACCCTGTTTCATATTCTTTTGCATCTGTATCTTCTGCGTGTACTTGATCTTGAATTTGTGGCTGCTCCACCTTTCTCTGTAATTCCTCTATAGTCATCATCAAACTCTTATTCTGAGTTGCCCAAACTTCTCTTTCTTTTATCCACTCCTCTCTTTCTTTCTCCATCTTTGTCTGCCATTCACTTCTTTCCTTCTCTACTTCCATATGTAATTGATGATACCCTCTCATCGATGTGGCAGCATGAGTGTTAGCCTGTTTCTCCATTTCTTTGGCCTCTTTTAATTCTATTTGAAGTCTTTGAATTTCTTTATTCAGCCCTTCCTTTTCTTCCTCTGTCAACTGAGCAGTTTTACCTTCATCTTTTAGTTGACCTTCTTCTAGCAACAATTTATTGATCTCTTCATGTGCTCTGGTCAAAATTTGATATGATGTTTGTAAAGTTCTGTATCTTCCTCCTATGGTTTTTAATTCCATTTCTATTTTGGCATTCTGTTCTGATAACTTTACACTCTTATCTTCCAAATATTGGATTCTGTTATGCTTCTGAACTTCAGCTTCTTCCAAAGCAATGATTATATTGATATACTCTTCATTTTTTTCCTGCATCACCCTTAATTGCTCTGACATCTGCTCTTTTTCCTTCTTATGCTCTTTGATAATCAAACTTCCTTTCTCAAATTCAGATTCAGCCACCATTCCTGATATGATCATATTTCTACTAGATGGTCTGAACTGTTCAATGTTGCTCATGATTATCTGACAAGCTAATCTTATATTTTTGGGTATTCTTTCCAACCCTACTTCTATTTCTGTTTGTCTAACTTCAATTTGCTTGTCTTCTTTACCCACAGCATCCTCTCCTGCTGCTTCTTCATCAACTATATCCTCAGTGTCTTGCTCTTCATCATTATGATCATCATCTTTTGTCTCCTGTGTAGTAGCATCTTCTTCATAATCTAATGCTTGATCTTTTGCATCCTTCTGCTCTGAGAAATCTGAAGTCCGCTTCTCTTCTAGTGAATTCCTTTCTTCCAATACTTGTTGCTTTTCGGTAAAGAGTTGCCCTTCTTGATTTTGTATTTCCTGTCCCTGTTTTTCCTGGACTAAAACTGATTCAATTTCTTCCATATAATCAACCTGATCATTACTTCTCTGTACTTCCTGTCTTTCCGCTTCTTGGGCTATATCTGATGCATTTGTATGAGAATCTTTCATCTGATCATTACTTCTCTCATTTGTGTATTCTTGTTCCTGCTCATCAATGTCCATAAGGTCTGCCTCTACCTCTTGTTCTTGATCATCCTTGGATGTAAATTCCTCATTGCTTTTTATATCATGTAATACATCCTTTATGCTTTGAATGATCTCTTCTTCCACAACTTTTCCTGTGACCTTTTGAACACTCTTTTCCCTTTCTATCTTCTTTATTTCCTGGTCTTTAAGTGCATCTTTCTACTCTTTAACTGCACTATCCTTCTGTACCTCCTTTGCTAATTCCTCTATACTTTCACTCAATTTGAAATAAGTATGTGATGGTTTTTTCCATATGGGTTTTATTCCTGTATGCACCAACCCACAACTGACTTCTTCTCTTATTTGGCCTTCCTCTTCTGTCATTACTGCCTTTCCTTTTAACAGCCTTCTTTCTGCTTCTGAGCCCATCTGTTGAACTGTCTCTTCCTGAGTCTCCTTTTCTTGAGACTTCCTACTTGAGTCCTCAGGTGTCTTCAACTTCTCTGTGGCCTGTGTAACCACATTGGGAGTGTTTGGTATTGACAGGTTTAAACTTTTTAACAAGAAGCTTTCAATATCACTATCAGAGTCAGATGAAAATCATGAAGATCCTCCTATTTCAGGTTCTGTGGGCTTTGATACTTCTTCCACTGTGATAGACTTCTGTGTTGCTTCCATGATTATTTCTTCTGTGTCTTTTATTGTTGCAGCTTCAGCTACTGCTTTTCCTTTTCCCTTCTTGACCAATTTCTTCTTTTGAACTGGTTTCTTTGGCACCTTCTTTTTTACTACAACAGTAGTTCTAGTCTCTGGAGGTCCTTGTAGCTCCTTAAAATATGCCAGCAACTCTACGTCCTTCTTTACAAACACCTCTTCTGTGTCAGCTGCCATCATTTCATCATGTAATGTTTCATAATGCTCCACTTCTTCTTGGATCCAGTCTGTAGCTTTGCATGAGTAATCTTCCAACATTTTTTTGATACTGTGCCTCATACATAGCTCTTTTATTATTTCCTTGGGTAAGGTAAGTATAAAGCTGTTCTTTACTTGTTTGTGGAGGATGAGGTTCACTGGAGGACTGTACCTCCTTTTGAGCTGCCACATGTTCCTCTTTTGTTACTTCAGTCTGTTCCAATTCCACTTTCCTGGGATCCAACTTTCTCTTTTTTACTGGAATCACTTCCTCAGAGATTATTTTCCTTTTCATCCCAGATCCCCTCATACTAGTGTGTCCCACTGTTTCTTTAGTATGCATCCTTTTGGGAGGGCTTTTTACTCCTGACATCAGATTCCTGAAGTACTGTGCCTCTGGAGCCAGTTTCAATTGTTCTTCCATTCCCAACACATGGTAGATGATTCTGGTTAAGAATTGACCTCCATTCATGAACTTCTTCTATTCCCAATGTTTTGCTGCTTCCTTCAGTTGTTCATGGATGTATGGTGAAACATCCATTACTCCAAAAGGTTTGGTTCTATCTTTGTTATTGAACATCAGTAAAGTCACTGACTTATGTGGCATAGTGTACCTTGGTAGCTTTGGAAAACAAAAGAACTGTAAGAACATCCTTACAACATATTCTTCATTCTCCCTTCCTTTGAAGTCAGTGAACTTCGCATATCCTGTGTAAGTTTCCTTATTCTTTTTGACAAAGCTTGCATCCAGTTTGGTTCCCATTGGAAAGAACTGTAAAGCAGCTCTAATATGTTCTGCTTTGATAGTAACACGTACCTCCTGATTATCCTTGTTCTTCACTTTGCATCTGAAATAGGCATCATTTCCTTTCCCAACTTCTTCTAAACTACTCATCACCTGTGCTACTCTTTCAAAGTCAATAAAAAAGATAGGTTCTTCCAAGAGTTTGTGCAGTCCCACAGCTTTCCATCTCTTTAAGTTGACAATGGCTCTCTGAAACCTGTAAAACTCTTGACACAGCATAGTGTATTTATATCCTCCAATTCCCACTGTAAAAATATGTTGACCTATCACTCCCAAAATTTCTTTAAGTTCTTTTACTACTTTTTCAGCTTCTGGGATTTCTGTATCTTCATCTGATTCTAAGTCCACTTGTTCCACTGCTGTCTCACTGTCTAGAAACCAGTGTCCTCTTGACAAAGTCACTGAATCTGCTTTGAAGTCATGGATTGTTAACTCCTTTGCATTCACCATCCTGTATTTATGACATATAAAAGAGAAGAAAACACTCCACCCACATGAGTCACAAGAATTCACAAGAAAATATTGTCTTATTCTGGAATGTCATTGATATAAAAAAAATGAAAAAGACAAGTTCCAAGCAATTTTTGCTTTTTCAAAAGACTCAATTTAAGTGAGCATTACAGGTGTAGCAAGATGTCTAATGTGCTCTCTTCAATTGTGACTTCCTTGCTTGTCATTCCTCCTTGTTTTTTTTTCAAAAGAGAACAATTCTTTGAAGAAAAAGATGATGGAAAAAATGATTAATGAAAAAGCTTCAAAAAGTAGAAATCAAAGAGATGATCATAAAAAAATTGAAACCAAATAATACAAATTTTCCATAATAATTTACTTTCCTCCTCCCTATATCTTGCTTTGTGCTTTATAAATTTAAAAAGAAAATAAAATACACACTGTTTCTAGTTTTTCTTAATCCATTTGTTCTTTTTTCTCAATTCTTCTCTTTCTCTTTTTTTTTTTTTAATAATAATGAAACTTTTTTTTTTTCTGTTCTGTCCTCTTTCCTTCCCCTCCTAATTCTCTTTTAAGGGAAAAGGATTTAGAAGAAAATGCTTTTGTCATTTAACTTTTTTTTTTTTTTTTTTAGTATTTTGTTCCAAAAGTCTGAAGATAGTTCTAGTGTGGATGATCTCTCTTCCATTGACACAATTCTAATTTTTTTACCCAATAATGTTTAACTGCAATTGTCCTTATATCATTCCAATATCCACACTTCATAGACAAACATTTTGTGGCATTTTTTGGTCTCCATATCCATTTTGTTCTAACTTCCTGTTTTGATGAGTAATATCTGTGCTTGCCCTCTTTCCATGTCCCTCTTGTTCTGATTTGTTGATGTTTCAAATTAGGTATTAATTGTCTTCTTCTTTTTGTCTCACCATTCTTGTTTACTCCTGTAATCTTTTGCTGGTTTTGATTGTATGAAGCTTGATTTTTCTGTATTGGCAATATGTCCCTGTCCTTCATTGAGAAAGTAAATCCTTCCATGTCTGATTCATGAACATCTGGATGAACTTCCTATTCTTCATTACTCAGAAAAAAGATTAAAAACTTTTTGTCATTTATGGTCAAATTAAGCTTCATTTTTTCAAAATTCATAATGACTTTACCTTGTTTGAGCCAGGGTTGTCCCAAAATCAACTTTTCAGTCATCAAATGATCTGGCCACTCTTCACAATCTATTTCCATATATTCATCATTAAATTTAATTTTAATAGAAAGTGAAGACATACTCTGAATTATTTTTCCTTCTAGGGTTTTGATCAAAATTCTGCTTTCAGACCTCTTTATGCTAAATTTATTTACCAAGGCTGAGCTGATCAAATTCACTTGAGCTCCCGAATCTACCAAAACCCTTATGTTTTCATTTTGATAATCCATCATGATCAAAGGCAAATAATCTCTTTGTTTTAGAGTGTTTTCACATAAGCACACTTCTTTTAATTTTCTGATTCTCTCCTTGGCTTCTTGTTGAGCCTCTTTTCTGATGTTCTCCTCTTATTTTTTTCTATTTTGAGCCTGTTGCAGTCTTCTCCATTCATCAGTAGTTAATGGACAATCATACCTCTTAACTCTACATCCACTTATGAAATTTGGCATGATTTCTCCATCAATGTTAGCTAATTGAATGGCTCCACTATTACTTATCTGTTGATGTATGATGTATGGCCCATGACCTTTTTTTTGAAACTTTTTCTGATGTTCCTTGACTGTGTAAGCCAAAACCAGGTCTCCTTCTTGTAGAACTTTGTCTTTTATGTGAACATCATGATAAGCTTTCTGTCTTTTCTTGTCTGTGTATATACTCATCACTGCTTGGAGTCTAGATGCTCCCAGTTTTTCCAAGTCTAAAACCCTCTCAGATAATTCATGTCCTGTCCAATTATATTGGCTACCCATCTTCAATGTTGGAATAAGAAATTCCATGGGTAAGACTGCATTTTGGCCATATACCAAATTAAATGGAGTAGTTCCTAATGCAGTTTTGTATGCCACTCAATAGGCCCAAAGAACATGATTAAGTTGAGAATCCCAATCATTTCTGTTTGTGTTGACTAATTTGGACAATACAGTACAAAGTACTTTATTAGTACTTTCTCCTAACCCATTGGCTTGTGGGTGATATGGAGCTGATTTTCTATGACTAATCATGAAGTGTTTGGTCATGTTTTCTATGATCTGATTCAAAAAATGAGTCCCCCTATCACTCACCAATTCAATTGGTAGTCCAAATCTAGTGATAATATTTTCATACAAAAATTTAGCAGTGGTGTGAGCATCATTTCTTCTAGTAGCTTTGGCCTCAGCCCATTTTGTCAAATAATCTGTTGCTACCAGTATATATTCTGCATGAGATTGTCTAGCTGGAGGATGTATTGGTCCAATAAAGTCCAATCCCCATTTGCTAAAAGCTCTGGCTGAAATTAAAGGAATTAATGGCATGTTATCTCTTTTATTTGGTTGACTCACCCTTTGACAGACATCACATCTTTTTACATAAGTTCTAGCATCAGGAAATAGGGTAGGCCACCAAAAGCCAGAATATAAAATGAGTTTGGCTGTTCTATCACTTGAAAAATGTCCTCCCGCCACTCTAGAGTGTGCCATTTCCAACATCTCCAAATACTTTTCTTCAGGAACACAAATTCTCAGATATCCATCCATTCCTCTCTTGTATAATTGCTCTCCTATGGGTTGATATTCTTCTGAGATAACTTGTAGATTTCTTGAGTCAGCACCAGCTATTATTTGTTTCCCTTTCTCCTTTCTCTTCAACTCCTCAACAATGTTTTCACTCCATTCAGGGTTTTTCTAAAACCAATATAAAGTTATTAATTCTGATTTCTGCAATGTTTGACATTTTTGACAGTTATCAATATATCTCTCCACATCTTGAATCTTATTTGTCCGATGTACTCCCATCCTATTAAGGTTGGTTAGAGTGACTATCTTGGAAGCATGAGTACATGGATTCCAGCAATGAGCTCTTCTTACATATTCATGTTGCTCCTCTTCTGGAGTACAATATTCCAGTATACCTGACTGATTGAGGTGATACAAATGTCCAGCTAACAACATGAAATTTCTGCTTTGTAACACCAGATGTGTGTTATTTCCTAATGTCCTACAAGGTCCCATGGTTAACAAAGAAACTAATGACATGGACCATTCAGGAACACTTTCTACCTTGAATATGTATGTATCTGGCAAGTCATCGTCTAAAGGTGAACTAGGTTCTTTTGACTGGATTCTCGACAAATGATCTGCTCTCAAGTGTGTTTTTCCTTCTCTAACCACCACCTCAAATTCAAATTCCATTAGTAAAAGAAACCATCTAACTATTCTTCCTGTATGACATGGTTTATTTACTAAATAAAGTAGAGCTTGGTGATCCACAAAGAATTTAAACTTGTTGGCCAAGAGGTAATGTCTGTATTTTTTGACAGCAAAAATCATTCCCAACCCTTCTCTCTCAGTGGTTGTATAGTTCTTTTCTGCAATGTTCAATTGTCTACTAGCATATGCTACTGGGAAATCTAATTTGCTTCCTTCTATAGGTTGTGCCAACACACATCCCAGAGCATAATTTGAAGCATCCACATGCACATGAAAAATTTTGTCCCACTGAGGTGTTTTTAGAATTGGGGCTGTCACCAAACAAGTTTTCAATGTTTCAAAGACTTGGTCACATTCTTTAGTCCACTCAAACTTTGTGATTAGGGCATATAAGGGTTTAGCTATATCAGCAAATTTGTGTACAAATTTCCTATAATACCCACAATGTCCCATGAAAGTTTGGAGTTCCTTCACATTTGTAGGTCTTGGAAGCTCTATTATGGCTTTTATCTTCTTCTCATCAGTAGAAATTCCATTTTTTGAAACTATGTGATCCAACATTCTTCCTTGTCTTACAAAGAATACACACTTTTCAGGATTTAAGCATACTCTCTATGTCCTGCACTTCCTGAATATTTTTTCTAAATCTTGTAAATGATCCTGTCTTTTTAAAGAAAAAGTGCACAGATCATCCACATAAATTTCCATTACATTTCTCAGGAATTCTTTGAAAATATGACACATCAACCTTTGAAAGGTTGCTGGGGCATTGGTTAATCCAAAGGGCATAACCCTAAAGGCATAAATCCCCCATTCTGTAGAAAAGGCAGTCTTATGTTGGTCCTCCAAAGCTATTGGTACTTGATTGTATCCTGAGAAACCATCTAGAAAACTATAAACTTCCTTTCCTGCAACTCTCTCAAGAAGATGATCTGTTATTGGCAGTGGATAACTATCCCTTATAGTTGCTGCATTTACTTTCTTCAAGTTAATGCATACTTTCAGTTTTCCATTCTTTTTTGGCACCACAACTATAGGTGATATCCATTCAGTATACTCGATTTCATAAATGAAGTTAGCAGCCAACAACTTGTCGATTTCTTCCTTTATTTTGGCAGAGTATTTATCATTAAATGTATAATGTCTCTGTTTGCTGGGTTTTGCATCAGGTGTCATAGGAATCTTATGCTCACAGATTTTTGGATCAATTCCTTTCAAATCTTTATAACTATAAGCAAATACATCCCTATAGTTCTTTGCCAAGCTCTTTAATGCTTCTTCTTCTTGTGTGGTCATATCATCAGCTATTACTATCTGTCGCTCTTCTCCATCTTCCTGAGTAATCACAATCTTCTTGGTTTGTTCTTCATTGTCATATGCCTCTCCTTTCTTCTTCTCTCTTTTTGGTTTCATTTTTAGAAGTAGTCTGTCTTCTACTTCATAGGTTTTAAAATTTGCTGGTACATCAAAGTATTGATCCTTGTTTATTTCCTTCTCTTTCTTCTCTTTTTCCTGGTCTTTTTCTATTTCTTTGTGTTTGTGTTCCTTGTATTTGCCTGAGATTTTATCTTTGATTGCATCTTCAGCTTTTACTGCTTCCAAATACTGTGTTTTCCCTTTTTGTAATATCATTTCTTGATTCTGATCCTCTTCTGTTTTTGATACACTTATCATGTGTATACTAATGTGGAAAACATCAAACCCCTCTTCATTTTGAAACTCCACTCCTACATATTCTTCACTGGCTAGATCCATGGTAGCCAAGATTTGGTTCCACCCATAAGGCTCAAACTCTTCATCTTTGAATTGTTGCGGCACATAACTTTCATCTTGTATTTTCCTTCCTTCCACACAATCTTCTCTTTTCAGTCTCCTTTTTCTATTGGTGAGATTTTTTATCATGTTGCACTTCCATATTGCTGATTCACTCTCTTCCTGATCCTCCACCTCTGATTCTTCACTTTCTTCTTGATTTTGATGTATTTTGTACCATTCTTGAGGGGATATATCACAGTAGTGCCCATTTCTTAAGTTCACTCTTGTTATTCTTCCTTTGCTTTGGAGATATAAACAATCATTACCCCAATCTTGTACAATTTGCATTTGTCTCATGAAAGGCCTTCCTAGGATGATTTCATATGAAGTGGATTGTGGAAATTCTACTATGGCAAAGGTATGTTCTATTTCTATTCCACATATGTCCACAATTACTTTTTCCCAAATACCTAGGGGTTTTTCTATATGTCCATCTGCAAGTTGTAATCTCATCTTAGTGGGTAGTAATTCATTTCTTCCCCATTTCTCCCAGGTTTGTTTAGTCATTATGGCCGCTCCTGATCCACTATCCAAAATAGCTTTAGCAAAGTTTTTTCCATATTGTATTTTCAGGGTTGAATTTCCTTCCTCTCCTTCACAATACCCTCCTATTTTATCAATAGGAATATACCATAATTCTTCTAATTCTTGTAATGGTGAATGAAGGTTTCCAGGTATTGTTTCCCCTTTTTTCATTTTGTTTTGTAGGTGAGGATTTTGTTTCAACAATTCTTCCCATGTGGTGTGACATGTAATGCTACATTGTTCATCTATATTCATTTGGAATGTTATTTGTGGATTTTCCCCTTTGTTAACATTTTCCCTGGTTTTTGTTTTTTCAAGTTGTTCAATTGTTCTCTGAGAGCTGTCTTCTTCCCCCATTCTGAGTTGTGCTTCCTGAATGATTTGTTTGCACTTTAGCATCCTCTCATGCTCTAACTCTGGTATGGGATAAGCCACTGCATGATCTGCAGGACTTGGTCCTTCTTGAATCCTTCCCTTATATGCTTTGATTAGGGTTTCTAGACTCTGAGAACTTGTTATTTCAGACAGATTTTGATTCTTTTGAGGAACAATACTTTTTGTTTGTTCCTGATTGTCTTCTTCCAAATTTTTGCCCATTCTTCTCTTCTTTTCCCATTTCCCTTTTTGTCTATTTCTTTTCACCTTGGAGGCTGATCCTTCATTTTGTTCCTTAATTGCTCCTTGTTGCTTGGCCTGAGCCCTTGTTATAACATTTATTCCAACTTGGTCATTGTCACTCAACTCCTCTTGTTCCATAATGTTAACTGTTTTTAAAGGTATGCTATTAGGTGTGTTCTGTTGTTTTTGGGGATTTTTTGGGCAATCTTTGATCAGTTGTTCTCTGCCACAATCCTTACAGTATGCTCCCTCTATTCTTAATGTTGGAGGTTGCGGACAGTCTCTGATGAAATGATCTCCCCCACACCTATAACAAGTTATCTTTGGTCCCCCTTTGAATTGAGGTTTTTGATTGGACATGTAATTGTTGGTAATGTACATGAATGTTGCTGTGTCCATTTCAATTTTCCCATTTCCCAAATCTAGGGCTTTTAACTCAGGTTCTCTCACCTCATATTCTTCCCAATCTTCCTGATATCCTTCACTCCATTGATATTCTTCCTTATAAGGTGATCTTAGTCTTGAATTTCCCTCCTCTATTGGTGTGTATTTGATTGGCACCACATTAGTTGGTATAGGAGGCTGTTGTCCAAGCACAGGTCTTGGTTGTTCAGTATAGCTTGATTCCCTCTGAGCCATATAATCTCTTTCCTTGATGGGTTATTTGTTATAGAAGCATTCGTCCATGGTATGGTTTGTCCATTTTCTCTCTAGTGTACAATACTTAAGTGTCTTCCTATCTTGTAAGTGTGGTGGCTTTTGATATGGGCATTGTTGTGCCAGATGGTTTTTCCCACAGATGTAACATTTTTTATTTGTGTTTATCCTAGAGTTTATCAAATTAGTTTTAGTGCTTACCTCTAGGGCTTTAGCAATGGCCTGAGCCAACTCTTCTGCTGGAGGAATTTTGTCTTCATATGATCTAGATATATCAAATGCTAACAGATCTTGACCTCTGTTGTCCTCCAAATCTATTGCTTCCTTAACACAGGCTACTAAGTCAGGACATCTTCTATAGTACACTAGGGTTCTTAGTTGAGCACTTCTCAAACCCTCAATGAATAAGGATACTTGTTTTGCCATGGAAGGTACTTCCTCTCTTGGGCATCTGTCAATGTATTGTTTAAATCTTCTGGCTGCTTCTCTAACATTTTCATCCTTTTGTTGTTTGAAGCTATGTATCAATGTGGCTGTACTATGTTTTATCCCGGTCTTAGAGAATTCCCCAATGAAAGCTTCTAAGAAAGATTCAATATCCAGGTACATTTCTTTTCTCAAAGGAATGAACCAGGATAAGGCTGGTCCAGTTAGGGTTAGTCCAAATGCCTCAAATTGTACTTTGTAGTCTTCTATCTCCTCAGCTCTAATCAATTGCCTAAATTCTGCAGCATGAGCATGAGGATCTGAATACCCCTCATATTGGTTCTTCATACATTTGGCTACTTGGTATGGTCTAAGCATTCTACCCTGAGGTTGCCAATGAGGTCTTCTTCTGAGTGGGAAGTCATTGTATCCTTCTGGTTCCTTGTCAAAGGGATTTGGGGAAATATGTGTCCTCCTCCCATGTTGTTGTTCATTACCAGTGTAATTTTCATTTGGCCTAGGTAAATTTGTTTGTTCCATGTTATGTTCCCAAGGTCCCTTGTCAGCACATTGCCCTAGGTCATTTGAATTTTCTGGGTCTTGAGAGAATATGTATACACATCCTTGCCTATCTTCATATCTTCCATCTTTGAATTGGGCTACAGGAGTTATATTCAGGGGAACTTCTAAATTTCTCAATCTAATGAGAGATTTAGATTGCCCTAGGTCATTTGAATTTTCTGGGTCTTGAGAGAATATGTATACACATCCTTGCCTATCTTCATATCTTCCATCTTTGAATTGGGCTACAGGAGTTATATTCAGGGGAACTTCTAAATTTCTCAATCTAATGAGAGATTTATGCATTCCATCCTGATATACATAGGTTCCAAACCTATTTGTATACATGTATTTGAGAATGTTTCTAAAATCCCCAGTTTCCATAGGCTCATTTGTTTCATTTAAGTTTTCCATGTTGTTTTCTTGCCCTAAACTTCTTTCTTGTCTTTTGCTAATTCCTGGCTCTGTCTCCTTCCTTGTTAGGTCTTGTTTGGAAAGTGAATTTAGTTTGTTTCCGGACCTAAGTAACATTCAACTAATTTTCTCAATTTCAAACTCAAAAGAGTGTTTGTTACAATTTTCCAACTAAGGTATTGTTTTTTCCACAATTGTCTGTCTATGTTTGTGTCTTTTCATGATTTTTTGTCAAAAAATCGTGTTTTTCACGATTTTCTGGTTAAAATCGTGTTTGTCACGATTTTCCACCTAAGTTATTGATTTTCCACGATTTTCTGTCAAAAATCGTGTTTTTCACGATTTTCTGGTTAAAATCGTGTTTGTCATGATTCTGTGATTAAAATCGTGTTTTTCACGACTTTGTTCACAAAGTCGTGTTTTTTCACGATGTTGTGATTAAAATCGTGTTTTTCACGATTCTGTGCTCAAAATCGTGTTTTTCACGATTCTGTTCACAAAGTCGTGTTTTTTCACGATGTTGTGATTAAAATCGTGTTTTTCACGATTCTGTGCTCAAAATCGTGTTTTTCACGATTCTGTTGACAAAGTCGTGTTTTTTCACGATGTTGTGATTAAAATCATGTTTTTCACAATTCTGTGCTCAAAATCGTGTTTTTCACGATTCTGTGCTCAAAATTGTGTTTTCACTATTTTGTTCACAAAATCGTGTTTTTCACGATTTTGTTCCCAGACAATCGTGATTGCTCACAAATTGTAAAAAACACGATTTTCTTATGAAAATCGCGTTCTGGGAATCGCGATGTTGTTCTTAAATCACAAAATCGCGATTTTGAGTTTAATTACAGAATCGCGATTTTGATCAATTTACTTATAAATTGTTTGATAGTGATTTTTTTTATTTTTTACTTCACCTATAGAATCGCCTAGTCATTTCTCTAACATGCAATGAAAGAAACCTTCAAAAATTTGAATTTATTCACTGAAAACTTAAAGACTCAGAATCGCGATTCCGAGATTTTCCTATTATTCCTATTTTTTCACTTTCAACTGTTGAACTTTTAATGACAATGGAAAAAATTAATAGTGACACTCTTTACCTTGCTTGCTTGGTCCAAAAAGCTCTCAAATGCTTGGTTTGCAAAAGATCGCGAGTTTTTCACTCTCTCTCTCTCTCACTCTCACTCAAAATGAAATTTTCCTTCAATTCCAGGTTTTTATAGTGTTAAAAAAATCGCGATTTTGTGTGATTTCCAATTTTCCACACTCTTCCACTTGTTCAACTTCACTTACTCAATCTTAATGATCTCCTCTACACTTTCTTATTTCAAAGTACCCAAATTTGCCAGAGTTTCAAAAAATTTTCCTTTACAGAAAATCGCGATTTTGTGTTGAGAATCGTGTTTTTTCTGTAGATCTTATCTTATGCAATTTTGAGTATTCTTTGTCCTTGCTTTCTTTCAATACCTTCTCTTCTTTGTAATCCACCCAATTCCTGAACTATTGCACCAAAACCACAACCTTACTCAGAAAGTCGCGATTTTGTACGGAAAATCATGTTTTTGCATACTTTTGATTTTTTTACCAATTTGAGTAGTCCTTTCTTCCTAATTCCCTTCAACACCCTTCAAAAACTTCAATTCAATAATCACCTGAAATGTTGCCCCAGAATCAACACTTTTTTCAAAAAATCGCGATTCTGTGCAGAGAATCGTGTTTTCTAATTTTCTGGTTTTTTGATCATTTTTTGTTTCCTTGTTCACTTTTCCACAATCACTCTTGTCCACCACACCTCAGTTCAACTTCCTAACAAGGAAAGAAATTTGTTTGATTGTTTTTGATGAATTTTATGAATTTGTTTGGTATTTTTGCCCTAAAAATAAAGGTGAACACTTTACTTAGGGTTTCTGGTTTTGGTGATCCACTGATCCCATGTTTCTTGATTGGTTATGAGTTTCCATGTCCTTAGCTATCACTAAAGTGCAAAAGAAAATTTCTCAAATGAAAATGTGTTATGGAAGGCAATCAATTTTTGCAAAGATAAACTCAATCACATCTTTCTTTTCAAAATGCAGAACAACTCAAGATTAATGCTCAGATTTGGTCAACAACTGAATCCCTCATACTTACATCTAGCTACTTTAACTGTCCTTTCCTTAGTATCACCATGTTATCTTCCCAAGATCACCCATGGTGCCTAGTACTTGGGCAAAAAGAAATCTAAAAATGCAAGAATAGACTCAAGTTACCTCAATCTTCAGCTTTCTTGGCTCAAATCTTCCACACACCTGCACTTTTACTTCAACAATGTGATGAGCAACTATCAATTTACAAAGATTTCAGCACTTCCAATTCTACAAGACATCCATTGCTTTCTTTTTCCCCCAAAGACAAACAATGACATCTACCTATTCATGTGCACATTTCTTAATTGATGAGTTTTACCTTTTTCTTGTGTTGGTTACCATCATCAACAGAAGATCCAGCAAAGGTCCAACTTCAATGAAGTTCTTGGAATGTTCCCCGGCAACGGCGCCAAAAAACGTTTGTTATTGACTTTGGAGTTGTCCTCTCCAATCATGAAGTACAAAAGAATCAACAAATCATCTTTATTTTGTCAATCCTGGGAATATTCATAAGACCACAGCCCCTTCTAGATGATAGATTCATAGAAATAAGAGATTAATGGCTGGATTGCTGAGAAAATTGAAGATGAAGAGAAAATCTAGGGTTTACCATATCTAAGGCAAATCTCCATCATTTTCTATGATCTTTGTGTCTATTCCATGCTATTTCATCAGCAGAATACAAATATGTAATTAGAATTGGAAAATATCACCTGCATCACTCAGATGTGACAATCGCGATTCTGTACCAATAGACAATTTTCATATTCCTGCATCTTCCTTCACTCCATCTTCACTCATTACATCAATAGGCATCTCTCTTCATACAACTTACTCAGTAATACACAAATGAAACTCACAAATCTCCATGATTAAGCAAGAAACAAGCTCTCACATCAAAGAAAACACACACAACAGAAGAAAACACGATTTCAGCAGAAACTCTCTCTTCTCTATTGATAGCATGTACAAATGACTAACCAACCTCTCCAAAATAGAGAAAATTGACTTATATACATTTTCAAGTGTCCCTTTTCACACTTGAAATTTGGTCCTTTTCTCTAATTTTCTAAAATTATGCTATCCGGGAGTTTCTAAAAATTCTAGAAAAATTACATAGGATTCTTTGCTACATAAGGAAGACTCTTCCTTATTTTTACAACAATTGCATAAATATTCTACAAGTTTTTTGGCTTTTTGCTAATATTTTACATCAAAATGCTTTCCAAAAATGCATCTTCCAACATAGGCTAAGGTTATTGGTGTTGGCTTAGTGAACTTGGTAGTTGGCCATGGGAATTGGTTCTTCACCTTGTAAATATCGTATATCTATTTGCTTTATCCATTCTTTTCGTCTCTTGATATGCTCGAGGGCTTCTTGCATTGCTTCTTCTCTAATTCCCTCTTCTCCTTTTTTCCGGTTTTGTGCACCTACGAGTCATGCTAACATCTGATCCGTCAATGGTTCCATATACAGCTTTACTCGACAACCAGTTATGTAATTAGGAAGTATATCTCCATCCAATGTAGCTAGGTTGACTGCCTCACTCATTGAAATCCTATTGATTAGTAGAGGTCCATATCTGCATTTTTGTAGCTTCTTGGCATGTTGCTTCAAAGTATACACTAGGACTAAATCTCCTTCTTTTACGCCTTTATCTTTTATGTGCGCATCATAATATGCTTTTTGTCTCCTTTTTGTGGCCTAAATTCTTGCAACAGCTTGTAGTCTTGTTTCATGTAGATTCTCAATCTTCTCGAGTTTCTTGGACAACTCATGTCCTATCCATTCATACTGTTGTGCTACTCTTAAAGTAGGCACCAAAAAATCGATTGGCAGGATTGGATTTTGGCCATACACTAGGTTGAATGGTGTAGTTCCAATGGTTGTTTTGTAAGCCACATGGAAGGCCCAAATTGCATGATGCAATTGTTTGTTCCAATCTGACCTTCCACTATTGACTATCTTTGTCAATATAGTGCACAACACTTTATTGGAACTTTTTGTTTGACCATTGGCTTGAGGATGATAAAGGGATGATTTTTTATGAATCACTAAGAATTCATTCATCAAGGACTCTATTACTTCATTAATAAAGTGTGTTCCTCGATCACTCACGATCTCTATAGGTAGTCCAAAGCGAGTAAAAATGTGCTAAAAAAGAAACTTACTTGTGGTCTGTGCATCATTTTTTTTAGTTGCTTTTGCTTCTACCCATTAAGTTAAATAATCTGTTGCCAGTATTATGTATTCAGCATGTGATCCTTTGGTTGGTGGATCAATGGATCCTATGAAATCAATACCGCATTTGGAAAAGGCTCTCGTGCAAACCATAGGTCTCAAAGGCATGTCATCTCGTTTAATAGGGTATTTAGCTCTTTGGCATGCCTCACAACTTCGTACATAGGTATCTGCATCCATATGTAGAGTTGGCCACCACAAGCCTACAAACAGATTTTATAGTTCTTTCGGTTGAGAAATGTCCTCTTGTGGCACTTACATGTGCCATTTCTAATATGGGTAAGTACTCTCCTTCATGTACACATAGTCCTAGTTGATTGTTTTTCCCTCTCTTGAATAATTATCTCGATGTGATAACATAGTCCTTACTCATTTCTTCTAGGGATCATTTCCTAGCTAAACTGATTCCGTCCTCATGCTCTCGTGTCTTTAACAATTTCACTAACGTCTTACTCCAGTTGGGTACTATTGTAGAGAAGGGTAATGACGTATGGTCATCTGGAGTGGTTTCTTGAGATTCCATGCAACTACCAACATACTCATGAACATCCTTCGGCATATCCGGCCAATAGACTCCTAATCATTTCAATTCTCTTAGAGTTCCATGAGTTCCCTTGTGCATTCTCCATTTGTTTACGTGCGCTTGTTCAATCAAGTTCTTCTGTTCGTCTTCTTCTACACATCTAGACAATACACCGTTGGGTTCTTTATGGTACACGCTTCCTGCTACAATGTGTAAGTTACACGATTGTAGAATTTCCTTTCTAATCTCCTTGTTAATCGGGTGTTGTGGTCCAGGAGTGAGTATTGGAATTAGCTTTTTTTCCCACTTAGGACATACTTCCAAATTGAACAGGTAAGTGTCTGGAAAATCGTCGAGTACTCCGCTAGGTGGTTCTCCGTGTGTTAACCTAGAGAGATGATCAGCACTCACATGGGTATTTCCTTTTTTACAATCACTTCAAAATCGAACTCCATTAACAACAGAAACCATCTCGCTAGTCTTCCCATGTTGCAAGGCTTATTGACTAATTACAATAAGGCTTGATGATATATGAAGAACTTGAACTTGTTGGCTAAAAGGTAGTGTCTGAATTTCTTTATAGTGTACACCATCCCTAAACCTTCTCACTCCGTAGTTGTATAGTTTCTTTCAGCTTGATTCAATTGTCTGCTAGCATAGGCAATAGGATGGTCCAATTTTCCTTCATCTTTCGGTTGAGCTAGAATGCATCCTATTGCGTAGTTGGAGGCATCTACATGAATGTGAAAAGGCTTGTCCCAGTTGGGTATTTTCAAGATAGGTGTTGTGCTGAGTCATTTTTTTAGTTCATTAAACGCTTTTTCGCATTCATCAGTCCATGTAAATTGGATCAACAATCCATATAACAGCTTGGCATTTATGACGTACATGTGAATAAATCGACGATAGTATCCACAATGACCCATAAACGCTTGCACTTCCTTTGCATTTTTTGGTCTTGGGAGTTCTAAAATTACCTTGATCTTTTCTTCATCAGTAGAAATTCCATTCTTAGATAAAATGTGTCCTAGGATTTTTCCTTGTCTCACCATAAATATGCACTTCTCAGGATTCAGGAACACTCTATATTGCCGACATTTTTCAAATATTCATCATAACTCCGGAATATGTTCCTGTCTCCGATTTGAGTATGTGCATAAGTCATCTACATATACTTCCATACTCTTCCTTAGGAATTCTTTGAAAATGTGACATATCAACCATTAGAAAGTAGTAGGGGCATTAGTGAGTCCAAAGGGCATCACCTTGAAAGCATAAACACCCCATTCAATCATGAATGCGGTTTTATGTTGGTCCTCAGTAGCAATAACAACTTGGTTGTATCCAGAGAATCCATCCAAGAAGCTATAGACTTCCTTACCTACATCTCTTTCTAGGAGGTGATCAATGATAGGTAATAGGTAGCAAAAATACTAATGGAGACACCCATTCGGTGTGTTCTATCGCATAAATGATTCTAGCTGCTAATAGTTTGCCTATTTCTTCCTTAATTTTTGTGGCATAAACACCATTATAAGTGTACGGGCATTTCTTTGATGGTTGTGCATCAGGTGTCATCGGTATTTGATGAGAAAAAATGGAGGGATCCACACCTTTGAGGTCCTTGTAGGTCCATGCAAACACATCTCAATATTCTTGAATCAGTCTTATCAATTCTTCTTCCTCCTCAGGTGACACATCTTTCCCTATGTACATGCATCTTTCTTCTCCATTTTCTACAGTCACTATTACTTTCTTTGTTTGTTCCTTGTTGTCATATGCTTCTCCTTCTCTAGCTTCTCTCTTAGGCATCTGAATGGCTATTTTCCTTTCCTCTACTTCGTATCTTTTGAAGTGTTCTGGGACTTCAAATATATTTGGGGTTGGTTCGGTCTTACCTATGGTATCCTCATGGTTTGGTACTATCGGGGTTGCTTCTATTGCAAATACCTTGGTTGTTCCATCCTTGTCCTTGGCTTGGATGGCTTCTAAGTATCGTTCTTGTGAACCAAACTCCGGTTCCATCTCTATGCTCTCGTACTCTTCCTTCCATTCCTTTTCTATACTTCTCCTGCTTCTACCTCTTGAAGGACTACCATGTAAAAGTTTACATCATAACCTTCTTCGTCCACACATTCATTCATGGTCAATACTTCTTCATTTACACATACGTCCAAAGTGGCTAGAATGTCAATTTAACTGTGTGGTTCGAATGCTTCATCAAGAAAAACTTGGGGCATATACATAGGATCCTCCACAGGTCAGTAATTTTGATGTCCGATAGGCCATGTTAGAGTCTTTTTCTCTTCTCTCTTTGCTTCCTTACATATCCATAATTGGCCATCCTCAATTGGGCATCCTCTTACATCCACGATTGATCACTTGAACCGGCACTATGGATTGACAAATCATCTTCTTCTTTGTGTATGGGATTCCATTTTAGCGGGGGTACATCCCTATATGCAAATGTATGCAAATTTATCTTGGTGGTAGTTCCTTGGTGTTGAAGGTACAAAGAATCTCTTCCCTAGCCTTGTACTACCCTAAGTTGTCTCATGAAAGGTCTTCCCAGTATCATTTCATAATTATTAGCTTTTCCAAATTGACATATTGCTAACATGTGTTCAAATTCCACTCCGCAAGTGGTTAACTTAATTTTCTCCAATATTCTCAGAGGGTTTCTCTACATGACCATCTTCTAATTGAAGCTTCATATGAGTTGGTCATAGGGCTGGCTTTTCCCATTTCTCCCAAATCTCTTTGGTGGTGATGCCCACTCCTGCTCCTGTGTCTAGTATGGCCTTGGTCATGTATCCATTGTATGTGACGGGTGAACATGTGTTGCCCTCATCCCCTTCCCTAAATTCTCCAACTTTGTCCACCGAAATTTGTATAGTAGAAGGGGTTTCGGTTTCCTCACTTTCCTTTTTGTTCTTCTCCTGCTCTAACTTCAACTATCTTATTAATTGTTTCCATATTTGAGGCTTGACACGTAGTAATTCTTCCATTGTCAACCGACATTATACTTTGTTCTTTTTGAGTTCTGTTAAATTGTGTGAGGTCTTATCTAAAGACTCCTTTTCCTTTCCTTGTATAATGGAGCATGGAAGATTATGGATTCCTTCTCATATTCTTCCATGTAGTTTGGTAGGGTAGAAATGTTGTGTGTTTCCTCTCTATTTCCGTCTATCATAGAGACTTCTTCATATATTTCTTCCAAATTTGGTGTTGGCTGATCGTCTTCCACATCTAATTCCTCAAAAGGAGGTCTTGCATTTCCATTCTCCTTCCATTGGTCTTCTTGAATCGTAGTCCACAACTCTCTTTGCCAATCAACCTCTAATTCAGGCATTATGGAAGTTGATTTGTCTTGAGAGCGAGGTAAATCTTCCTTCTGTTCTTTCTCTTTTGGTTTCTGTTCCTTTGTTTTAAGAAAATCATTGTATTGATACTCGGATATTCTCGTCTCTGGGAGGACAGAGATAGTCTTTTCTAGAGTGTCCTGAGCTACCTCTGAGTTTTCTACATATCGCAAGTCTCTCCTTTTCTAACTCCCCTTGTGGACAAAGTTTCTCATGCTGCTCTATGTTTGGTCCATTCGTGATTCTAGCTTGGTAAGCTTTTAACCACATATCCAAATCGTCCGGTCTTCAATCAACTAAGATTGATCCTAGCTTGTTTGGTTCTAATGTCTGTGGTGTAACGAGGGTTTCTTCCCAAATCTCAGGTTCCTTATGTTTCTTATCGTCTCTTGTGTCCTTCTTGTCTTCCATATTTTGGTTTTTCATCCATTTGTCTCTGAGTTTGTCCCTTCTATCCTTCCATCTTTGTTTTTTTTTGTTTGGGTATTCTCAAGTGGATCCTCCAAGTCTTCCACTATCTGAACTCTGGGTTCTAGGTTTTCATTCTTCTCTTGCTCTGAGTCTACTCGTTTTCTCTCTTGTCCTTTAGTTTGCGCTCGTGTGATGGATTTTAATGGTACTGTGTACTCTTTATCACTGCCTACGGATTCAATTACTTCAATCATGTTGATTTGTGCAGTGTCATAAGTCTTATTTCGATTCTTTGGACAGTCTCTAAATAGATGTTCCTTTCCACATTCATTGCAATACCCTTCCCAAGTCTTGGGAGGTGGTGGGTGGTATGTTCGGGTGCACTCTCTTATGAAGTGGTCTCCTCTATAGCAAGCAGCCTTAGGCATAGGTGGTCTAATGGGTGGCCTCATGGGTGCTGGTGCTTTTGGTGCAGTGTACATTAGTGTTGCAAACTCCTGTCCATAGGTGTTGTTGTATCCCTCATACCCATAGTATTGTGGGTCATAAATTTGGTCATATTCCAGCAAACTGGCATCATAGGGATAGTATTCTCCTAGGGTTTGCTCACATCCTTGATTCCTTGGTTCTATACTGGTTTAGGGCGTAGCTGCCGCTATGGCTCTCTTCATGTTTTCCTCTGGTTGAGCATATTTAACCAGCACTATATTCTGTGGAAGTGGTGGTTGTTGTCCTAATACTAGCTGAGGTTGTCCATATTGCCCTTGCTCATATGGTCTAGGTGCTCCTTGTGGTCCTCGATAGGGATTGTATCTTGGAATCTCCCTTCCTGACTCTCTAGGAGGGTACCCATACGGCCTATACTGAGGTTGATTTAAAGGTCATGACTGCATGTTGAATGGGCAATTCACAGGGGTATGATTAGTGTATTTTTGTTCTATATGGCAATACAGGGCGGTTCCTTGATGTGGCTGCCTATTGTAAGGATAAGCTTGAGGCATAC
Organism: Ceratopteris richardii; assembly: GCA_020310875.1. Taxonomy (NCBI): domain Eukaryota; kingdom Viridiplantae; phylum Streptophyta; class Polypodiopsida; order Polypodiales; family Pteridaceae; genus Ceratopteris; species Ceratopteris richardii. Next base: position 106,284,400 of record CM035427.1, read on the forward strand.
CTATTCCTCCTCTTACATACATGTGATTTGGATGGTCTCCTCTGCATAAGCTGCATCTTCGCAACATGGGTATTCTCATTGATGGATGCTGGTAGTTCCGCTGTCTGTGAACTCCTTACTTCTTGGCAACCAGTTCTGCTAACTCCTCTACATTACTGGAGTTAGATGTTAGTGTACTTCTACTGTCTTCTGATTTCATAGGGCTTGGTGTGCTTTTGAGATCGTTAGTTAGGTTTTCCTCTTGGTCAATACACTCTTGAAGACACTCCCTCAATCTCTACAGCCGCTTCACATAGACTAAAGTTCTTAAAGTCCCGTTCGTCAGCCCATCTAAGAATAGTGATATGATTTTTCGTTGAGTGGGTGTTTCTGTTGCTGAACATCTATCAACATATTGATTGAATCTTCGGGCAGTTGTTTTCACCGTTTCATTTGGATTTTGTTTGAAGCTATGGATTAAGGATGAAGAGTTGTGTTTAATCCCCCTCTTGGTGAATTCTCCAATGAACTCCTGAAAAAATTGCTCAATATTTCCGAATTGATTGGGATCCAATGGTTGGAACCAAGTCAAAGCCCTCCCCATGAGAGTAAGTCCAAAGGACTCATACTGCACAAAGAAATCATCCACTTGCTCCGCTTGATAAAGAAGTCAAATTCTCATTCATCGGTAAACAATATCAATTCACAAAACCTTTGGTTGAAGAAAAAGATGTTGCGTATCAATGCATTAATTATTCTGCCGATCCTAGAACTTGTTTAAATTTAGCTATGTAATCCTAAGGTTGTCCCATTCCATCATTATGATTTCCCATACACTTAGCCACTTGAATTGGTCTTAGTCTTCTTATGGATTCTGGTGGTCTAGGTATTACAGGAATTGTTGGTCTAATTGAAGGCATTCCAGGCTGCACTCCTAGTGGTGGTCTTGGCCTCATTGGTGGCCGATGTTGATTGTCTAGTCAAGGGTGGTTTTGATTGTGTGATTGCAACCCTGGCATTGTGAATTGCACATGGGTTTGGTTAGCAAAACTTCATTGACTCGTCTATCCCGACATTGTATTCTCTGGCTCTTGATGTGTCCCAAAGGGATTATGGGAGGTAGTTGCCTGTTCTCGAGAAGGGAATACAGGCAACCCCATATACTTTAATTGAGCCCTATCAACTACATCACATCTATTGGCCAATATCTTTTCTGGTTCTGGTCTAGGTAGGTAACTCTAGACTCGTCTTCAGGATCCTTTAACTCATAGAAAGTCATTGTGCTATCTTCCTATCCACGTGTGGGTGAATTGGTTTGTAACTATAAGTCTGATCCATGGATTAAGTAGACATCTAATAGGTAATCATCTTGAGGTATTAGATCCCCTCTCAAGACTCAAATTACCACTGATTTGCCTCTTGGTGTAGTTATTATTTCTTCAGGATCCGTTCTTCTTGAGTTTCCTTGTCCTTCCAATCCTCCTCTCTCATTAATCCACTCAGGATGTTCCATTACCATGTAGATGTGACCTAACTTGTCCATGTACACTCCTCCTTCATACTTAACTGTAGGTCTAGGCACTATTGCCGATTCAATGGAGTCCACCATTCTTGTTACAAACCTATTTAAACCATCGAGATAGATAGGGATGTCTTGGGGATTGGTCGATACATATTGCAGAGAGGTGCGGTATTCCCTCTCTATAGTCAACATGAAGTTCTCCCTAGGGCCAGAACCTTGCATGTCTTCTGAAGCCATAGGTATCTCCTCCTCAGAGTCACTAGAGATGTGAGTATAGATAGAGTGATAACTTACCAGGGTTGCACTTCCCACGGATGAAATGACACTCCTCCGGCTACTTAGCACATGCCCTGATCTCAAGTTCATCCACCTTTGTGGCCTATGTTGGCTTCCCACTTCCCCACAATTTCGCTCCTCAATTACCTCTAATTTTGCCCTCAAATGGCTTGATAGGTTCTGGATGATACTACTCTAGGTGATACCACTCTGACGATACGATACTGGTCTTAGCACGATATGATACCAAAAACTTCAGGCAATATGATACATGAATTAACACGATACGATACCGACTATAGCACAACAGGATACCTTTGCATATGACAATATGATACTATATTAGTGGACGATACGATACTGGAATAATACACGATATGATACCAGATTCCTCACGATACGATATCAAAACTTTGCACGATACGATACTTCTACACTGCATGATACGATACCAACAAGTCACATGATACAATACTGAAATTCTCACGATATCCAGATGGGTCAGAGGATACAATACCAAAGCTTCCGCGATACGATAATGGTGCAAGTGACAATATGATACCGAATTTCTCACGTGTACGCAAGTAGATGTATGCATATGCATGTAAGTTAGCAAGTGTATGTTTGCATGTATGTAGGTAGACCTATGCATATGCATGTAAGTTAGGAAGATATGCATGTTTATGCATGAGAGGTGTGCATATATGCATGTATGTTAGAGAAAGATGCATATATATGCATGTTTAGCATGCATATGTATGCATGAGTTTATGTATGATATATGTATGCATGAGTTTATGTATGATATATGTATGCATGAGTGCATATGAATGAATTGTATGCATGAGTGTATATGAGAGGTGCATGTGCGCATAAGTGAGAGGTATGCATGTGTGCATAAGAGAGAGGTACATGTATGAATGTATGTGCATGTGTGAAAGTATGAGCATATGCCGAAACCTTATACTCTACATCTTCTGATTATAGATTACCTAGATTTAAAACCTTCTATTCAATTGCTTTCCTAGATTCAGATGAAAAAGAAATTTTGTTTCCACCTTCCCCTAAAAGGAAAACTCAATTTGAAAATGACAAGATAGGTATTATTAGAAATTGTATTACTGAAGAAATTTCTAATCGAATTACTGAAGAAGAACTTATTTTCATAGCATACCAAAATGCTAGAAACGCACTTTCATATGAATCTTAATTTTGTAGATTAAAATTAAATATATTATACTTTCTTATCTATTAACTCCCAAACACTGAAAACACAACCTAGATCCTGAAGCATACTAAGAAACACCCAGCGTGTAGTCACACGGTGAGGTTAGCGTGAATCTGTTTGGATGAGCGGCTGCCTCCCTTCACACCCCTCTACGATAATTTTGGTGAACCCAACGTGAAACGTGACGCAAGTGTGCTTAGGGTTTTCGTTATATTTTCACTACAACATATGGAGGGTATATCGAGGCTGCTATTGAGGAAAATGAACGGGCATAATTTCTCCACGACATCGGTGTTACAGTCGACATACGCATCGAAAAATGAATGCCGATATGGGTGTCGGTATGCGCGCCGGTATGGGCGTCAGTATGGGCATCGGTATGTACATCGGTATTACAGACGATCATACCGACGCCCATACCGATGTCCATGCTGGGCATACCGACGTTCATACCGACATCCATACTGGGCATACCGATGCTTATACCGATGACCGTATCTGCACAAATGTTTTTGGGCAGAGTGTGTTTCCTTTTGCTACAACATGATGTTGTTTAGCAAAAGACAATACACTCTGCCCAACTGAGTACATGTGTTATGTACTCTAATGGCAACCAAAACATGATCTTATATGAGCAAAAATGAACAATGAATCATGTACAAAAAGTTGTATATTTCATAAATGAAAAATGTACAAGAATGTGGCAAAGCACTTCCATATAGGAATCGAATACAAAATGTGACAAAGCACTTCCATGTAGGAATCGAATACAAAATTATGGTACATCATTGCCACATAGGAGTGTAATACAAAATTGTGGCAATGTGACAAAACACTTCCATATAGGAATTGAATACAAAATTATGGTACATACAAGTGTAATACAAAATTGTGGCAATGATCAAAATATTTACACCTACAATCCTGCAACAAAACATATTTGTAAAATAAGACAAATTGACATGAAATTTATAAATAACAACTAAAAATATGAAACCAAGCTATAACTTTACCTAATCATAGAATATTCTCCCATGAAACGATTGCACCGCGTCCCTCTAAGTCTTGCAACTATGCAGCCAATCCATGATGATATCCATATGATTCTTCAGTTCGTGTCGGAGGACGACCCACTGCCAACTCCTATAATAAATATGCAAAATGTTAGATGAACATACATGATGTGCTTAACACAAACAAATTCAATAATTAACATGATACTTACAAATTGGTAGCACATACTGTCATATCTGCTGCTACCTAAATGCGACGTTATAACCGTATCTAAATGTGTGGTTGCCGCATCTCTCTGTTGACGATATCGATCAGGAGTATGTTGCTACTCATCCTGAATTGATTCCCACTCTTTGACATCTAACCATACAGGCTTCGGTAAGCGTGCTCTAAAAGCATCGCAAGCTTCCGATCGTCGATGAGACATCACCTCGCATGCCGTATGCTGAATACATTCCAAACTCACAATAGGATTCCTAGGTGCTAGCTAGTACTCTTCATATATGGATTGTGTGATATGATTTTTAGAATCCCTATCCTGTTCGCTCCATTTTAACATTACAGAATGCCCAAATTCTATGGAGCAAAGTGGTCGAATGCACTGATGCATTGACTTTATAGCTCCATCCATGACTGGATCTCGATTACGGATGTGATATATTCTGGAGTCATCATGATCATGCACTCCCCAAGGTGTACGTGGAGATCCCATTTGATGCAATGTGAAGATCTCATCTGATCCAATGTGTGTATGCATATGCATGCTTGTATGCATATGCATGTATGTGTGTATGCATATGCATGCTTGTATGCATATGCATGTATGTGTGTATGCATATGCATGCTTGTATGCATATGCATGTATGTGTGTATGCATATGCATGCTTGTATGCATATGCATGTATGTGTGTATGCATATGCATGCTTGTATGCATATGCATGTATGTGTGTATGCATATGCATCCTTGTATGCATATGCATGTATGTGTGTACGCATATGCATGCTTGTATGCATATGCATGTATGTGTGTATGCATATGCATGCTTGTATGCATATGCATGCTTGTATGCATATGCATGTATGTGTGTATGCATATGCATGCGTGTATGAATATGCATGTATGTGTGTATGCATATGCATGCTTGTATGCATATGCATGCTTGTATGCATATGCATGCTTGTATGCATATGCATGCTTGTATGCATATGCATGTATGTGTGTATGCATATGCATGCTTGTATGCATATGCATGTATGTGTGTATGCATACGCATGCTTGTATGCATATGCATCTATGTGTGTATGCATATGCATGCTTGTATGCATATGCATGCTTCTATGCATATGCATGTATGTGTGTATACATATGCATGCTTGTATGCATATGCATGCTTGTCTGCATATGCATGTATGTGTGTATGCATATGCATGTATGTGTGTATGCATATGCATGTATGTGTGTATGCATATGCATGCTTGTATGCATATGCATGTATGAGTGTTTGCATATGCATGCTTGTATGCATATGCATGTATGTGTGTATGCATATGCATGCTCATATGCATATGCATGCTCATATGCATATGCATGTATGTGTGTATGCATATGCATGCTTGTATGCATATGCATGTATGAGTGTTTGCATATGCATGCTTGTATGCATATGCATGTATGTGTGTATGCATATGCATGCTCATATGCATATGCATGCTCATATGCATATGCATGTATGTGTGTATGCATATGCATGCTTGTATGCATATGCATGCTTGTATGCATATGCATGTATGTGTGTATGCAAATGCATGCTTGTATGAGTGTATGCATATGCATGTATGTGTGTATGCATATGCATGCTTGTATGCATATGCATGTATGAGTTTATGCATATGCATGTATGTGTGTATGCATATGCATGCTTGTATGCATATGCATGTATGTGTGTATTCATATGCATGTGTGTATGTATATGCATGCTTGTATGCATATGCATGCTTGTATGCATAGCATGCTTGTATGCATATGCATGTATGTGTGTATGCATATGCATGCTTGTATGCATATGGATGTGTGTGTGTATGCATATGCGTGTATGTGTCTATGCATATGCATGCTTGTATGCATATGCATGAATGTATGCATATGCATGAATGTATGCATATGCATGTATGTGTGTATGCATATGCATGTATGTGTGTATGCATATGCATGCTTGTATGCATATGCATGCTTGTATGCATATGCATGTGTGTGTATGCATATGCATACGTTTATGCATATGCATGTGTTGCAGAGAAAAGAGAGCACAAGGAAGAGAAAAAGAAGGGCCCCAAAATTTTTCCGATTCCAACACCCAATTTTTGTATTATAACCATTCTTGTAATATAATTTCCGTTGTAAATGCACTAGAGGAGTCCTCTAGATGCATCCCCACAAAAGATTAGTAGCTTACCCATGTAAATTAGTAGGAAATTAGTCTTTTAGTGAATAAAGTGCCGGTCTCTTGTATGAAAGGACCAATTTTAGGGCACTAGTATATAAGTCAATTTGTGACTCTTTGTAAAGACTTTTTGCCATTGTGAGAATCAAGAGCACAGAAATTCGAATTTGTGTCTTCTCCTCTCTGTATCATCTTCTTTGTGAGCCCGTGTGCATGTGTGTTGCTTGGAAAGAGTGTTAGGAAGTGTTGTCTATCCATGAAAGTGTTTGTTTGTTGTTGTTAAGGTGTGTGTCAAGTGTAGGAAGTGTTGACGCGTAAGAAGGTCATTCTAGCGACTCAGTATTTTGCTCATAACTTGAATCAAAAGCATCAGAATTGAGTGAAAAATACACCATTGGATGCGTCTTCTCGAGAGCTTCAAAACACATATGCTATTCGCTATATTTGGAGTTCAGAGCTGAGAGAAAAGCTCAACTTACTATTGGCTGCTGCACCAAGTATCGTGACACCATGACTGACAGTTGAAGCTTGTTTGGATCAGCCTTTGCCTTGTTTGCACTCTTTGAGTAACTCTTTTGCATTGATCATCATTTGAATGCATGTCCTCATACACTCGGCTAGGTTTTGATACTCATTGGATTGATAATTAAAGCGTGAATCCCCACTATATGCACTTGAGGGGGATTGAGGTATAGTCTCTTTCTCCACAAGTCCCTAAGTTGGTTCTTAGGTACACACATTTTTTGGTGCCGTTGTCGGGGAGTGTCGAATCAAACCGAGGCATTCGTGTGATGGTAAGTAGCTTTTTGCATTGAAGTGAGAGGAGGAGTAATGATTTTCTCTTCTTTGGTAAGTCACTTTCAGTCGCACTTACTACTTCTCATTCTCGGAGTGTGTGTAGTGAGTTGTTAGTCTAGGGAAGTGAGTGGAATGAGTAGAGTAGGAGGAGTAAGGGAGTAGGTTAGGTAGTTAGAGTAGCTTTCACTCCTTGTAGTTTTGTTCTATTTTCAGTGAGTAGGAAAATACAAGAGTATAAAAGCCAAAAAATGTCATTTTGTAAGTCACTTGTCTTTTGAACAAGTATCGTGAGGAATTACTGTGGAGTATCGTGGGCGAAGGTTTGGGCATTCTGAGCTACGCAAAATGATTCAAAGGGTGTAGAGAGCTGAGATAGAGTTCCCAAGGTAAGCACATTCATCATCCTCCCATCAGTGTTTCATAAATTAGATATTTCAGAGCAAACGATCTGCATGAAGTATCGTGAGAGTCCTTCAGGGGTGAGAGAAGCTTATTTCTGTAATACAGAGGGTGAGGAGAGGGTAGATAAGCCTGGAAAATATTTGTTATCATTCAAAAGCTAAAAACTCCAGCAAAAAATTGAAAAAGAGTCAAGTATCGTGTTCTCCCGCGGTCGAGTATCGTGATACCTGACAAGTATCGTGATCTCCTGTGGTTGAGTATCATGATACTTCCCTGAGATCGTGTATCTTGGTTGCCCGATCGTGATACTTCACCAAGTATCGTGTATTGTGAATCGTGTTCTATCGATCGCGATACTTCCTAGAGATCGTATATCGTGTATCGTGTTCTATCGATCGTGATACTTGCCAGAGATCGTATATCGTGTATCGTGTTTGACCGATCGCGATACTTGCCAGAGATCGTGTATCGCGTATCATGTTTTGGACCAATCATGGTACTTGCTAGAGATCGTGTACCGTGTTTTCAAGTATCGTGTATCGCATTGCTCCTGATCGCGATACTTACCAAGTGTCGTGTATCGAGTATCGTTTGTATCCAGGTATCGTGTATCTTGTTTCTTGATCAAGTATCGTGTGTCGTGTATCGTGATTTTTGGAGTATCGAGTATTGTCATATTGAGGTATCGTGTATCGTGTTTGGCAGAGATCGTGTATCGTCTGGATCAAAGGTCAAGTATTGTGAAATTTTGGAGTCAAGTATCGTGATTGGAGATTTTCTTTTCCAATCATTGCCCAGCCAAATTTTTCTAGAATCCTGACCCATAGTGAAGATTTCTAGAAGCTAGAGGGTAGCAAGGGCAGATTAGAGCTTTTAAGTGGATGAACCTGAGATCTGGAAGAACCCTAGGAAGCCGAAGAAGTGTAATCTCTTCTATAGGAAGTGTAGCTGAACCAAGTAGCCGTTCACACTATTCTGAAACCTCTAGTGAGTCAGAGGAAGAAATTCATATGGTTTCAGAGGATATGCAAAACACTGTCCCAATGATTGGCATGATGTCAATCATTGAGGGTGAATATCGGGCATCTTTGGAATACGTGACTACCAATCAACATGAGATACCTATCTACCTAGATGGGCTAAACAGATCAGTTGCCAGACTGAAGAAAGCTTTAGATGCCTATATAGTGCCTAGGCCAGCAGTTAAGTATGCAGGAGGATTCTACATGGACAAAAGAGATGTCCAGTATGTTGTCATAGAACACCCTGAAAACATTAATGAACTTGGGGAAGAAAACAATGCTTCAAACCTAAATGAAGAGGGAAATGAAGAGCAAGTGACCACTCCAAGAGGGAGATCCACTATTGCCAGGGTTTGGAGAGGAGACCTGATTCCCCAAGATGACTCCTTAATGGATGTATACTTGATCAATGGAATGGAGCCTCTCCTTAGAGCACATTCTTCAATATGGGAAGCAGCCCCTAATCCCATTACCATCTATGAGTTACAAGATCCTCACTTCCCCACCATCATTACATATTTGGATAAGAGTTAGAGAAGGTATTGGCCCCTAACACAATTAGAAAGAGCCGATTTGAAATATCAGAGTATTCCTATGTTTTCCCCTAGGGACCAAGCCACTACTTCACGAAACCCACTTGGAACATCTCAGAATGACTCATATCAGCAGTCAAGGCAAACACAACAAACCCAACAAACACGAATCCTAGTCAGACCACATGTGCAGTTTGCAATGCCTGCAAATAACCCTAACTACCAGCCTCAGCCACCTGTGGATCCAAGAAATGGAATTCGTGCCCCAGTCAGACCACATGTAGCAAGAGGACCTGGTATACCAATAGAAAGACCAATTTTCCCAGTGATGCCTAGACCGCTCGAAGCAAGAAGAAGATTAAGGCCAATTCAAGTTGCCAAATGTATGAGAAACCACTATGATGGCTCTAGTGAACCTTACAATCATATAGCTGAATTTAGACAAGTGATCAGAGCAGAACAAGTGGAAGATTTCTTGATCCAATATGAATCTTTTGGTCTAACTTTGACAGACACTGCGTTAGCATGGTTCCAACCATTAGATCCTAACAATTTTCAAAATATGGAACAAGTCTATCAAGAAATGATTGAGGAATTCACTAAGTCTGGAATTAAAAACAACTCTTCTTCACTGATTCATAGCTTCAAGCAAGCTCCCACGGAATCAGTGAGATTGGCAGCAAGAAAATTCAAGCAATACATGGATAGGTTCCCAGTGGAAGAGAGACCCACTCAAAACAAGATGGTGTTATTGTTTTTGGAAGGATTATTGAATGGATCATTAAGATCTTTGGTATACGTGAAAAGAGTTCAAACTTTGCAAGAATGTATGAAGGAATGTATAGACCTAGAAGACAACCTAGCAGAAGACCTGAAAATACTTCAAGGTAGCTTGAAAAGTGAAGATTCAGCCAGCAGCACATCAAACCCTAAAAACAATGTAGAGGAAATAGCCGACTTAGTAGCAATGAAACTGAACGTTCAAGGACAGAGGAACTACCCCAATAACCCAATGAGAGCACCCATGCTTAGAAGATGTATGCAGTGTGGAGGTGATCGTCCCTCTCACTTGTGCACTAGGGGAGTAGTCCCACCACTTTCTTATGCTTACAATAGACCACCCGTCCCAGGACCTCTACAATATGCAGCATAGAACAAAAATACACAAATCACAGTACAGAAAATTTCCCTTACAATAGGCAATCGAGACTAGTATAGCCATATGTGAGACCTTATGGATACCCTCTGAGAGAGCAAGGAGGTGAAGCCTTGAGATACCCCACTTATCAGCAGTAGGCACCAGTACCACGACCATATGCTTATCAAGGATACACTCAACCACAACCAGTACTAGGACAACAACCGCCCCATCCTCAGAATGTTGTCCCAGTGAAAGTGGCTCGTCCTGAAGAAAACCTAGAGAGAGCAATAGTACTAGCCACACCTTTGATTAGTAATGAATCATATGACTCATCTTATGATTCGAGTCAAGGAGGCTATCCCTCTTATGAGAGCTCTATGATAGAATATGGACAAACGTATGACCCATATGCCTATGACTTGGAACCACAAGATAACTCTTATGGATATGAGCAGGATTATGTGCCAATGATGTACACAACTCCGAGAGCAACCATACCACCCCGACCTATGAATAGACCACCTGTACCTAGAGGACCATGTTACCGATGCAGAGGTGATCACTATATCAGAGAATGTACATTGCCAAACCCACCACCACCACAGCGAGTCTGGGAAGGCTACTGTAGTGATTGTGGTAAGGAACATCTTTTCCGAGATTGCCCCAAGAATCCCAACAAGGTTACCTCCAATGTGCAAATCAATGTGATAGAAGTAATCGAATCATCAGGAAGCGATAAGGAATACACTGTGCCATTGAAAGCGATAACAAGAGCAAAAGCTAGAGAGACCCCGGAAAAAGCCGAAGAACCGAGCCAAAGCGATAGAGAGACAAACCCACCTGCACCTCAAGTAGTTGAAGATTCGGAAGAGCCCGAGAAAAGTGTTACAAGTAAACGAACACAAAGATGGAAGAACCGTAGAGATAGAATAAAGGAAAAGAAACTACAACAAAAGAAGGAAAATGAAAAGAATGAACAAACTCAAAAAGAAAAATAGAAACTGGAAGAAGAAAATAAAAATGAAAGGCATAAAAAAGATGAGATAGGATTGGTTTTAGCAGATCCCATGCCGGAAGAGTTAGCCATGTGGATTCAGGCGTACAAGGCACGAATAAGAGTAGGACCCCCCATCAAACAACATGAAAGGGAATATCTTAGAGGTTATGATGGAGAGTGTTAATCTCCAAAAGAACAACCTACTCTTGTGATTAGAGCACCTCTATACCAAGAGTAAGTCAAAACCTTCACCAAATTAGAGGTTCAATCTCCAAATTATCAAAAGTTGAAAACTTCTGTGAAGAAGATAAAACACAGAAAGTCTGCTGCACAATTTCTTCTCATTGACCTATCAACCATGTAAAGTTTTCTATGAAATTTTGTATGGAGTGTCGTCTAGAGATTGCGCATCTCGTCCAAGTTAAATCTCTTCAAAAGGTTTAGTATAACTTGAGAAATCAACTTCACAAGTTACCTATGTCTAAATTTGCACTTCTGAGAAGTCGATTTTTACACCCCTAACTTCTTGCATATAGTTCTCTCAATCTCGAACCCGTTTAAGCAAATGATTGATTAGTAATGAATCATATGACTCATCTTATGATTCGAGTCAAGGAGGCTATCCCTCTTATGAGAGCTCTATGATAGAATATGGACAAACGTATGACCCATATGCCTATGACTTGGAACCACAAGATAACTCTTATGGATATGAGCAGGATTATGTGCCAATGATGTACACAACTCCGAGAGCAACCATACCACCCCGACCTATGAATAGACCACCTGTACCTAGAGGACCATGTTACCGATGCAGAGGTGATCACTATATCAGAGAATGTACATTGCCAAACCCACCACCACCACAGCGAGTCTGGGAAGGCTACTGTAGTGATTGTGGTAAGGAACATCTTTTCCGAGATTGCCCCAAGAATCCCAACAAGGTTACCTCCAATGTGCAAATCAATGTGATAGAAGTAATCGAATCATCAGGAAGCGATAAGGAATACACTGTGCCATTGAAAGCGATAACAAGAGCAAAAGCTAGAGAGACCCCGGAAAAAGCCGAAGAACCGAGCCAAAGCGATAGAGAGACAAACCCACCTGCACCTCAAGTAGTTGAAGATTCGGAAGAGCCCGAGAAAAGTGTTACAAGTAAACGAACACAAAGATGGAAGAACCGTAGAGATAGAATAAAGGAAAAGAAACTACAACAAAAGAAGGAAAATGAAAAGAATGAACAAACTCAAAAAGAAAAATAGAAACTGGAAGAAGAAAATAAAAATGAAAGGCATAAAAAAGATGAGATAGGATTGGTTTTAGCAGATCCCATGCCGGAAGAGTTAGCCATGTGGATTCAGGCGTACAAGGCACGAATAAGAGTAGGACCCCCCATCAAACAACATGAAAGGGAATATCTTAGAGGTTATGATGGAGAGTGTTAATCTCCAAAAGAACAACCTACTCTTGTGATTAGAGCACCTCTATACCAAGAGTAAGTCAAAACCTTCACCAAATTAGAGGTTCAATCTCCAAATTATCAAAAGTTGAAAACTTCTGTGAAGAAGATAAAACACAGAAAGTCTGCTGCACAATTTCTTCTCATTGACCTATCAACCATGTAAAGTTTTCTATGAAATTTTGTATGGAGTGTTGTCTAGAGATTGTGCATCTCGTCCAAGTTAAATCTCTTCAAAAGGTTTAGTATAACTTGAGAAATCAACTTCACAAGTTACCTATGTCTAAATTTGCACTTCTGAGAAGTCGATTTTTACACCCCTAACTTCTTGCATATAGTTCTCTCAATCTCGAACCCGTTTAAGCAAATGATTGTAGATACAAGTAGCTTATCTTCTAACTTAAAGATTAAGTGCTTGCTTGCACAAAACTTTAAAATGTGGAGTGAGAACTGACCAAAAAATCAAGATCAAAATTTGCGCCTGTTTAAGAGAACTGTGAACATTCAACACATATGAATGTTCCTACTAACAATTCTCTTAACCTGTTTACAATTAAACACTGAAACTTAAGCCATAGATTGATTAACTATAGACTTAGATATCCTCAAAAGGATTTCACAAATGATCCACCACAGATGGAGAACACGCAGAAAATTCGGGCGCAACTTTTCTTCGATTACTCAGAAAATTATAGTTGAGTGATGAGAGGAAAAACTCAACTAACTTTCATATGTCTAATGACACAACTCCTAATTTCTTCACTCCTATGCTCTCTCATATTCTCTTCTATGTTCTCTCTTATGCCCCGACATTTTTCAAGATATTTATAGAGAAATTTGTACAAGTCTATGACTAATCAAAGGTCTAAGTGAACTATGACTATACTAATGTACATATGTGTACATTCCTCACATTCTTTGAATGTAGTCTTCTTCCAAGCTTCAAGAATTGAATCTTCCTTCATTCTTTAACCTTCCAAACATTCAATTGATGATTGGTCTGCACCAACAGCTCCCCCTCAATCATCAATTGAGGTTTTGTCTGTCTTCTTTATACCTGCCATGTCTTTGAATCTTTGTAACTTTGGTCCATCCAAGCTTTTTGTAAGCATATCAGCTATCTGATCTTTTGTTGAAGTATGGATTACTTCAATCTCCTTATCCATCACCTTCTCTCTCAGAAAGTGATACTGAATCTCAATATGTTTGGTCCTGGCATGAAAAACAGGATTAGCAGCTAAATACAATGAACTCATGTTATCTCCATATATAATTGGTGTCCCCTGCATAATGTCAAAACTCTTCATCAAGGTCTTGAGCCAAATCACTTCCTTTGCAGCTTCAACCATGCCTTTGTACTCAGCTTCTGTAGATGACAAAGCAACTGTATGTTGCTTCTTGGAACACCATGAGATTAGCTTATCTCCCACATAACACATGTATCCATAGGTTGATCTTCTATCATCTGGATTACCTGCCCAATCTGCATCACTATATATTTTGATATTTGTATCTGATGTAAAACCATAATACAAACCTTCTGTGAGTGTACCCTTAATGTACCTCAACATTCTTTGTCCTGCAATCCAATGTTCTTTCCTTGGACAATGCATGAATTGAGACAATACCCCTACTGCATATGATAAATCAGGTCTAGTTAAAGTAGCATAGATATGACTACCAACCAAACTCTGATATTGTCTCATATCCTTGAATTCTTCACCTCCAAATTTGCTCAATTTATGATTCACCTCCATTGGTGTAGGTGCTACCCTGCAATCATTCATTTTAAACTTGATTAACAAGTTCTTTAAATACCTTTCTTGAGTCACAAACACTCCATGCTGAGTGTATGTGATCTCCATACCCAAGAAATATGACAAGTCCCCCAAATCACTAATTTTGAACTCCTTCTCCATTTGCTTCTTTAATCTCTGTATGCCTTCCTCATCTGTACCTGTAAGAATTATATCATCAACATATATGCACATGTATATGAATCCATCATCACTTGCTTTGACAAGCAAGCTACTATCTACTTTAGACACCTGAAATCCAAGTTCTTTTAGGAACTTTACAAGTCTATAATTCCATGCCCTTGGGGCCTGCTTCAAGCCATACAAAGCTCTCTTGAGCTTGCACACATGATCTGGATGCCTTTTATCTCTGAACCCTTGAGGTTGCTCCATGAACACATCATCTGAAATATAACCATTCAAAAAAGCATTCTTCACATCTAATTGACACAACTTCCAACCTTTACATGCAGCAATAGCTATGAGTGTTCTGATGGTTGTCATCTTTGCCACAAGACTATAAGTCTCATCATAATCAATACCATATGTTTGAGCAAACCCTTTGACAACAAGTCTAGCTTTGTACCTAGACACACTTCCATCTGCAAACGTCTTGGTCTTGTAGACCCACTTGCATCCAATAATCTTTTGACTATTTGGTTTAGGAACCAAATCCCAAGTCTGATTTTCCATTAGTGCATCATATTCTTCCTGCATAGCTTTCTCCCATTTTTCCTTACCTTTTGCCTCTTCATATGTAGAAGGGTCTTCATCTGTTTTCATCATGTAAGCATAATCTTTTGTGGCAAAAAATGAAGTATCATAACTTTACCTTGTAGGTTGCCACCTATTTCTTGATGACCTTCTGAGTTCTCTACTCCTTGAGGTTTCTGGCTCTTCACACTCAGGATCAAACCTTGGTCTTTCTTCAACTTCATCCTGCACTTCAACATTTTCTTCTTCATCAACTATTTGAATCTTAGACTTACCTTTCTTTTGACTCACTTCTTCTTCATCACCTGTATTGATATTGATTGTACCTGCATACCAAGAACTTTGCTCATCAAATGTAACATCTTTAGAAACCATGAATTGCTTTGTAGATGGACTCCACAATCTATAACCCATCTGCTTGTCATCATAACCAATAAAGACATATTTTTCAGCTTTAGGTTCCAATTTGTGTCTTAATTGTGATGGCACATATGCATATGCCACACATCCAAACACTCTGCAATGATCCAAGGTAGGTCTTTTTCCCCACCATGCCTCATATGGTGTCATACCTTGTAAGGCTTTGCATGGTAACCTGTTGACCAAATAAGTAGCTGTATTTACAGCCTCAGCCCACAAATAATTAGGGTAATTTTTCTCCTTCATCATGGATCTTGCAAACTCAACAAGAGTTCTATTTCTCCTTTCTGCTACACCATTTTGTTGAGGAGAGTACCTGCAAGTAACTTCCCTTTTTATACCTGCATTCCACAAATAATCACTGAATTCATTAGAGAAATACTCTCCCCCTCCATCTGACCTTAGTCTCGTCAACTTTTGACCTGTAATTCTTTCTGCATATGCATGATAGTGTTTAAATGTATTAAACACTTCTAACTTATCTTTGATCACATAAATAGTGATCCATCTAGTAGCATCATCAACATAAATCACATAATACCTTGACCCATTTATACTGAAGTCTTTTGAGGGTCCCCACACATCTGTGTGTACCAATTCAAGCTTCTCTGAATACATCAAACCATGCTTAGTATAGGAATGCTTATGAGCTTTACCTAACTGACATGCCTCACATCTGTATGTCATATGTTGACCTGCAACATTAGGCAAACCAAGCACTGAACCATTGTTAATCATATCTTTAATACCTCTTTCATTGAAATGTCCAAGCCTCTTGTGCCAAAGATCTAACTCAGAGATCTTATGTCCTCCATATGTGAACATAGCATGACCAATATTACCTTGAATCTTCAATGTGAACAATCTTCCTTCTTTCTTCCCTAAAACAATCTGTTTATACCCTTGACTAGGATCTTCAACATATACTCCATCATTAGTGAACCTTACTTCATATCCCTTTTCAACAATTTGTCCTACACTAATCAAGTTCTTAGGAATTGTAGGAACATACAGAACCTTACTCAATAAGGTACTACCATCCTTGGCCTTCACTGATCCAATTGACATCACATTATGCTTTGTGTTGTCACCTATTTGAGCAACATGATTAAACACCTTATTCTCCAAATCATTCATCAATGCAATGTTACCACTCAGGTGATTGCTACACCCTGAGTCAATATAGAAGATTCTTTGATCTTCACTCTGCCTTTCACAAGTTGCATTCATTATCAATGTTGAATCCTCCTTTTGATCTGAAGCATAATTGTAGTAGGTATTATTGTATTGTTGACTTTGGAATCCTCTACCTGCATTTCTTCCAAAGTAACCCCTACTACCTCTACCTCTGAAACTACCTCTTTGATTTCTGCCACCTCTTCCTCTTGAATTATAGTTTTGATTGTATCCTCCATTATTCTGAGTATTATGCCAACAATCATTAGATAAATGATTTGTCTTACCACAAATCCAGCAAGCCTTGCCTCCATCTTTGTTGTTCCTGCCTCTTCCTCTACCTTTGCCACCTCCTCTTCCTCTTAGGAAGTTGGCTTGGCTAGTTGTTCCTTCCTCTTCATTTGCTTGTTGTTTTCCTTTGCTACTCTTCTTCTTGTCCTTTGAGTACATTGCATGACCTGCACTCTTGTCACCTTCTCCTTTAACATCCTGCTCAAATGTTAGCATATGACCTAGCAACTGATTTAAATCAGGAGTGAAATGATCTAGTGATAATTCTGTAGACAAAATAAATGGCTTCCATTTGTCATCACCTCTTAATCCTGTAAGGATTTGTCTTACCAACTTATCCTCCTCAATGTCTTCATCAACAGCTCCTAAAGCATCTGCAATATCTTTCATTCTTGTCACATAGTATGAAATGGATTGAGAAGCCTTCTTCTTGAAGGTGGTAAATTCTGCCCATAAGGATGCCTTCCTTGACTTTGTAGTATTTTGGAAATGCTCCTCCAAAGCATTCCAAATATCAGATGCACTTTCAAGACCTCTAATATGAGGTAACAAATAATCATTGACTGCCATATAGATAATGCTCCTAGCTTGAGCATCTTTTTTCATCCAATTTTTCAAATTTGCTAGTTCTTCCCTAGTTGGAACACTAGGATCTCTGAACTGTGGCTTCTCTTCTTCTCCTGTGATATAAGCTATCAAATCTTTGCTCATAAGATGAGCTTCCATCCTCATTGACCATGCAGGATAGTTTTCCCTATCCAATTTCTCTATCTGTAGAGAATCTCCCATCTTTCTTCTACCTGTGTATTGAAATCTTCAAGCTTTATAAATGATATATGTACCTTTGCTTCGAATTAGACTCCTTTTGTCTTTCTTGATGTCGAATGATCTTCTCCTCAGACTTTGACTTCAAGCTTTCACTTCTTAGTCCTTCAAGTGTTGAATTTCTTGAACCTGCAGCAATCGGGATCCTCCTTTCCTTGATTTTGATGTCTCCTACTCTGATACCACTGATGGAGAGTGTTAATCTCCAAAAGAACAACCTACTCTTGTGATTAGAGCACCTCTATACCAAGAGTAAGTCAAAACCTTCACCAAATTAGAGGTTCAATCTCCAAATTATCAAAAGTTGAAAACTTCTATGAAGAAGATAAAACACAGAAAGTCTGTTGCACAATTTCTTCTCATTGACCTATCAACCATGTAAAGTTTTCTATGAAATTTTGTATGGAGTGTCGCCTAGAGATTGCGCATCTCCTCCAAGTTAAATCTCTTCAAAAGGTTTAGTATAACTTGAGAAATCAACTTCACAAGTTACCTATGTCTAAATTTGCACTTCTGAGAAGTCGATTTTTACACCCCTAACTTCTTGCATATAGTTCTCTCAATCTCGAACCCGTTTAAGCAAATGCTTGTAGATACAAGTAGCTTATCTTCTAACTTAAAGATTAAGTGCTTGCTTGCACAAAACTTTAAACTGTGGAGTGAGAATTGACCAAAAAATCAAGATCAAAATTTGCGCCTGTTTCAGAGAACTGTGAACATTCAACACATATGAATGTTCCTACTAACAATTCTCTTAACCTGTTTACAATTAAACACTGAAACTTAAGCCATAGATTGATTAACTATAGACTTAGATATTCTCAAAAGGATTTCACAAATGATCCACCACAGATGGAGAACATGCAGAAAATTCGGGCGCAACTTTTCTTCGATTACTCAGAAAATTACAGTTGAGTGATGAGAGGAAAAACTCAACTAACTTTTCATATGTCTAATGACACTTACAACTCCTAATTTCTTCACTCCTATGCTCTCTCATATTCTCTTCTATGTTCTCTCTTATGCCCCGACATTTTTCAAGATATTTATAGAGAAATTTGTACAAGTCTATGACTAATCAAAGGTCTAAGTGAACTATGACTATACTAATGTACATATGTGTACATTCCTCACATTATTTGAATGTAGTCTTCTTCCAAGCTTCAAGAATTGAATCTTCCTTCATTCTTTAACCTTCCAAACATTCAATTGATGATTGGTCTGCACCAACAGGTTACCTAGAGAAGGAAAGGTTGGAGATATGCAAAGTGGCTCAACAAAACTTAGAAAAATATGTTCTTCCATTACCTAGTTCACGAATTTCTGAAAAAGAATTCCAAGAGTGTGTCATCCCTAATGACCTCGAGAAACCCAAAAAAGGCAAGACACATAATGGAAATTACCGCGAGGATAAAAGAGAAGGATCCATTGTTCCCGAAGTAGAAGGGGAGTGGCCTAAAGACTTGTGGGCAAGCGTCCAAGAAGACAGATGGAAGAAAGAGGAAGGAATGGAACGACCCTTTGAAGAGCTAGAAGCAAGAGA
The DNA here is from genome assembly GCA_020310875.1 of Ceratopteris richardii. Lineage (NCBI taxonomy): Eukaryota > Viridiplantae > Streptophyta > Polypodiopsida > Polypodiales > Pteridaceae > Ceratopteris > Ceratopteris richardii. The sequence goes on from CM035427.1 coordinate 106,303,978, forward strand.
TGGAATAGAGGATTCGATACCTGAATTGAATTCAGAAGGAATATTACCGATGGATCCAAGTGACAAAGAAAATGACGGTGTAAAGGCTTTGCCAAATTATATAGGAGAGTACTAGCATAATTCGAAACTATATTGCATCCCCTCAATAAGAAAAAAAGAACCGAACCCATCAGTCCAAACATCAGACATTATACAACATCTTAAAAAGTAAAGATCCCTTGTACTCTGACATTGGAAGAACTTTTGAAGGTCAAACCACGTTTGAAGGTGAAACTGACCAGTCAATTGGAGATTAAGGCGGAAGAAAAGGAGATGGATGATGAAGTAAACACAGTAAAAATCCCAGTCGATAAGGTTGGAGATTTCAGTGAGGGAGATGAGGGAAACACTTGCCTTCCAATTACATATAGAGGTGACACCACCAAAGCCATCTTAGATTCAAGAACTGGTGTAGGAATTGCTACTAGAGAAATCTGGGAGAAATGGGGAAAACCAGCTTTAAGACCAACACGCATGAAGATACAAATGGCAGACGGACACACTGAACGACCCTTGGGATTATTAGAACGAGTAGTTTTTACCACATGCGGAGTTGAATTTGAGCATACCTTAGCTATATGTCAATTTGAAAGGGCGAGCAATTATGAAATGATACTTGGAAGACCTTTCATGAGACAGCTAAAGGTTGTGCAAGATTGGGGAAAAGATGCAGTATACCTATAGCATGAAGGAACCACCACGAGAATAAATCTCCACACATATACATATCAAGATGTTCCCCCCCTTACAATAGAACCAAATTCATAAGGAGGAAGATCAGTCAATTCACAGCATAGGTTCTAGTGACCAATCTTGGATGAACGAGGACACTCATCTATGGATATATCAAACTGCAAACAAGGAAGAGGATAGGAGAAAGGGATGGCAGCAAAGGCAAGGAGTAGCTAGGTCCGTACAAGATCCAGCTTACATGCCTCAAGTCTTTTTGGATGAAGAATTCGAACCTCACGGTTGGATGGAGATTTTAGCTACCCTAGATGTGTGTGAAAATGAAGAAGTAATAACTATGAATGAATGTATTGATGAGGAAGGATATGATGTTAGTCTATATGTGGTAGTTCTTCAAGAGGCTGAAGAAGGAGAAGTGATAGAAAAAGAATGGAAGGAGGAATATGAGAGTATTGAAATGGAACAAGAGCCAATAGTCCCGGAAGATGAAAATCAACAAATGGGTGTCATAGCTAATGAAATCCATCAGGAAATGACATAGGCAGAAGAGCTCGAGTTAGATAAAGAACCAGAAGATGGAGAAAACAAGCCACAAGATCAGTTTGAAGTGCCGGCCCACTTCAAAAAATATGAAGTAGAAGAGAGAAGAATTGCTATTCAAATGCCGAAACGAGAAGCTCAATCAGGAATAGCATATGATAACAAAGAGCAAACCAAGAAAATAGTCGTAACCTTAGAGGAAGGAGAAGAACGATGTACCTTTATAGGCCAGGATGTCTCCATGGAGGAAGAACAAGAATTAATACAACTCATAAGAGAATACAGGGATGTCTTTGCCTGGACATATAAGGATTGGAAAGGAGTAGATCCTTCTATATGTGCTCATAGAATCCCTATGACATCTGAAGCGAAACCTTCCAAACAAAGACCATACACCTATAATGATGTTTATTTAGCAAAGATAAAGGAAGAGATAGACAAGTTGCTAGATGCTCGATTCATTTACGTAATTGAACACACGGAATGGGTGTCACCCTTAGTGGTTGTATCGAAAAAGAATGGAAAGTTAAGAGTGTGTATCAATCTGAAGAAAGTAAATGCCGCGACCATAAGGGATAGTTACCCATTACCTATCATGGATCATCTGTTGGAAAGAGTGGCAGGGAAGGAAGTGTATAGTTTTTTGGATGACTTTTCAGGGTATAATCAGGTAGCCATTGCTCTTGAGGACCAACACAAAACAGCTTTTGCAACTGAATGGGGAGTATACGCCTTTAGAGTCATGCCTTTTGGACTAACTAATGCCCCAGCCACCTTCCAAAGATTGACATGTCATGTATTCAAGGAGTTCTTAAGGAAGAGTATGGAGGTATACGTGGATGATCTATGTACTTATTCAGCTATACGATCAGAGCATATCCCTGAAATAGGAAAGATCTTTGCCAAACGTCGACAATATAGAGTATGCCTCAACCCAAAAAAGTGTGTTTTCATGGTTCGACAAGGAAAAATATTAGGACATATTGTCTCTAAAAATGGAATTTCAACTAATGAAGACAAAATTAAAGTAATTCTGGACTTACCAAGACCAAAGACTGCTAAGGAAGGACAAGCATTTATGGGACATTGCGGATACTACCAAAGATTTATACATATGTATGCCATAATTGCTAGACCTCTTTATGCACTATTGTCTCAGTTTAATTGGACCGAGGAATGTGAAAAAGCCTTTAATGAGTTAAAGAATCGATTGAGTTCAGCACCAATCCTTCAAGTACCTAACTGGAATAAGACATTTCACATTCATGTGGATTCTTCCAAGTTTGCCATTGGATGCATCTTAGCTCAGCCTGCAGATACTGGAAAGCTAGACCACCCTATAGCCTATGCCAGTAGACAACTGAATCAAGCGGAGCGCAATTATACCACAACCGAGAGAGAAGGCCTAGGGATGGTGTACGCAGTAAAAAAGTTCCAACATTACCTCTTGGCAAACAAATTCAAGTTCTTCATTGATCATCAAGCCCTACTGTACTTAGTCAATAAGCCTTGTAATACAGGACGACTAGCGTGATGGTTTCTATTGTTGATGGAATTTGATTTCGAGGTAGTTGTCAAGAAAGGAAATACCCACATAAGAGCCGATCACTTATCAAGAATGACACATGGTGAACCACCCATAGGAGTACCAAATGATCTGCCAGATATGTATCTTTTTAATCTTGAAGTATGTCCATAGTGGGCAAAAAAGTTGATCCCTATACTCACGCATGGACCTAAGGATGGGATCACTCCAAACAGAACCCAAGACCTATGGAAAATTAAAAACCTTCATATCATTGCTAGAAGTTTGTATCACCAAGATTCAAGTGGATTACTAATGAGATGCGTGGAAGAGGAGGAACAAGAAATGTGGCTTCAGAAAGCACATGTAAATCAATGGAAAACCCATTTGAATGCAAACGGAACATGGCAAACCCTGAGGAGATTAGGCATATATTGGCCAACCATGCAGAGGGATGCGCATAACTATGTATCAGCTTGCCCAACCTGTCAAGAAAAAAATCCAAAAGAGAACTCTACGTTATGCTACTCCACAGTGGCACCAAGGTGGAGCATGCCTCTGGTAAAGTTTTTGAAGACCCAAGAATACCCAGAAGGAGCCACTCTAGCAAGGAAACGTGCAATGGTAGAACAAAGTAAGGACTATGCTCTTGTAGGGAAACAACTATTCAAGCGAGGAAGAGATAATCAATTACGATTGTGCATTCATGAAGATGAATATCTTGCTGTTTTAGAGATGGCACATACAGGAGCTGTAGGAGGACATTTTTCTGCAGATAAGACTGCACAAATGATTCTCTTTGCTGGAATGTGGTGGCCAACCCTACATCAGGATGTTGCAACATATGTACAACGATGTGATACTTGTCAATGAACGAAATATCCAATTAGAAGAGATGAGATGCCACTGAAACCCATGATGAGTGCCAGAGCTTTTACGAAATGGGGAATAGATTTCATAGGACCTATTAGCCCACCAGCTAAAGGATCCCATACTGAATATATAATTGTAGCCACATACTATTTGACCAAATGGGTTGAAGCTAAAGCGACCAAGAAAAATGATGCAAGGACTATGGCCAAGTTTCTTTTCGAGAACGTATTCACTAGATTTGGATTGCCAATAGAAATCGTGAGCGATAGAGGCACACATTTTGTGAATGAGGTAATAGAAGCCCTATTAAATGAATTTTTAGTGATTCATATGAAATCAGCCCTTATCACCCACAAGCCAATGGACAAGCCGAAAGCTCAAATAAAATCTTGTGTACAGTTCTCACAAAAATTGTTAACACTGGTCGATCAGACTGGGATAAACAATTACACCATGCTTTATGGGCATTTTGAGTTGCCTACAAAACAGCCATAGGAACTACGCCTTTTAACCTACTGTACGGACAGAATGCTATTCTGCCAATTGATTTCTTAATTCCCACTCTTAGAGTAGCAACAACTTACGAGTGGACGAGACACAAACTATCAGCTCAATTGGATCAAATAGAGAAGTTACATGAAACTAGGTTACAAGCAGTAGCAGGCATTTATGCTGCTAAGAGGCGACAGAAAGCATACTTTGATGCTCACATTAAAGACAAAAATTTAAAGCAAGGATATTTAGTTTTGGTATATACCTTGAAACAACACGCTAAGAAGTTGCAGAAGAGAGGATATGGCCCATTAATCATCAATCGCATATCCACTAGTGGAGCCATCAGCTTAGCAACCTTAGATGGAGAAGTGTTACCAAACTATATCACTGGATGTCGAGTGAAAAAATATCTAGAGCCATTGATTGAGGAAACAATGTCACGATTAATCAAGGGTAAGAATAGACGCATTGAGGAAGAAAGGATACAAGAAGAAGCTAGATAAGAAGCACTAGAACGAATCAAGAAACGAAAAGAGTGGATGAGAGAAAGAGATGAGAGATATCGACTAGGAGAAGAACTCATCCCAATGGCTAATCTTAGAGCCACTGAAGACCTAGGACAAAAGACACAACCATATTTGAACTTGGGAGCTAGAAAAGAGGAATACCACTTAGTGAATGCTCTCACTAATACAGGAGCCTCAATAAGTTGCATTAAACTCTCATTGACTCAGAAATTTAAGGAGAAATTACGGCCATCCAAGGCACAGTTGATAGGAATAGGAGGCACAATTAGTCAATGTATAGGTGAGATTACCTTACCTCTACATCTCGGAAACAACACGATGGAACAGAAACTCTTAGTATGTCATGACCAGGATTTACTTGAAGACCTAGTGTTAGGCCAAGATTGGATCTATGAATATGAAGTAACTATTCAATTGGCTTTAGGATATATCTCAGCCAAGATAGGACAGCGAGAGGTATTGAGCATGCTAGGCGAACGACCAATCAAAACCGAAGATATAGACCAGAGAGCTCGCTCTCATAAACATGATGATGAATGCATGTTCACTAGCACTTTGGAAACACCTTCCTCTAGTACTTCATGTGAGGATACACAGAATTCTGCTTGCACCCCATCTTCTAATTTAGCAAGCCACTAGAGTGTCAGTCCATCTGAAAACAGCCCTAGTGAAGAACCACGCACGAGAGAGACTAATCCCCAGGATCATCCAAAGTCTACATCTATTAGAATATACCCCATACCATACATGAAACAGGCTTGGATAAAGAAGGATCAAATGACAGCATATCTTCAGCAACAAAAACATCTTCGACAAAAGAACAACCTATCAAACAAGAAGGCAAATCATTTTGAACACCGAGGTCAACAATGAATTGCTAGAATATGGATTCCAAAGAAAGTGGTAGCCGCCCAGCCGGCCCGAATGCAAATATGGATTCCCAAGTCACGTACTCAAAGGACAATCATAAAAAAAGACGAGTCGAGGCACAAGGAGAACTAGTATGGTCTAAGGGCAAAACAGCCAAAGAAGAATAGCTACAGGAAAGAGCAGGAGTCTGCATTTGCAACAAAAGCCAGTCCAAGATTCAAAACGCAGATAAAGCAGACGTACCACATGAGAAGCACCACATTCATCAGGAATGTTCGGGATACATTGCGTCCCAACAGAGTAAAGTAGATTTGGTTGTCGAAAGACAAAACAAGCTGCATGCATCACTCACATACTTCGAGTTGCACACATTTGGAGTTATCAGGACCCAAAGTATGAATGATAGGGCGACATTACAAGGCCAAGCATTCGGCACAATATTCTTCTGCTTCTGGATAGTGAAACACATTTCCCTCATCGGGAATAGGAGAGCACTTGTACAATTTCAAGAAAATAGCTAAAAAATAATAACCGCTTCGGCTATAAACTAACTTTTTTGTTTTTCTTTTCAGACAAAAATAGAAAAAATATCTAAAAAATGAAAAATCTCAGGTATTACCTTTCTCACACCCACGGGGGAAGGGACGACACCATTCACATGGAGAGTTGCCAATCTAATGGAGAACCAATAAAGGATAACTATAAATGCCATTTGGTAACTAATTACTGCCCTCAATTGAGTGCAGATGGCATCTACTAATTCTGAAGCTACACAAGAGCAAGAAGTCCAATTGCTTCTATTGGAATCAATAACGAAAGCTAGAGGCCATTGGATTTTGGATGACCAACCAGTCGCGGAACTTATTTTCCTGGAAACTATCAAAATCATGGATAGGGATCACTATTTCCCTATTATGTCACAGGATTTCAAGACCATTGTGCAAGGATTACCGCGCATGACAGATGTATGGACACAAGCAGGAATAGATGCATTTCTAAGAGTACCTATCTATCTACCTGATTTCCAGAGGTGTACGCAAGTATGAATACACTTCAACCTACATCAAATAAGGCATCGGTTCCTGAGGCACGAGTATTGGAAAAAGTTGGAACTTGGAAATCCATTCAATTCACTCATGAACTGATCAACAAAGCATTTGGATGGGATCAAGAAGGGCTCGCCAATGTCAAGGAGGAATGTCATGATCCAAAAAAGAGGTCCTTTGTGGATATCAATAGAACGGACCTTGAAGATGGTGTCCGCCTAGTGCACCAGCACTTTTGTTTCCCAAGTATGCATAGATACACCGCACCGCAAAAGATTGTCGTGCAATTACTATCACATGCGATGAGGCAAATTGGCAATAAAGTGAATATGACTCCAGATGTTCAAGACCGATTATTTGAAGCCAAGAAGAAGTGGGGTCAGAAGAAGTTTCTCAATGGGAGTTCAGCTTTGACACTACTTATCTATGAGGCCCTTGAGATGAAAAACTGTCTACGTGAGATGCCAACCTCAGAAGAATTTATTTAGCCAAATATGCCAAATCAGCTACGGTTCCCAAGGGAAAGAAAGCAGCTGTCGCTGTTGAAGAAGCAGGAACCAGTTCACAGAAACCCATGAGGGGTACAAAGCGCATTAGAGAGGAAGAAGCCCAGGCTACACCCCAATCAAAGCGGACACATACTTTACCAAAGATTCCTGTAACCCAAATGCCAATCACCAAGCGAGATCTCTCCGCTGCCGTAGAAGAAACACATCAATACATGGAAGGGCAAGTAAATCTAAATGTTCAAGGTCATCATTACAGACATGCCAGTCAAGAAAAGCAACAGTGGAATAAAGAGAAGACCCTGGAACAAACCGCGAGATACAAAGAACTGGGATTAGAAGATTCAAGCTCCAATGAAGAATCTAGTCCTGAAAAAGACACTTTGGACACTCACATACGGATAGAGAATCACGAGGAAGAATGGATAGAAATTAACCAAGTTGAAGTCACGCCAGACAATCAACAAGAAAAGGAAAAGACCATAGAAGAACCCAATGAACCAGAGCATATAATTCAATTAAATGATAAGTCAAAGATTAGTATTAAGGAAGCTTCAATATCGAATACAGAAGTAAGGCCACCTATCAAGGAAGAAATACAAACTCCAGTGAAGGCTGATTCAAACCTACACAAAAATCAAGAGCAGATTGTGATCGAGGTGCCAGATGATACGCCTCAAGGAAACATTGACCACATGGTGGCTGAGCCAAGGATCCAACTTCATATTAGGCAGCCCCATGACACTACGTTACATGTGGCACAGGGGAAAGATGTGACCACCGGTGAGGAACCAAATATTCCTAAAACCTGGTTAAATGTGGATGTTACTCTGTTAAAGCCGGTTGTAAAACAAATGATCCAAATGGCCATGGATACACAACAACAGATGATGGATATAGATGCAGATTATGATAAGGCCATGAGGGAAAAGAGTCCATTCCAAATTATGAGTGAACAACTATCTGCACAATTAATCCAGGCCCAAAAAGAGGTTGCAGCCAAAGGAACGGAGTTGCTCGAGGTAAAAACACAATGTGATACATTGATGACCCAGCATCACCAACTCCAGGCACAATTAATAGATTTACAAAGATTACATGAAGCCAGTGAAGCAGACAAGGAGAGAATAAAAGCTAGAAGCAATCTGCTTCAAACACAACTAAAGGTGTACATGGAGGAGAATGACACTTTACGAAACAGAAATAAAGAACTGATGAAGTCATTACTTTATGATCAGCCCATTGAAAAGCAGGAGACATCAGAAACCGCACAGCAAGAATTAAGAGATCAAGTTGCAAAATATGCAAATTTGCTAAAGCAAGAGCAAGCCCGAGCAGAAGAATGGGAAAGAAAGTACACCAATGAAACAAATGAACTGAAAATGCAATTACAAAATGTGAATGCCAAACTGGTACGAAGTTACAACGAAAACATGGACCATGTAGTAGAAATCGGCAATGAACTGCTTGCAGCAAAAGAAGCACTCAGATCAGCTATGCAAGAAATAAAAGAGAAGAATGAACGCTTAACACAATTAGAGACCCAAGTGAAAGAGAAAGCATCGATCGGGACACCAGTAGAGCCAACGAAGGAGAATCCTGCTGACGAGGTAGAGGTACGTCCTCTATCTGCCCCGATTTATCATTCTCCAATAAACGAGCAGATGGCGGACATACATGATGATCATCCAATGCCATACACTGCAGAAATAGGTCAGAAGGAATGGGCACTAGTGGTGTCCCGATTGACAGAAAAGTTTGAGAATGAAGTGATCAAGGTCATGAAAGAAGCAAAGATCAAGGGTAAAGACTTGGAAAAGATCATGAAGCCTTTCAACATTCTGTATGGATTATTGAAAGAGAAAACCAGACAATATATAAAGAAGACTACAAAGAAAAGCCTAGACGAGTAGTTGCACTTCAAACAAGACACCTTTGCTTATACCCAAGAAGAATTTGAAGCTGCACAACCTGTTTGGAGACAAAAGTTTTTGGAAAAAATCCTACACTACGGGTGCATTGGCAATCTGCACCATATTTTCTACAGGTAAATCCTTCATTTTGTCCTATACCACGTCGAAGAGGAACCAGAGAATTTTTGGACATGCAAAGAAATGGTGCCATAAATAAACAGTGGCTGCATTACCCACTACTTCCAAGCCCGCCACACAATTATCTACCAACGGAAGATTATATGGTAAAGACCATCGAATTTTGGCTGCAGAGTTATGCAACAGTACCAGATTTAACTACAAAGATGACAAATAAAATACTCAGTATGCTACTTACAGTATTGAAGGTTTTCAAACATGCGGCCTATACATTTTTTAATTTCATTGGTATTAATCAAGGGATGGACATACTCATTTTTGACTTGTCTGTTATGCCTAGCCGATCGACCATAATGGCTTATTATTCTAGACTCATGTTCTTGCCCAGCACATATATGCAAACTTTTGAGGAAGCATTTTTTACAGGATTTTTTGAAATTGATTCAGAAGTCTTTTTAAAGATGTCATCCAACCTGAATGCCAGATTAGTGGCATACGAACTGAGCTTCTTCGCAGACCATAGACAGCCACCAAATGATGGTGTGAAGGCAAAACAATGGATCCCAATCCACTAGACCTCGAACATCCGGATGTGGCAACCGCAGTTGTTCCGAATGTAAGGTTCGCTCCATTGCAAAGAGGTGGAGAAGATGGGAGGGTCTGGGAACAAAGACTTCAGAGTGGTATTCCCAGAAACCTGTGATGAACATTTCTTCAAATGTTTCGTTGTAGCAAGCATGGAGGTATTTAATTCGTGCGTGCCATGCATATATCACTTGGATGGAGGGGCTTGTACTCATATCATAGACCAAGTCGAGGTTACCTGCTGTGAATACGACTCCTAAGAAGTGTGTATCTTTAGTATTTTTGAAATTTCTAAAGGTAACCAGCATCAACTCAAATATCTTTATGCACATCTGAGCCATTACATCTGGGATGTTTCGCAATCTGACTCCCCAATGGCGGATGGTAGAGATCATGTAGGCCACCATAGCTTGTCCCCAAGGCAGTGCTAGGTATACGTAATTGAGCCACTTTGCACAGCCTTTAACATTCTTCACAGTGATGGCAAACTGAGGCCATGTGCATCTTCTGAGTATGGGAGCATAACAGGGATTGAAGTTTAGCTGGTGGTTGTGACTGGACCACAACAGGTTGGTCGCCTTTCTGCATCCACACTTGTTTTGGTGGCTGAGTCACTGTGCTTCGTACTTTCTTTTGGCTTCAAGCATAGGTCATCCGCTTCTTTTGCATTTGATCCACCTTTGGTTGTCGTATCCCTATGGCCTTTCAAAAAGAAGGGAGTCCCATCATATCCTTGACTTCTTTGCTGAGAAAATCATCTCTCTGCATCACATAGTTTTGGACAAGAATAGCATCGTCATCTTCATGTGTACTCTTGGAAGGACCAAGAGTTTGTGCCTTTCCTAGTTCCTTGAGTGATTCATTTTCTAGCTGGATTACAATGCGATTCTGGTTTACGAAGACCTGAAGAAGTCCACTTCTTAGGTTTAGGTTGACTGCATGATCATAGATCCAGTCTTGACCCAAGACAAGAGGCTCGGTGAGGTCCTCATCTTTGCACACTAGCACTTTAACTGTCATAAAAACATCTTGAATGTGTAATGGAAGTTCCACCTCGCCCATGCAAGGGGTTTCCACACCTCCCAATCCTATGAGATATGCTTCTATAGGATTGACTTTTAATTTTAGTTCTTGACAGTAAGACAGTCTCACCACACTAGTGGTTGCACCTGAGTCAATCAATGCTCGCACAGTTCTTGCACTAATTCCTTGTCCGATCTCTAAGGTTACAAAAGGGTGTCGATCAATTATTCTATGGGAACTTACACCTGAGACTTCACACATAGCAATATGATATCCTGGGTCTGCATAGGCATCTGTCCTAGGCCGATCTCTACCCTATCTTTTCATCTTCATTCAACGGATGCGTTCTAAAGCTTCCGCTTGTGCTTCTTCTTGAATTCTCTTTTCTTCTTTCTTGCATTTCTTGGCAGTGTTGAGTCGATTTAGCATCTCTTCAGTCAAGGGTTCTTGATATAACTTGACTCTACATCTGGTTATGTAGTTAGGGAGAATATCGTCTTCTAAAGTGGCTAGTTGTACTGCCCCACTAGCTGAAATTCTATTTATGATCATAGGTCCATAGCCACGCTTCTCTAATTTTCTCGCATGTTGCTTCAAAGTGTAGACTAAAACTAGGTCTCCTACTTTCAAGCCCTTATCCTTCACGTGGGCATCAAAGTATGCCTTCTATCTTTTCTTAGCTGCATATATGCATGCGGCAACTCTCAGTCTTGTTTCACCTAGTTGTTCTAGGTCAAAAATTCTTGAAGAGAGTTCATGACCCGTCCACATGCTCCTGTGGTACCCTTAGTGTTGGTATCAAGAAGTATAATGAAAGCAATGCATTTTGGCCAAATACCATTTGAAAGGGTGTGGCTTGGAGTACCATTTTATAGGCAACTTTGTATGCCCAAATAGCGTGGTGTAGCTGTTCGTCCCAATCAGAGCGTTTATTATTCACCAATTTTGTCAACACATTGCATAGAATCTTATTCGTGCTTTCAACTTGCCCATTAGCTTGTGGATGATAGGGGGCCCATTTCTTGTGTACTACCAAGAACTCTTGGAGAAGATTTTCAATAACTTCATTCAAGAAGTGAGTGCCTCTATCACTCACTAGCTCTATTGGCAGCCTGTATCCTGTGAACACATTCTCAAATAAGAACTTGGCTGTCGTCTGGGCATCATTCTTGGTCGTAGCTTTTACCTCTACCCACTTGCTTAGATAGTCTGTGGCCACAATGATGTATTGAGCATGTCAACCCTTCACTGGGGGATTAATAGGACCTACAAAGTCTATTCCCCACTTAGAGAATGCCCGTCCACCCATCATAGGTTTGAGTGGCATCTCATCCTTACATATAGGATACTGAGTTCACTGACAAACATCGCACCTCTTCACATAGGTATGTGCATCCATGTGAAGGGTTGGCCACCACAAGCCTGCAAATAGGATTGCTTTAATCATCCGGTCTGGTCCAAAATGTCCTCCTGCTACACCTTGGTGAGTAGTTTCCAAGATCTTAAGATATTCACTCTCATGGACACATAATCTAAGGTAACCATCTTTACCACGCTTGTATAAATTATCTCCAATGAGTGAGTAGTCTAGAGCTTCTTGTTTTAAACTTCTTTGCCTAGCCAAATTCATGTCTTGAGGGAATGTTTTCATCCTTAGGAAGGCTACTAATGATTCAATCCAATCTGGTACTAGAGACACTTGATACAAAGTAGCGTGCTCCATAAGTGGTCTAATATGACAGACTGGGCATTCCTTACACATCTTATGGACATCTGCTTCCATCATCGGCCAATGCACTCCAAGTCTCCTTAGCGTCTGTAGGGTTTGTTGCCTTGAGTAATGTTGCTCTAATGCACCTACATGTGCTAATTGCAACCATTTAACGTACTCATCCTCTTCCTTGCAAGAGGCTAATATTCCTTGATCGGTATACTCCCTGCCATTATATGGTACTTTTGGGCTTTTTACTATCTCCCCATCCTGTGTGTTTATTACTTGGTGGTTAGGCCCGTATGTCCATACTGGAACTAATGGCTTAGCCCACTGAGGTACCACTTCCAAATTAAACAAGTATGCATCAAGAAGATCATCTGATACTCCTTGTTGTGCCTCTCAAGAGGTGAGCCTAGAAAGATGGTCAGCGCTCATATGAGTCTTGCGTTTCCTCACCACTACCTCAAAGTCATATTCCATTAGTAAGAGAAACCATCTTACTAATCTACCTGTATTGCATGGCTTGTTTACCAAGTACAACAGTGCTTGATGGTCAGAAAAAAATTTAAACTTATTTGCAAGCAAATAGTGTCTAAACTTTTTAACCGCATACACCATGCCTAATCCTTCTCGTTCAGTGGTGGTATAATTTCGTTCAGCTACATTCAATTGTCTACTAGCATAGGCAATTGGAAGATCCATATTACCTTCACCAGTAGGTTGTGCGAGTACACACCCAATAGCATAATTGGATGCATCCACGTGAACATGAAAGGGCTTATTCCAATCTGGTGTGATCAAGATTGGTGCTAAACATAATCGCCATTTAAGCTCGTTGAAGGAGTTCTCGCATTCTTCACTCCCCTCAAAGTTAGTCAAAAGTCCATACAAAGGCTTTGCAATGATGGCATACATGTGTATGAAACGTCGATAATATCCACAATGCCCCATGAAAGCTTGTACTTCCATGACATTCTTTGGCCTAGGTAGCTCTTCAATAGCTCTCACTTTCTCCTCATCCGTGGATATTCCATTCTTTGACACTATACGTCCTAGAATCTTGCCTTGCCTAACCATGAAAACACACTTTTCTAGGTTGAGGCAGACTTGATATTCTCTACATTTTTCAAAGATTTGCCTGAGTTCAGGTATATGTGTTTGTCTAATGCTGGAATGGGCGCAGAGATCATCAACATAGACTTCCAAATTCTTCCTCTAGAACTCTTTAAACACATGACACAATCTCTGAAATGTAACGGGTGCATTGGTGAGACCAAATGGCATTACTCGAAAAGCAAATATTCCCCATTGTGTGGTAGAAGCCGTCTTATGCTGATCTTCTGGAGCAATGGGCACCTAATTGTAGCCAAAAAATCCATCAAGGAAGCTGTACACTTCCTTGCCTGCTACTCTTTTGAGTAGGTGCTCAGTGATAGGAAGCGGATAGTTATCTCGAATAGTGGCGGCATTAACCTTCTTCAAGTTAATGCATACACATAACTTTCCATTCTTTTTGGGCACCACTACGATGGGGGATACCCACTCAGTGTGCTCAATTTCATAGATGAATCTAGGTTCAACCAAGCGATCTATCTCTTCTTTAATCTTGGTAGCATAGTTATCATTATATGTATATGGATTTTGTTTAGAGGGTTTGGCATCTGAGGTCATGGGGATAGTGTGTCAGCATATGTCAGGGACTACAACTTTCAAGTCCTTGTAACTCCAAGCGAATACATCTCTGTACTCCCTTAACAAGGCTACGAACTCTTGTTGTTCTTCTTTCGTCAGGTCATGTCCTATGAAGTTGCACCTTTCTTCTCCTTCCTCTATGGCTACAACTATTTTCTTGGTGGTTTCTTTGTTATCATAGGCCTGCCCTGATTGCGCCTCACATTTTGGCATTCTTATCATGACTCTCCTATCATCTATTTTGTATTTCTTAAAGTTTTCAGGGACATCAAACAAAGATTCTTCCTCCTCAAGTGTGACTTCTCTCTTCTTTCTCTTCTTTCCTTCATCCGTAGGGGTCACTTGTGTGGCTAACCTTACATCATTTGTGAGCTCTCCATGTCTCTGAGGGTGAACCTCTACTTCATAGAAGTAGTCTTCCTCTGATGCAAAAGGTGGGTCCATAATGAGTTTGGAGTCACTTGCATCCTCAAAAGCATCAGGGCTAGGTTCGCATTCTTCTAAAACCGAATCTCCCATGATTGGCTCTATGGAGAAGACTGAAATGTCATAGCCATCCTCGTCACAGTGGGGTGTCCATTGTTCTTCATTGATGGCTACATCCATTGTAGCTAAAATTTCTACCCAACCATGAGGTTCAAACTCTTCGTCAGGAAATTTTACAGGTGCATAGTCTGGGTCTTGAATTGATCTATGTGTTTCCTTCGCACCTACCTCTCTGGCTTTTTTCTCTCTTTTCTTCTTCTACCACTACTTTGCACATCCATGGGTGGGTGTCTTCATGCATCCATGAGGATCCTGATCCTATGGATTGCGCTGACTCTGTATCATCTTTGGCTCTATGGATGGGATTCCTTGAGATTGACTTTGGTCGTGATACCTAAGTGTTGCAA
This sequence comes from Ceratopteris richardii, assembly GCA_020310875.1. Lineage (NCBI taxonomy): Eukaryota > Viridiplantae > Streptophyta > Polypodiopsida > Polypodiales > Pteridaceae > Ceratopteris > Ceratopteris richardii. Next base: position 106,319,047 of record CM035427.1, read on the forward strand.
GTACAAGGAGTTGCTTCCCCAATCCTGTACCACTTGCAACTTCTGCATAAATGGTCTTCCCAGGATCATCTCATAGGCATGATTTTTGCAAAATTCACATATAGCAAAACTGTGCTCAAAATCTACACCACACGTAGTGAGAGTTATTGCTTCCAGTAGCCCTAAGGGTCTCTCAATGTGATCGTCGGCCATCTACAACTTCATTCTCATTGGCCTAAGTGCTTGCTTGCCCCAACACTTCCATAGGGAGGTGGTAGCAATTGCAACTCTTGCACCTGAGTCCAGAATTGCCTTGGTTGTGTATCCTTGATGGGTAATGGGAAGATAGGTGTTTCCTTCTTCTCCTTCACTCATATCTCCTATCTTGTCTAGAGGTATTTTTGGCACTGTTCTATGAGAACCTACCTAGGAACGAGGTTTTGCTATTTCAGGCACTTGTTTGGCTACATGTTTCCACAGTTCTGGTCTCACCTTAAGTAGCTCCTCTAAAGTGAGATTGCACTGCACCTTAGTATTTTTCACTACCTCCACGTTCCTAGGTATTACTGAGTCTTGTTTCCTAGGTATTTGACTCGAAGTCTAATCTCTCATGAGATTGTGCACTCTCTTGTTCCCCATAAATGGAAGGAATATCTTGTGGGAATTGATCATGCGCGTCATCCACAAGTTCAATGGGAGGAGGAACTTCACTCTCTTTAGCCCATTTCTCTTCTTGAATCTCTCGTAAGAATTCAGGTGAGTACCCATTCATAGAAAAGGATGGATCTGGCTCTGTGGAGTTAGGCACATAAGCTTCCTGAGGGGGAATGCTTATTCTTTTACTTACCTCGTCTCTTCCTTGGGAATTTCCTTCCTTGGCAGATCTCGCAATTATGCTCTCTAACTTTTCTAATAGTCCATCCAAGTGCAGTTGTGCCTTAGCTGAGCAAGACTAGTTGAAGAGGTGACTGGCTTCAAACATGGTCTGAGCCAATGCTACCATTTTCGCGCAAAGCTTGGTTCTTTCTATCTCTAGGTCAGCTCTAGGGTACCACTTTTCATGATCTCTCACATTTGGCCCTTCTTGGATTTTGGCCTGATATGCCTTAAGCATCATGTCTATATCCTCATGAGTGGGGTCAGCTAACACTGGTCCTACTCTATGGGGTGGTGGAATCGTCTGAGGTGGGTTGAAAGATGGTGGATGAGATGGTGATAGGGATGATGGTGGTGGTGGTATGTGAGAGTGTGTTTGAGAGGTGAGTTCAATAATTTTGGCTTTTGTTTCTCTTATGATTTCTTCTTTTCATCCTTTCTTGGCTATCTTTCTAGGCTTTAGTCCTTTTCTTGGTTATGCTCTCAGTTTCACTAACCTCAGAACTCTTTTCTTGACCTAATCCTTGGGTTTGCTGCACAACTTGGGCTCTAATGACCACTTGCACGGGGACAATGGAAGTAACACTTCCTGTAGAGTCTACTACCAACCCAATAACATTGATAGGGGTGATTTTTGGCATGTTACTGGGACTCTTTGGACAATCTCGTAAGAGATGCTCTTTCCCATAATCTTCATAGAAGCCCTAGATTATTACTAACTAGGCTTGTGTGGGGGCAGGTATAGGGCAATCACGCATGAGGTGATCTCCCTGACATCTAAAACATGGTCCTCTAGGAAGAGATGGTCTTACCTGTTGGAGTAGAACAATCAACAATTTGTGATTACATAAAGCCCAGAAGTGGAAAAGATGAATGAAAGATTGAGGATCACTTTCAAGGAGAGAGAAGATTCAGAAACAAAGTTCTTTTGTACATTCCTTTTGTAAATACTTCAATATACTTGAAGTAATGACGAATTAGGACTCATATGTACATATAAGCACATGCTCATAGTCGTAATATATGAGTTAGAAGAGTAAGATGAAAAGATAGATGAGTAGATGATGAACATTGAATGTATCATCCATCAGATGTATAAAGAATAAAAGATAAGAGAAAGTTTTTCAGAGAATTGCGCGTCGAACTTTTCTCCAGTTCTCCTTCTGTGTTTAATCTTATGAGAAATCGTTTTGTACACATCTAAGTCCATAGTTAATCTATCTATGGCTAAAGTTTGAGAGTCCAATTGCAAACAGGCTGAGAGAATTTTACTTAGGAACATCTATATGTGAGAAAGTTCTGAGTGTCTTCTGAAACAGGTGCAGATTCGATGATCAAAGAAATGGTCAGTGCTCAGTGCATAGTGTAAAGTTTTACACAAATGAGGAGTCAAAACTTAAGTTGAGAGGTAAGCCATCTATGGCTAAAAGCATTTGACTAAACGGGTTCTAGTTTGGGAGAACCATCTCTTAGAAGTTGCAGATGTCAAAGTTGTCATTACAGAGAGGCAGTTTCAGACATAGGTAAATTGTTTGAATGATTTTTCATAATCTACTCATGCATTTGAAGAATTTTAACTTGGAGAAGGTGCTCAAGCTTCAGGCGACACATCCTGCAATGTTTTATCAAAAAATTTACATGAATGATCAGTCAATGAGTGATTAATGTGCAGCAAACTTTTTTTGAGAAGTGATTTTTCACAGTTAATCAATTTCTTGATAATTTGGTGATTGTTTTTCAAAATCAAGAGGAGTCTGAAGTTATTCTTGATATAGAGGTGGTCTAACATCAAGGATATCTTGTTCTTTTGGAGATTAACACTCTCCATGTGTGGTATCAGAGTAAGAAGTATCAAAATTGAGGAAAGGAAGACTGCGACTGCTGCAGACATACAAACTTTACATCTCGGAGGTTCAAAAGGATAAAGTGTGAAGAAAGATTGAAGGAAGACACATAAAGGTTATCAAAAGGATCAGAAGGAGTAACATTCGAAGCAAAGGTACATTCATTTCTTGTAAAGGTTAAAGATTTGAGACTGCAGGTGAAGCAAAGATGGGAGATAGTCTCCAAATTGAAAAGTTGGATAGAGAGAACTATCCAGCTTGGTCTATGAGAAAGGAAACGCATCTTATGAGCAAAGATCTGATGGGATACATCACAGGAGAGAAAGAAAAGCCAGAGTTTAAAGATCCTAGTGTTCCAACTAGGGAGGAGCTTGCATATATAAAGATTTGGATGAAGAAGGATGCTCAAGCAAGGAGCATAATTTACATGGCAGTTAATGATTACTTGCTTCCTCATATTAGAGGACTTGAAAGTGCAAGTGACATTTGGAATGCTTTGGAAGAGCATTTCGAGAACACAACCAAATCAAGGAAAGATTCATTATGAGCATAGTTTACTACTTTCAAGAAGAAGGCTTCACAATCAATATCTGATTATGTGACAAAGATGAAAGACATTGCTGATTCCTTAGGTGCAGTTGATGAAGATATTGAAGAAGATAAGTTGGTAAGACACATACTCACAGGGCTAAGAGGAGATGAGAAGTGGAAGCCTTTTATTTTGTCTACAGAACTTTCATTAGATAATTTCACTCCTGATTTGAATCAATTGTTAGGACATATGCTAACTTTTGAGAATGATATCAAAGGAGATGTTGATAAGAGTGTAGGTCATGCAATGTATTCTAAAGACAAGAAGAAAGCTAGCAAAGGAAAGCAACAAGCAGTTGAAGATGAAGGTACTCCAAGTCAAGCAAACTTCCTAAGAGGAAGAGGAAGTGGCAGAAGTAGAGGAAGAGGCAGAAATAACAAAGATAATGTGAGACCTTGTTGGATATGTGGTAAGACCAATCATTTATCTCATGATTGTTGGCATAATAATCAAAGCAATGGTAATTTTAATCAGAACTTTAATCAAAGAGGAAGAGGTAACAGATATTAGAGAGGAAACTTCAGAGGTAGAGGTGGTAGGAATTCTTTTGGAAGAGGTGGAGGAAGAAACTTCCAAAATCAATCCTATAATAACACCTACTACAACTATGCATCAGATCAGAAAGAAGATTCAACTCTTATTATGAATGCTACATGTGAAGCATCACATGAAGACATGAGAGTATTTTATATCGACTCAGGATGTAGCAATCATCTGAGTGGAAATATTGCCTTGATGACTGATCTAGATCATAAGGCAATTAATCACACAGTTCAAACAGGTGACAATACAAAGTATAAGGTAAAGTCAATTGGTTCAGTCAAAGCCAAAGATGGAAGCACTCTCTTGAGTAAGGTTCTGTATGTTCTTACAATTCCAAAGAATTTGATCAGTGTAGGTCAAATTGTAGAAAAAGGATATGAGGTAAGGTTCACTAATGATGGAGTTTATGTTGAAGACCCTAGTCAAGGGTGTTACACTTATGTGTACCTCGAGTAGCTTTGATGTGAACCTTTTCCCTATACATGGGCACTTTTTACTCTAGTGCTGGCTAGAGGTTTTTTCCCCATGTTATCACATACTTGATACTCTCATATGTGGTGGTACTTTGTACTTAGGGATATTATTCAGCTCTTACTTCAGTTCAGTTTATCAATCAATAGAGAGAGCTATTCCAGCCATTGTCTTCTCCATGTGTCTTGCTGCGTTTGTGCTCCTTGTGTGTGCTTCTTGTGTGTCTCTCGCACTTCTACACACACCCAACAGTGGTATCAGAGCAGGTTCAGCTTCTTCTCAAGTTTCGGTTTTTTGCGTCGCAGCGCGCGCGCACTTTAACAGTGCAAATCCACTTCGGAGCATAGAACTGTGAATTTCAGCAACCCGAAAACATTCCCACCAGGTGCGCTGAGGTTTTACCCCCATTTCGAAGCCATTCATGCAGTCAGAATCGCCATCAGAGTGACGGTTTGTGAGCTGAAATTTCAGCACTCATTTCAGCTTTCGTCGAAGTGAAGATTTTGTCACATTCTTGTTCCTTAGTGAAATGGTGGGCAGCAATGACTTGTTTGGCATGCTTCAAGCTGAAGATAAGCTTGATGGGACCAACTATCTGATGTGGTCTTACATGATGAAGCATGTTCTTGTTGCAAAACAACTTTGGAACATAGTGGCAGATGTAGATTGAAGACCGGCAGGTGCTTCTACTTCACAGTCTACTGTCACAGATGGAGCTTCTTCTTCGAGTACAGTGGTTTCTCCTTCTCCACCTACACAAGAACAGCTTAGATGGGATGGAAAAGATGCTCAAGCTCATGCTTTGATTGCGCTTTCAGTGAAGCGTCATATAGTTCCACACATTCGTTCATGTTCTACATCGAGACAGGCATGGGACACTCTTGCTTCTTTGTATGCCGTGTGTAATGAAGCACGTGTTGCATACTTGAGGAAGAAACTTGAGGATGTATGTACGGCTGAAAATGAGTCAGTGGATGTGTATGTGACACGCATCAAGGACTTGAAAGAGCAATTGGCAAACATAGATGAGATCATTGTTGAAAGGATTACTGGAATCTTTTCAAAGCTTTGCTACTACACTTTGTTTGGTTGCAAAAGGAAATCCTAATATGTATGCATTTGATGAGGTTGTGTCTCTTCTTTTGCAAGAAGAGCAATCTAGAGTGAATAGGAGTGGTTTGATTGAGGGAACGCAAGCACTTGCTATCTCACAAAAGGGGAAAAGCAAGTATGGTTCAGCTTTGGGTTCATCAAAACCAAAGTCTCAAGCTTCCTCTTCCACTCATTCCTCTAATGATAGTGATTTGCAAAAGAAGAAGAGATGCAAATATTGCTGGAAGGTTGGTCATACTATTGATGAGTGTAGAAAGCTTGCTAAACGCAATGAAAAGAAGAAGGAATCCGGCATGTCTATTGCTGAAAATTCAGCAAATGCAAAGAATGATGAAGCTAACATGGCTCAAGATTTTTGGGCATGTGTTGTTACATGTCATTATGATGCTTCTTTACATTCAAAATGTATGGTTGTGAGTGAGGCTGATTCGGATTGGTTCTTTGATAGTGGTGCTTCAAAGCACATAACATCATGCAAAAGTTTTTTGCCTCTTTGAAAGATGCACCTAAAGGAGGACATGTGGTGTGTGCAAACAATGCCTCTTATCCTATCATTGGAGTAGGAGAAATTGAGCTTATGGGTGCAAATGGAGGTGTGATTCTCTTGAAAAATGCATTGTATGTGCCCGGTATCAAGAAGAACTTAATTTCAATTACGTTGATTGCCAAAGCTGGACTTCATGTACACTTTGTTGATGATAAGTGTATGGTTCATGATTTTGGCAATGGCGATGTTATCGTGATGTCCTGTACATTATTTAATGGTTTGTATCGCATGGATACATACAAGAGGGCTGCCTCGAACACCTTAGTTGCTCATACTTCTTCCATGGCTGAAATGGAGCTTTGGCATGCTCGTTTTGGTCATTTAAACTTCAATAGTTTGCTCTACTTGCAAAAGAAGGACATGGTTATTGGCTTGCCTACACTTGAGTCCATTGAAAAGCATGCATGCGAAGGTTGCATTCTTGGAAAAATGCATCGTGCTTCTTTTCCAAAAGATAGTCATACACACACTACAAGAAAATTGCAACTTGTTCATAGTGATGTATGTGGTCCGGTCAAGACTCCATCTTTTGGAAAGCATGTATATTTTGTTACCTTCATTGATGATGCTACTCGCCATACATGGGTGTATCCTATGAAAGCAAAGAATGAGGTATTTTCTTGCTTCAAAGCATTTTTAGCTATGGCTGAAAATTTTTCTTCACAAAAGCTTTTGACTCTACGCACGGATCGTGGTGGTGAATACATGTCACATGAGTTTAGTGCTTTTCTACGTGAAAGAGGTATTTCACACCAATGTACGGTGCCATATACACCTCAACAAAATGGTGTTGCTGTGAAGAGATGGATAGGTATGTGTTGAAGATGAAGAGGTGTTGCAAAATCTTTGCTCTACACCAGCCAAATGAACTCCAGGAGTAGATGCTCGGCCCTTTTAGCTTGCCAATGGATGTATTAGACACCCTATGTACCTTGGAAGATCACTCTCAAAAAGATAGATCAAAACAGATAAGTTGGACTTAGCTCAGAGGTGAAAACTTGCTATTCTTGGTTGATACACCTGTCCAGTGTTTTACATAATTCTCTGAGCACAGTAGCAATTAGATTAATTCCTCTTGGGGAAGGCTAGGTAGCTTAAAGAGCTAACTTTAGAGAGTAATCTCATCAAAAATAACAAACCACACACTGAGAATGACTTTTAACAAGTGATGATATCATCCCGATTTTCACGGGCTGCTACAGAAATAGACCAGTGAGCAGAAACATCACCATAACTCAAAATGTAGAAATCTAATGATTATGAAAATTTGTATGAGTATAATAGACAGTAAGCGGAATCCAACAAGCTTTAAATCACTGAATTTGGGTAAGTAACCACTGAGAAATGACTCTGACAAGATGACTGAAAAAGTCGGGTACCTGACAGAGAAGTGAAGATGAACATACCCTGTTGACTTCAAATGAACATAACTGAAGATTCTAACATCCAAATGACATGAAAATTTGTGAGCATATAGTAGACTGATAGAGCTAACTTTACCAAGTTAAATCACTGAAAATGATGAACCAAGTGCAGAGAAACAATCTCTGCAAGCTGACTGAGAAAAACTGAAGTAATGGCAGTGAGTAGTACACATCACAAGAACATGGAAAGATGACCTCAAATAATCATAAAAATGAAACTATATTGCTTGTACAATACAATGACTTACTGATACATATGTGTGCTTTGTAATCACACCTTGAAATGGCATAAAGCTCAGCTCTTGGAGGTCTTCACATAGGTCTCTCTAACCACGACTAAAACTACCATCTATTTATAGTTGAGTTTGGGAGGCTAACTTCCCTCAATCACTCTCCAATCAATCAATGATTGATTTGATTCTCTACCTCCCACAAATCACGAATTCGTGGCTCCTCTTTCCATTCTTGATCATGTGGGCTCAACCACTCAAGATTCTCTTACTTTTACATTAAGTAAACTCTTCAAAAGTTACAAGAGGTAGTTCACAAGTGAACTTTACATAGTCTTCATTTTGAAGCTTCTTTAATGACTTTGTGAGACTCAAGCCAATACTTAGGCTTGTCGTAAAGACACCTCAAAGGATGATGAAGAATCTCACATGGAAAATATCAAAGCATGGAAGTCTAAAGGTAAAGCAAAATTGCAGGAACTTGGACATGAGGCAAAATCATCACATCATGGCCTAAGAAGATCTATGAGGGAAAAGAAAAAACCAGAAAGGTATGGGTTTGACACCTCATTAGTAACTAAACATTCTATCTACATAGCACAGGACATAAACCAAGAGGAGCCATCATCATTTGAAGAGGCCAAAGCAAAAACAGAATGGAAGCATGCAATGAAGGAAGAGATTGAAGCACTCGAGGAAAACAACACTTGGGATTTGGTGCCCAAGACTTCATCCATGAAGGTAATAGGCTCAAGATGGGTCTATAAACTCAAGAAGAATTCTGATGGTTCCATTAACAGGTATAAGGCAAGGCTTGTAGCAAAAGGCTTTGCACAAACTCAGGGAATTGATTATGAGGAGACTTTCTCTCCTGTGGCAAAGATGCCTACTATTAGGGTTTTGCTTAGTATTGCCTCTTCCAAGAATTGGAAGATACTTCAACTAGATGTAAAGAATGCATTCTTGAATGGTTGGATAACAGAAGAGGTATATATGGCACAACCACCTGGTTTTGAGAGTCAAGTTTATCCTGATTATGTGTGTAAACTTAACAAAGCATTGTATGGTCTCAAGCAAGCTCCAAGAGCTTGGAATTTCAGGCTTGTTTCATTCTTGCAGGACAAAGGCTTTCAACCAAGCAAAGCAGATCCTTCACTCTTTATTAAAAAGAGTAATTCCGAGGTCATCTACCTATGTGTATATGTAGATGATATTATATTGACAGGAAATGATGCAGATGGTATGAAGAAGATCAAAGATCAGATGAGAGAAGAGTTCAAGATAAGTGATTTGGGTTCACTTACCTACTTCCTAGGTTTGGAAGTTGTCTACAAAGATCATGGTTTGTTTCTCACTCAAAGAAAGTACATTAAGGACATGTTGGCAAAATTCAAGATGCAAGATTGTAAGATTGCAGGTACTCCAATGGAGGTTAATCACAAATTGAGCTCACATGAAGGTGAACTCATAGAGGACATCACATCATATCAAAGTCTAGTGGGTAGTCTCAACTATGCCACATTGACAAGAGTAGATATATGTTACAGTGTGAGTGTGCTAAGCCAATTATGCACACACCAAGGAAACCACATATGGATGCTGCCAAAAGGATTCTCAAGTATCTCAAAGGAACCATAAATGAAGGACTTTACTATCCTTATGTATCTGATTTAGGTTTGAAGCTATTTTCTTATGCAGATTGGGCTGGCTCCAAGGAAGATAGAAGGAGCACTTCAGGTTATCTTACCTTTGCAGGTTTAAAGCTTATTTCATGGTCATCCAAGAAGCAACCCACAGTTGCTCTCTCTTCTACTGAAGCGGAATATAGAGGTCTTGCCATAGCTACACAAGAAGCTATGTGGATGAAGACATTATTCAAAGATCTTGGATTGGAGTTTGGAACTCCAACTATTTTTGGTGACAATATGAGTTCTATTCATTTGGCTGCTAATCCTATTTTTCATGCAAGGACTAAACATATTGAAGTTCATTATCACTATGTACGAGAGAAGGTTCTAAGCAAAGAGATTCAAATATCATATGTGTCCACTCATCAACAATGTGCAGATATTCTAACCAAAGCATTGGATGGTACAAAGCTTTGCAAATTCAAGGCTATGATAGGTTTGCACGTAATCTTGGAAGACTAAAGACCTCAAGCATACTTGGCTTGAGGGGGAGCTGTTGGAGCAATCTTCAATCTTTGATTGTTCTCTACCAAGCTTTGGAAAATCTTCTTCAAGATCAGATGGTAAATTGACCTTCCTGCATGAATCTTCATACCATGAATTGTTCTCATCAAAAACTACATCTCTGCTTACCAAGAATCCTTTGTTGGTAGGGTTGTATAACCTGTAGCCCTTTTGATTGTTGTCATATCCAATAAATACACACCTTTCTGCTTTTGGATCCATCTTGCCTCTAACCTGTGAAGGAACATGAGCAAAAGCAATACATCCAAAAATTTTACAATGATCTAAACTTGGTCTTCTTCCATTCCAAGCCTCATATGGAGTCATCCCATCAAGGGATTTTGAAGGCAACCTGTTAATCAAGTAAGTGGCTGTAGATACAGCCTCAGCCCATAAGTAATTAGGTAAATGCTTTTCATTTAACATAGACCTTGCAGCTTCAACAATTGTCCTATTCCTCCTTTCTGCCACTCCATTTTGCTCAGGAGTGTACCTTGTAGTTACCTCTCTTTTGATTCCTCTTTCTTGAAGAAAAGAATCAAACTCATGGGAGAAATATTCTCCCCCTCCATCTGACCTTAGCCTTTTTAGTGATTTACCTGTTTGATTCTCAACAAGAGCCAAATATCTTTTGAAACATGAAAAAACTTCATCTTTGTGTTTCATAAAGAATAGGATAGTCCATCTGCTGCAATCATCAATAAAGGAAACATAATACCTTGATCCTGATATTGAAGCTTCCTTGCTTGGTCCCCATACATCTGTATGAACCAACTTCAAGAGATCTCCATGCATATAACCTTTCTTCATGAATGGTAACCTGTGAGACTTTCCAAACTGACATGCACTACACTTATAAATCATATGTTGTTTTGACAAGTTAGGGAGTCCAAGTACACTTTGGTCCCTGCAAATTTGCTTTCATGACCTTTCACCAATATGTGCTAACCTTTTGTGCCATACTTCCAATTCTGTGAGTGTCTGACTACCATAATTAAAGAGAGCAATGTTTCTAGTGTCCTGTAATTCAAATGTGAACAATCTACCTGTCTTTTCACCTTTTGCAATTCTTCTGAATCCTTGACTTGGATCTTCAACAAATGCTCCTGCCTTTGTGAACCTGACTTGCAACCCTTTCTCTACTATCTGCCCAACACTTATCAAATTCTTTGTACTGGTAGGGACATAGAGTACCTTACTGAGTAGGTTGATGTTTCCATCAGGTGCTTTGACATTGCCTATTTTCTCCACAGGATGTTTTGTATCATCTCCTGTTTGTACCTCATGCTTATTCCTTGGATCTTCTAAATCTGATAGGAGTGCCACATTTTCTGCCACATGATTTGAACAACCTGAATCTATGTAGAAAACATGCCCATCAGATTTACCTTGTGGCATAGCCATGTTCATGATCAATAATGAATCCTCTTTGTTTGAGTCTTCTGTGTAGTTATTGTAGTCTCTCCTTCCTTTGTAGCCTCCTTGATAGTTTGAATGATTGTAGTTGTTGTAGTTGCCATGATAATTGTTGAACCTTCCTCTTGAGTAGCCATAACTTCCTCTATTGTATCCTCTGCCTCTTTGATTCCTGGAATTCCTAAAGCAATTTTCAGTTGTATGATTAGTTAATCCACAAATAGAACATGAGTTGGAGTCTTGGGATCTCCCCCTGCCTTGTCTACCTCCTCTTCCTCTACCTCTGCCATGTCTTCCTCTACCTGCATAGTTAGCTTGATATGTACCTGCTTCATCATCCACTTTCTTTGCCTTTCCTTTGTTATCTTTAGACTTGCTTTTATCCGTGTATAAAGCTGAAGATTGATTACCTTTAGAGCTTTCTCCATTTTTGATAAGCTTTGCCTCTTGAGTAAGTAGTTGTCCAATGAGTGTGTTGAAATCAGGTACATGCATGTCCATGTACAAATCCATAGCTGTGGTGAATGCTTCCCACTTATCATCTGCCTTCAAGCCATTGATGACCTGCCTTACAATTTGCTCTTCATCTATTACCTCTCCAATGCTTCCCAACTGATCCGCTATGTCCTTGAGCTTTGTGACAAAATCAGTCACATTTTGTTTGGGAGCCTTCTTGAGAGTTGTGAAATCCAGCCATAGTTGATGCTTCCTAGCTTTGGTACTTGAAGAAAAGAAAGCTTCAAGTGCATCCCACACTTCTTGAGATGTCTTACAACTTCTAATGTGAGGCAACAAAAAATCTGAGATAGAGTTGAGGAGATAAGACCTTGCAAGTGCATCCTTGGAGCGCCATGTGCTCAATCTTTCTTGCTCTTCTTGTGTTGGTTGACTTTTGTTCCTGAAACTTGGCATAACTTCATCTCCAGCCACATAACCATATAAACTTCTACCTTGGAGATAAGCTTCCATTCTTAATGACCAAGCTGAGTAGTTACCTCTGTCCAATTTGTCAATTGATGAAGGAAATCCATCTGCCATGTTGTCCAACCTTGCTCTGATACCACTGTGAAGAGATGGATAGGTATGTGTTGAAGATGAAGAGGTGTTGCAAAATCTTTGCTCTACACCAGCCAAATGAACTCCAGGAGTAGATGCTGGGCCCTTTTAGCTTGCCAATGGATTTATTAGACACCCTATGTACCTTGGAAGATCACTCTCAAAAAGATAGATCAAAACAGATAAGTTGGAGTTAGCTCAGAGGTGATTACTTGCTATTCTTGGTTGATACACCTGTCCAGTGTTTTACATAATTCTCTGAGCACAGTAGCAATTAGATTAATTCCTGTTGGGGAAGGCTAGGTAGCTTAAAGAGCTAACTTTAGAGAGTAATCTCATCAAAAATAACAAACCACACACTGAGAATGACTTTTAACAAGTGATGATATCATCCCGATTTTCACGGGCTGCTACAGAAATAGACCAGTGAGCAGAAACATCACCATAACTCAAAATGTAGAAATCTAATGATTATGAAAATTTGTATGAGTATAATAGACAGTAAGCGGAATCCAACAAGCTTTAAATCACTGAATTTGGGTAAGTAACCACTGAGAAATGACTCTGACAAGATGACTGAAAAAGTCGGGTACCTGACAGAGAAGTGAAGATGAACATACCCTGTTGACTTCAAATGAACATAACTGAAGATTCTAACATCCAAATGACATGAAAATTTGTGAGCATATAGTAGACTGATAGAGCTAACTTTACCAAGTTAAATCACTGAAAATGATGAACCAAGTGCAGAGAAACAATCTCTGCAAGCTGACTGAGAAAAACTGAAGTAATGGCAGTGAGTAGTACACATCACAAGAACATGGAAAGATGACCTCAAATAATCATAAAAATGAAACTATATTGCTTGTACAATACAATGACTTACTGATACATATGTGTGCTTTGTAATCACACCTTGAAATGGCATAAAGCTCAGCTCTTGGAGGTCTTCACATAGGTCTCTCTAACCACGACTAAAACTGCCATCTATTTATAGTTGAGTTTGGGAGGCTAACTTCCCTCAATCACTCTCCAATCAATCAATGATTGATTTGATTCTCTACCTACCACAAATCACGAATTCGTGGCTCCTCTTTCCATTCTTGATCATGTGGGCTCAACCACTCAAGATTCTCTTACTTTTACATTAAGTAAACTCTTCAAAAGTTACAAGAGGTAGTTCACAAGTGAACTTTACATAGTCTTCATTTTGAAGCTTCTTTAATGACTTTGTGAGACTCAAGCCAATACTTAGGCTTGTCGTAGACTTGCTCCAACAGTTGCCGAGCGCAAAAATAGAACTTTACTTGAAATGGCATGATGTATGGTTAAAGGAAAGCATCTTCCTCATAAGTTTTGGATGGAAGCGGTCATGTGTGCAAATTATGTGTTGAATCGCTGCCCTACAAAAGCATTGAGAGTCATCACTCCTTATGAGGCTTGGAATGGTCATAAACCTATGGTTAGTCATATGCGTGTGTTTGGTTGTTTGGCATATGCTCTTGTGTCATCACAACAACGTCACAAACTTGATGACAAGGCAAAGAAATGTATATTTGTTGGTTATGGTGCTGAAAGTAAGGGATATCGGTTGTACCATCCATTGACGAACACAATTATTGTGAGTCGAGATGTGGTATTTGCTGAAAATTCAGTTTTCCCTCTACTTGAATGCAAAAAAATGCCAACAGTTAGCTCACAAGATGTGTTCGATACACTCATGCCTTTGTTCCAAAATGGTGCGCTTGACTATGTCCATGTAGACCAGCCAACTGAGGTTCAAAGGGCTGAAAAATTCCAGCCAAATGGGGCTGAAAATATAGAGAATTTGCCATCAAACATGGCTGAAAAAATTCAGCCAAAAATTGCCAAAACTGTTGGAAATTTCTAGCCACATATGGCTGAACATTTGCATCAAAATATGGCTGAAACTGGGCATGAAATTCAGCCCATGCATGATGTACATATTGAAGATGTATTACATTACGAATGCATGTCTATCAAGAGTGCACAATCCATGCCAAAGTGGCTGACACAAACTTTGCAGGACAACAAATTGAGTGCACCTTTACTTGGTAGAACAAGATCAAGCTCTCACCATGCATCAAGTAATTTTGTGGATTATTCTCTTATTGCTACAGCATGTAATGAAGAGCCACTTTCTTTTGAAGATGCATGTGACGATCCACAATGGATGAGTGCTATGCAATCAGAAATGGATTCCATACATAGGAATGGTACTTGGGAGTTATGTGAATTGCCAAAAGGAAAGAATGCCATTGGTACAAAGTGGGTTTACAAGATTAAGAGAAAATCTGATGGTAGCATTGATCGCTACAAAGCTAGATTGGTTGATAAAGGATATGTGCAACACTATGGCATTGACTATGAGGAAACTTTTGCACCTACTTCACGCATGACTACCATTTGTACCGTGGTTGCATTGGCTGCCCATCGAGGTTGGAAAGTGCATCAATTGGACATAAAAACAGCCTTCTTGAATGGTGATTTGCAAGAAGAGGTCTATGTGAAGCAACCTCTTGGATTTGCTATGAAAGGGAAAGAGCATATGGTTTGTCGCTTGCATAAAGCCTTGTATGGTCTCAAGCAAGCTCCATGTGCATGGTGTGACAAAATACATAAGCACTTGATTGCTCTTGGCTTCACATGTAGTCCGATTGAAAGCACACTCTATGTACGCAAAAATGGGGCTGATCTTATAGAGCTTGTTCTTTATGTCGATGACATACTCTTGACTGGTTCATGTGATGCAAAACTTGACATTCTTATGGATGATTTGCAACATACTTTTGATGTCACTTATCTTGGTCTTTTGAGCTACTATCTTGGCATCCAGTTTGTATCCGTTGAGGGGGGAATTGTTATGCACCAAGCAAAGGATGTTGAGAAACTACTTCAGCGTTTTGACTTTGAGGCACGCCAGTTGAGACAGGATTCAGGTTCTCAGTTGAGGATTCCAGTGATGCATTTGATACTTCTCTTTATCAGCAAGCTGTGGGATGTCTTATATATGCATGCAACACAAGGCCGGATATACAGTATGCAGTTTCCCAGTTGAGTCGATTCATGCATAGCCCTGGCACTAAGCATTGGCAAGCGGTGAAACGTGTGTTCAGATATCTTCGAGGCACTTTGAGCTTAGGTCTCTTTTATGGCAGAGATGTTTAGCCATGCTTGCATGCTTTTATAGATAGTGATTGGGCTGGTTGTTATGATACTCGCGTGTCCACTAGTGGTAATTGCTTTTTCCTTGGAGACTCATGCATATCTTGGTTGAGTAAGAAGCAACCTACAGTGGCGACATCGAGTTGTGAAGCTGAGTACATGGCAGTTTTCACAACGACAGTGGAGTGTATATGGTTGAGACGCCTATTGATGGATCTTTGCATGGAGATTGATGCTGCTACGCATATTCTCACAGATAGTTAGAGTGCTTTGGCTATTGCACGAAACCCAATGTTTCATGCACGGACCAAACATATTGAGGTGCATTATCACTATGTGAGAGAGCGCCTTCATGCAGGAGATATTGATTTGGTATATGTGCCTACACAAGATAATGTGGCAGACATATTCACCAAAGCTCTTCCACGGGAAAAGTTTGAAGCTTTTCGCAAAGCTTTAGGCTTGTTACCTTGTGGGGGCTGATCTGTCACTCCCTGTATGTGTTCACATCATTCGCGCCAGGGGGGTTTGTTACACTTATGTGTAACTCGAGTAGCTTTGATGTGAACCTTTTCCCTATACATGGGCACTTTTTACTCTAGTGCTGGCTAGAGGTTTTTTCCCCATGTTACCACATACTTGATACTCTCATATGTGGTGGTACTTTGTACTTAGGGATATTATTCAGCTCTTACTTCAGTTTAGTTTATTGATCAATAGAGAGAGCTATTCCAGCCATCGTCTTCTCTGTGTGTCTTGCTGTGTTTGTGCTCTTTGTGTGTGCTTCTTGTGTGTCTCTCGCACTTCTACACACACCCAACAAAAGGTATAAATAGATTGTTACAGGGAAGAAGGAAGGAAGGCTCTTCACATTAAAGGTACAAGGAAATATTGGACATGCTATGTTTACATATGGAGAGCAAAAGGTATCAAAATTGGATCTTTGGCACAAAAGACTTGGACATTTTAATGAGAGAGGTATCAAAGAAATGATTAACAATGATTCACTACTTGGATTGCCTAACATTGCACATCAACACATGACATACAGATGTGAAGCATGTCAGTTAGGTAAGGCTCATAAGCAATCATACAATAAGCATGGTTTTATGTATTCAGAAAGACTTGAATTGGTACATACAGATGTGTGGGGTCCTTCAAAGGACTTCAGTATCAATGGTTCAAGATATTATGTCATATATGTTGATGATGCTACTAGATGGATTACAATCTATGTGATCAAAGACAAGTCAGAAGTGTTTAATACATTTAAACACTATGATGCATATGCAGAAAGAATTACAGGTCAAAAATTGAAGAGGTTAAGGTCAGATGGAGGGGGAGAGTATTTCTCTAATGAGTTCAATGATTACTTGTGGAATGCAGGTATAAAGAGAGAGGTTAATTGAAGGTACTCTCCTCAACAAAATGGTGTAGCAGAGAGAAAATAGAACTCTTTTTGAGTTTGCAAGATCTATAATGAAGGAGAAAAATTGCCCTAATTATTTGTGGGCTGAGGCTGTAAACACAGCTACATATTTGGTCAATAGGTTACCTTGTAAAGCCTTGCAGGGTATGACACCATATGAAGCTTGGTGGCATAAGAGACCTACCTTGGATCATTGTAGAATATTTGGATGCTTGGCATATGCATATGTGCCATCTCAATTGAGGCATAAAATGGAACCTAAAGAAGAGAAGTATGTATTCATTGGTTATGATGACAAACAGATGGGCTATAGATTGTGGAGTCCATCCACAAAGCAATTTCTTGTTTCTAAGGATGTTACATTTGATGAGCAAGGTTCTTGGTATGCAGGTACACCTAATGTGTATGCAGAAGTTGAAGAATTTATGAATCAGAAGAAAGGTAAATCAAAGGTTCAAATATTTGATGAAGATGAGAATAATGAAGTACAGGTTGAAGTTGAAGAAATGCCAAGATTTGATCTAGAATGTGATGAACCAGAAACTTCAAGAAGTGGAGAAGTTAGAAGGTGATCTAGGCATAAATGGCAACCTACAAGGTATAGCTATGATACTTCATTCTTGACTGCTAAAGATTATGCTTACATGCTAAAAGCAGATGAAGATCCATCCACATATGATGAAGCCAAAGGGAAGAAGAATTGGGAAGAAGCTATGCAAGAGGAGTATGATGCATTGATGGAGAATCAGACATGGGATCTGGTTCCTAAACCTAATAGCCAGAAAATCATTGGATGTAAGTGGGTTTACAAAACAAAAAGATTTGCAGATGGAAGTGTGTCTAGGTACAAAGCCAGACTTGTTGTGAAGGGATATGCACAGACATATGGAGTGGACTATGATGAGACTTATAGTCCTGTGGCAAAGATGACAACTATCAGAACACTCATAGCAATTGCTGCTTGCAAAGGTTGAAATTATCTCAATTAGATGTTAAAAATGCTTTCTTGAATGGCTACATTTCAGATGAAGTTTATATGGAACAACCAGATAGGTTCAAGGATCAAGTGTATCCAAATTATGTGTGTAAGCTCAAAAGAGCTTTGTATGGATTGAAGCAGGCCCCAAGAGCATGGAATTATAGGCTTGTAAAGTTATTGAAGGAACTTGGATTTCAAGCATCAAAGGCAGATAGTAGCTTGCTAGTCAAAGCAAGTGAAGATGGATTTATTTATGTTTGTATTTATGTTGATGACATAATACTTACAGGAACAGATGACAAAGGTAAACACATGATTAAGGAACAGATGGAGAAAGAATTCAAAATCAGTGATTTAGGAAATTTTTCATTCTTTTTGGGAATGGAGATTTCATATACTCAACATGGAGTCTATGTAACTCAAGAAAGGTATCTGAAAAATTTGCTAACCAAATTTAAAATGGAAGATTGCAAGATAGCACCAACTCCAATGGAAGTAAATCATAGATTGACTAGATATGGAGGAGAGGAATTCAAAGATATGAAGCTCTATCAGAGTTTGGTGGGTAGATTGATTTATGCTATATTAAAAAGGCCTGATTTATCATATACACTTGGAGTCCTATCTCAATTTATGCATTGTCCTAGAAAGAAACATTGGATTGCATGACAAAGAGTACTTAGGTATATCAAGGGTACACTCAAAGAAGGATTGTACTATGGATTTACTTCAGATACAAGAGTCAAAATATATAGTGATGCAGATTGGGCAGGTAATTTTGATGATAGAAGATCAACACATGGATATTTGTGTTATGTGGGAGATAAGTTGATTTCATGGTGCTCCAAGAAGCAACATACAGTTGCTCTATCATCTACAGAAGCAGAATACAAAGGCATGGTGGAAGCTGCAAAGGAAGTAATATGGCTAAAGACACTTATGAAGAGTTTTGATGTTGTTCACAGTACTCCTATCATTTGTGGAGACAATATGAGTTCTTTATACTTGGCAGCAAATCCTGTGTTTCATGCTAGAACTAAACATATTGAAATTCAGTATCATTTTTTGAGAGAGAAGGTTATTGATAAAGAAAGAGAAGTAATGCATACTCCTACAAAAGATCAACTTGCAGATATGATGACAAAAAGTTTGGATGGACCAAAGTTACAGAGGTTTAAAGATATGGCAGGAATAAAAAAAAGGGATGCAGGTAATCACAACTGATGATTGAGGGGGAGCTATTGGAGTAGAACAATCAACAATTAGTGATTACATAAAGTCCAGAAGTGGAAAACATGAATGAAAGATTGAAGATCAGTTTCAAGGAAAGAGAACATTCAGAAACAAAGTTCTTTTGTACATTACTTTTGTAAATACTTCAATATACTTGAAGTAATGACAAATTAGGACTCATATGTACATATAAGCACATGCTCATAGTCATAATATATGAGTTAGAAGAGTAAGATGAAAAGATAGATGAGTAGATGATGAACATTGAATGTATCATCCATCAGATGTATGAAGAATTAAAGATAAGAGAAAGTTTTTCAGAGAATTGCGTGTTGATCTTTTCTCCAGTTCTCCTTCTGTGTTTAATCTTATGAGAAATCCTTTTGTACACATCTAATTCCATAGTTAATCTATCTATGGCTAAAGTTTGAGAGTCCAATTGCAAACAGGCTAAGATAATTTTATTTAGGAACATCTGTTGGTGCAGACCAATCACCAATTGAAGTTTGGAAGACAAAAGAATGGAGATAGAATCAAGTCTTGAAGCAAAGAAGGTGATTACATTCACAGGATGAATGATATGTACACATATGTACATTAGTGAAGACATAGATCACTTATACTTTTGTTTAGTTATAAGCTTGTACATATTTGCCTATAAATACATTTGAAAAATGTCGGGGCAATAGAGAAGACAGTAAGAGAGTATGAGAATAGTGCATTTGTAAGTTGTAAGACTCATTAGAGTTCATAGGAATGAGAAGAAGTCTCTCTCATAACTGAATTGTAATTTTTCTGAGGAATAGAAAAAGTTGCGCCCGAAGTTTTCATGTCTTCTCCTTCTGTGGTAGATATTCTGAGGAATGCTTTTGTACAAGTCTAAGTCTAGAGTTGATTGACCTCTGTACAAAATTTATGCTTCCAATTGTAATCAGGTTAAGAGAATTGTGTGTAGGAACATTCATATGTAAAGAATGTTCACAGTCTTCTAAAACAGGCGCAGATTTCAAATTCAGGAAAATGATCAGTGCTCAGTGCACAGTGTAAAGTTTTACACATATATAGCTCAAAATCTAAGTTGAGAGATAATCTATCTATAGCTAAAAAGATTTGATCAAACGGGTTCGACATTGGGAGAACCAAAGCTAAGAAGTTAGGGGTGTCCAAATCGACTTTAGAGAATTGCAGATTTAGACATAGGTAACTTGCTAAGTAGATTTCTCAAGATGTACTGAATCTTTTGAAGTGATTTGACTTGGAGGAGGTGCGCAATCTTTAGGCAACACCTTGTGCAAAGTTTCATAAAAAACTTTACACATTTACTCAGTCAATGAGAAAGATATATGCAGCAGACGTTCTGAGTGATCTTCTTCTTCACAGTTTATGAAGAAAGTTGATAGTTGATTTGTGATTCTCAAAATTAGAGGAAGTCTTGACTTATTCTTATAGAGGTGTTCTAACTTCGAGAATAAGTTGTTCTTTTGGAGATTAACACTCTCCATCAGTGGTATCAGAGCAGGAAGTATCAGAACTGAAGAAAGGAGGATCCCGACTGCTGCAGCTGCAAATATTTCAACATTAGAAGGTTCAAGAGGTGAAAGATTGAAGGCAAAGCCTGAGAAGGAGGTCATATGACATCAAGAAAGACAAAAGTAGTGTCATTCAAAGTAAAGGTAACTTTATACTTCATAAAGTTTGAAGAAATCAATACACAGGAGAAGGAAGGATGGGAGATTCTCTGCAGATAGAGAAATTGCATAGAGAGAACTATCCTGCTTGGTCAATGAGGATGGAAGCTCATCTAATGAGCAAAGATTTGATAGCTTACATTACAGGTGAAGAAGAGAAGCCTCAGTTCAGAGATCCTAGTGTTCCAACTAGGGAGGAATTGTCAGATTTGAAGACATGGATGAAGAGAGATGCTCAAGCTAGGAGCATTATCTATATGGCAGTCAATGACTACTTGCTACCTCACATTAGAGGTCTTGAAAGTGCAAGTGATATTTGGAATGCTTTGGAGGAGCATTTCCAAAACACTACAAAGTCAAGGAAGGCATCCTTATGGGCAAAATTCACTACATTCAAGAAGAAGGCATCTCAATCTATTTCAGATTATGTAACCAGAATGAAAGATATTGCAGATGCATTAGGAGCTGTTGATGAAGACATAGAGGAGGATAAATTGGTAAGGAAGATTCTCACAGGTTTGAGAGGTGATGACAAATGGAAGCCATTCATTTTGTCTACAAAATTATCACTTGATCATTTCACTCCTGATTTAAATCAGTTGTTAGGTCACATGCTAACCTTTGAGCAGGATGTCAAAGGTGATGGTGACAAAAGTGCAGGTCACGCAATGTATTCCAAAGACAAGAAGAAGAATAGCAAAGGGAAGCAACAAGCAAATGAAGATGAAGGCACAACTAGCCAAGCCAACTTCCTAAGAGGAAGAGGAGGTGGCAAAGGTAAAGGAAGAGGCAGAAATAATAAAGATGGAGTCAAAGCTTGCTGGATTTGTGGTAAGACAAATCATTTAGCTAATGATTGTTGACATAATACTCAGAGTAATGTTGGATATAACCAGAACTATAATTCAAGAGGAAGAGGTGGCAGAAATCAAAGAGGTAATTTTAGAGGTAGAGGTAGTAGGGGTTACTTTGGAAAAAATGCAGGTAGAGGATTCCAAAGTCAACAATACAACAATACCTACTATAATTATGCTTCAGATCAGAAGGAGGATTCAACATTGATAATGAATGCAACTTGTGAAAGGCAAAGTGAAGACCAAAGAGTCTTCTACATTGACTCAGGGTGTAGCAATCACCTGAGTGGTAACATAGCATTGATGACTGATTTGGAGAATAAGGTAACTAATCATGTTGTTCAAACAGGTGACAATACAAAGCACAATGTGAAGTCAATTGGATCAGTGAAGGCCAAGGATGGAAGCACCTTATTGAGTAAGGTCTTGTATGTTCCTACAATTCCTAAAAATCTGATAAGTGTAGGACAAATTGTTGAAAAGGGTTATGAAGTTAGATTCACTAATGAAGGAGTATTTGTGGAAGACCCTAGCAATGGGTATAAACAAATTGTTTCAGGGAAGAAAGAAGGAAGATTGTTTACATTGAAGATTCAAGGCAATGTTGGTCATGCCTTGTTCACTTATGGAGGACAAAAGATATCTGAGTTAGATCTTTGGCACAAGAGGCTTGGACACTTTAATTAAAGAGGTATCAAAGACATGATTAACAATGGTTTCAGTGCTTGGATTGCCTAATGTTACAGGTCAACATATGACATACAGATGTGAGGCATGTCAATTAGGTAAGGCTCATAAGCAATCCTATTCCAAGCATGGTTTTATGTATTCAGAGAAGCTTGAGTTGGTACACACAGATGTGTGGGGACCATCAAAAGATTTCAGTATCAATGGCTCAAGATATTATGTGATTTATGTTGATGATGCTACCAGATGGATCACTATCTATGTGATCAAAGATAAGTCAGAAGTGTTTAGTACTTTTAAACACTACCATATGTATGCAGAAAGAATTACAGGTCATAAATTGAAGAGACTAAGATCAGATGGAGGGGGAGAGTATTTCTCTAATGAATTCAGTGACTACTTGTGGAATGCAGGTATAAAAAGGGAAATGACTTGAAGGTACTCTCCTCAACAAAATGGTGTAGCAGAAAGGAGGAATAGAACACTTCTTGAGTTTGCAAGGTCTATGTTGAAAGAGAAAAATTGCCCTAATTATTTGCAGGCTGAGGCTGTAAACACAGCTACTTATCTCGTCAATAGGCTACCATGTAAAGCCTTGCAGGGTATGACACCTTATGAAGCTTGGTGGGGTAAGAGACCTACCTTGGATCATTGCAAAGTGTTTGGGTGTTTGGCATATGTATATGTGCCATCACAATTAAGGCACAAATTGGAACCTAAAGCTGAAAGGTATGTATTTATTGGTTATGATGATAAGCAGATGGGATACAGGTTGTGGAATCCATCCACAAAACATTTACTTGTATCAAAGGATGTTACATTTGAAGAGCAAGGTACTTGGTATGCAGGTACAATCAACATTAATACAGGTGATGAAGAAGTGGTGAGTCAAAAGAAAGGTAAATCAAAGGTTCAGATATTTGATGAACAAGAGACTAATGAAGTGCATGTTGAAGTTGAAGAAATGCCTAGATTTGATCCTGAATGTGATGAACCAGAGACATCTAGGAGTGGAGAGCTCAGAAGATCATCAAGACAGAAGTGGCAACCTACAAGGTATAGCTATGATACTTCTTTTTTAGCTACAAAGGATTATGCTTACATGATAAAGGCAGATGAAGACCCTTCTACATATGAAGAGGCAAAATGTAAAGAAAATTGGAAGAAAGCTATGCAGGAAGAGTATGATGCATTGATGGAGAATCAAACATGGGATTTGGTACCTAAACCAAATAGCCAAAAGATCATTGGATGCAAATGGGTCTACAAGACTAAGACATTTGCAGATGGAAGTGTGTCTAGGTACAAAGCGAGACTTGTTATGAAAGGGTTTGCTCAAACATATGGTGTTGATTATGATGAAACCTATAGTCCTGTGGCAAAGATGACAACCATCAGGACACTAATAGCTATTGCAGCATGCAAAGGTTGGAAGCTATGTCAATTAGATGTGAAGAATGCTTTTTTGAATGGTTATATTTCAGATGATGTTTTTATGGAGCAACCTCAAGGATTAAGAGATGGAAGGTATCCAGATTATGTGTGTAAGCTCAAGAGAGCTTTATATGGCTTAAAGCAGGCCCCAAGGGCATGGAATTATAGACTTGTAAAGTACTTGAAAGAACTTGGATTTCAAGTATCAAAGGCAGATAGTAGCTTGCTTGTTAAAGCAAGTGATGATGGATTCATTTATATGTGCATATATGTTGATGATATAATTCTTACAGGAACAGATGAGAAAGGCATTCAAAGCCTAAAGAAGCAAATGGAGAAAGAGTTCAAGATCAGTGACTTGGGAGAATTGTCATATTTCTTGGGCATGGAGATTTCATACACTCAACATGGAGTGTATATAACTCAAGAAAGGTATTTGAAGAATTTGTTAATCAAGTTTAAGATGGATGACTGCAGGGTAGCACCTACTCCAATGGAGGTGAATCACAAATTGAGCAGATATGGTGGAGAAGAGTTCAAAGACATGAGGCTCTATCAGAGTTTAGTGGGTAGCTTAATTTATGCTACATTAACAAGACCTGATTTATCATATGCAGTTGGAGTGTTGTCTCAATTTATGCATTGCCCTAGAAAGGAGCATTGGATTGCAGGTCAAAGAGTGTTGAGGTACATTAAGGGTACACTCAAAGAAGGTTTGTATTATGGTTTTACATCAGATCCAAACATAAAAATATATAGTGATGTAGATTGGGCAGGTAATCCAGATGACAGAAAGTCAACATATGGATATATGTGTTATGTGGGAGATAAGCTAATCTCTTGGTGTTCAAAGAAGCAACGTTTTTCATGCCAGGACAAAGCATATTGAGATTCAGTATCACTTTCTAAGAGAGAAGGTGATGGATAAAGAGATTGAAGTTATACATACTTCAACAAAAGATCAGATAGCTGATATGTTAACCAAGAGCTTGGATGGACCAAAGCTAAAGAGATTCAAGGACATGGCAGGCATAAAGAAGATAAGAGAAACCTCAATTGATGATTGAGGGGGAGCTGTTGGTGTAGACCAATCACCAATTGAAGTTTGGAAGACAAAAAAATGGAGATAGAATCAAGTCTTGAAGCAAAGAAGGTGATTACATTCACAGGATGAATGATATGTACACATATGTACATTAGTGAAGACATAGATCACTTATACTTTTGTTTAGTTATAAGCTTGTACATATTTGCCTATAAATACATTTGAAAAATGTCAGGGCAATAGAGAAGACAGTAAGAGAGTATGAGAATAGTGCATTTGTAAGTTGTAAGACTCATTAGAGTTCATAGGAGGAGAAGAAGTCTCTCTCATAACTGAATTGTAATTTTTCTGAGGAATAGAAAAAGTTGCGCCCGAAGTTTTCATGTCTTCTCCTTTTGTGGTAGATATTCTGAGGAATGCTTTTGTACAAGTCTAAGTCTAGAGTTGGTTGACCTCTGTACAAAATTTATGCTTCCAATTGTAATCAGGTTAAGAGAATTGTGTGTAGGAACATTCATATGTAAAGAATGTTCACAGTCTTCTAAAACAGGCGTAGATTTCGAATTCAGGAAAATGATCAGTGCTTAGTGCACAGTGTAAAGTTTTACACATATGATAGCTCAAAATCTAAGCTGAGAGATAATCTATCTATAGGTAAAAGGATTTGATCAAACGGGTTCGACATTGGGAGAACCAAAGCTAAGAAGTTAGGGGTGTCCAAATCGACTTTAGAGAATTGCAGATTTAGACATAGGTAACTTGCTAAGTAGATTTCTCAAGATCTACTGAATCTTTTGAAGTGATTTGACTTGGAGGAGGTGCGCAATCTTTAGGCGACACCTTTTGCAAAGTTTCATAAAAAACTTTACACATTTACTCAGTCAATGAGAAAGATATATGCAGCAGACTTTCTGAGTGATCTTCTTCTTCACAGTTTATGAAGAAAGTTGATAGTTGATTTGTGATTCTCAAAATTAGAGGAAGTCTTGACTTATTCTTGATATAGAGGTGTTCTAACTTTGAGAATAAGTTGTTCTTTTGGAGATTAACACTCTCCATCAACATCTATATGTGAGAAAGTTCTGAGTGTCTTCTGAAACAGGCACAGATTCGATGATCAAAGAAATGGTCAGTGCTCAGTGCATAGTGTAAAGTTTTACACAAATGAGGAGTCGAAATTTTAGTTGAGAGGTAAGCCATCTATGGCTAAAAGCATTTGATTAAACGGGTTCTAGTTTGGGAGAACCATCTCTTAGAAGTTGCAGATGTCAAAGTTGTCATTATAGAGAGGCAGTTTCAGACATAGGTAAATTGTTTGAATGATTTGTCATAATGTACTCATGCATTTGAAGAATTTTAACTTGGAAAAGGTGTGCAAGCTTCAGGCGACACATCCTACAAAGTTTTATCAAAAACTTTACATGAATGATTAGTCAATAAGTGATTAATGTGCAACAAACTTTTTCTGAGAAGTGATTTTTCATAGTTAATCAATTTCTTGATAATTTGGTGATTGTTTTTCAAAATCAAGAGGAG
Organism: Ceratopteris richardii; assembly: GCA_020310875.1. Lineage (NCBI taxonomy): Eukaryota > Viridiplantae > Streptophyta > Polypodiopsida > Polypodiales > Pteridaceae > Ceratopteris > Ceratopteris richardii. The sequence continues at coordinate 106,345,401 of CM035427.1, forward strand.
TCTAAAGTTATTCTTGATATAGAGGTGGTCTAACATCAAGGATAGCTTGTTCTTTTGGAGATTAACACTCTCCATCATTACGTACCTAGGTTGAGGTTTGGATTTGGGGTTTGCATACATAACATTTTCATATTCGGACTCCCAACTAGGTTCACTCGGTTCTTCACAATAGTAGGACTCACTATGCTCAGGTGACTGCATGTAGTAAGCTTGGGGACTATCAACATGTGTAGAATCAAAACTATGGTCACTAGGGTTGCCTTCTGTAAGTAAGGGAGTTACGGGGACTATGGCTCTATTCAAATTCTCCTTTGCAGATGCATATTTCACTAGAATTACATTGGCTAGAGCAGGAGGTTGCTGGGCTAGCAGTGGTTGAGGTCTTTGTTGGGCCTCGTATTGTGGTTGCTAGGGTTTCTGGGGCCTAGCATATTGTTGTGGTGAGTACTGGTTTTGGTATCTTCCTTGTTGCAGATGTGGTTGAGGCTAATTTTGTCTGACAGCTTGTTTGTTATAAGGGTAGTCTTGTGCAGTGTGGGTGTATCTTTGCTCTATCGTGCAATACTGGCTACTAGGATTCACTTGGGGTTGCGCCATAATAGGACATACACTCGCAAAATGGTCAGTCCCACATGTGTATCATCATCTCCCTGGGGTAAATTGAGGTATCTGTTTGCTAGAGACTGTTGGAGAAACACTCACTAATTGGACATATATTTGAAGGTCAAAACTTTAGAATAAAACTACATGTCTATGTGAAGGGATAAATTCACAAGTGTATTATATTTGTAAAGTTAGTTCACTTTAGTTCTAAAAGTTTTTTAAAAGTCACGGGAATGAGAAAATCTATATAAGTTAGTTTGTATCAACTGACACGAGAGAGAGAAGAAGGTGAAAGACAATGAGAGAGTGAATTAGAACTCATTTTGTATGGCTGAGAATAGTCGAGCTTCTCTGTGTGAGAAAGCACCTGTGTATTTCTGAGTTTTCATAGTTATGGAAAGAGTTTATTAATTTCTGTATATAAGTCTTCTTCTTCCATCTCCAGTGTTTGTCTTCTGTGTAATGATTTCAAAGGTTGAAGTTTTCCAAGCAAGTCGATGCCTGGCATCGAATGTATGTTGAAAGGTTGAGTTTTATGCGAGAAGTCGATGCCTAGCATCGAATCCTAGTTGATAAGTCCTTATCTTCATATCTAACTTTTATCTACTGATGCAACTTCTTAAAATCATGAGGTTTGTGGTTCAACTCGATGCCTGGCATCGAGTTTCAGCATAAAGTCGATGCTTGGCATGGACTTCCTACATACAAGTGGTCTTCTTCATGTGTGTGTAAAAGAGGCTAATTCTGGTGCTGAAAAAGTGGCTGAGAAAGCTCAAAGTCGATGTCCGGCATCAACTTCTGGTTGCAAGTCGATGCTAGGCATTGAATTTTTATTTTTAGATAGCAAATTTTACTAAAACAAGCAAAATTTCTAGTTTTGGAAGGTCATACAAGGTCATCTTATGAAGGCCATAACTTGAGTTCTAGAGATCGGTTTTATGATAGCTTGTTGGAAAGCTCTACTCTTGTAGTTTCATCCACTAAAAGATCTTGGAGAAATAATATTTGAGCTAAGAGAAATTAGCAAAATACTGAAGGTATGTCATTTTAGTGACTAGGAATTTCTGTAGAAGCAAAGTTCTCACTTTAGGCTATCTTTCTTAAAATTTGGAGTGGCAATGAGTTAATGGTGACCATAGAGGTGTTCTAGTGTCACATTAATTCATTCTTGTGGTGTTTCATACATCAACAAGTGGTATCAGAGAAGAAAGGTCCTAAAGAGTAGAAGGCGGCAAAGGTACGAGAAGTTTTGGAAAGTTTTCCATAAAAAGTTTCAAAGGTGAAGCATTCGAAGACACAAGGTATCAAAAGATTACTTTCGAAGTATCCTGATACACAAAGAACTTCAAAAGGTATTATCCTTTATCCTTTAAGCTCACAGGTTGCAGCAAAAGGGAAGGAGTATGGCAGATCATATCTCCATTGACAAACTGGACAGAGATAATTACCCCGCATGGGTAATGAGAATGGAAGCCTTACTTATGAGTAAGGATCTCATGGTATATGTAACAGGTGAAGAAGAGAAGCCAGTATTTGAAGATGAAAGCTGACCAAAGAAAGAGGAACTTGATGCTTTAAAGAATTGGCAGAAGAAGGATGCAAGTGCAAAAGCCTACATCTACAATACAATCTCTGATCATTTGCTACCACACATCAGAGGATTGGAATCATCTGAAGATACATGGAATGCATTGGAGTATCATTTCCAAAGCACTACTAAAGCACGGAAAGCAAGTCTATGGTCAGAGTTTACAACATTCAAGAAGAAGCCAAGTCAAAGTATTAGTGATTATGTCACTAAGATGAAGGATCTAGCAGATAGTCTTGGATCCATAGATGAAGATATTGAGGATCACAAGTTGATTGCTCAATTACTTACAGGTTTGATAGGGGATGTGTAACATAATCCTAGTAGGAGATGGTTGAACCACGCTCTAAGAGAGAGGATTAGGAAGTAATCCTCAACCATGGCTTTTGGGGCAAGTGGTTAGCTTATCACATTCCTAACCAAGAGGTTGTGAGTTCGATTCCTTACATTGGTATGAGAGCCTAGGAAGTATGCTTGGGCAAGGTGGAATGATCCAATGGCCTCTAAAAAAGGCGCTTGGGCATCCTCTATGTGAAAGGGTAGGAATTGTGGAAGACGCGCGCGTTGGTTTCAAGGATGGACCTTACAATGATTGGGGTGTATCTCCCAATCCGTAGGTCGGATTGAGGGATGTAATATACCGTTGGAAAGCTCTCGGAACGAACTTTCCAATGAGCTAGCTTGGAAGTGTGAATTCCAATGGAATCCTTGGGTGGCACTTGATTGAGTGTTCAAGATACCAAGCATGGGTGAGAACAAAGGTTCAAGACTGAGGTTGAGAACAAGGGCTCGAGACACCAAGGTTGCGAACAAGAAGGTTCAAGACACCAAGGTTGAGAGCAAGGGTTCAAGAGACCAAGGTTGCGAACAAGGTTCAAGAAACTGTGCGAGGTTGAGTGTTGGCAAAGTGTTGGCACACAAAGCAACAAAGGAGTCATGCACAATACGGCAACAAGGCCAGATCATTTTTTCCCATAGATTATGTACAACCCAAGTGATTTTAATCACTACACAAACATTGTAAATCCCGTTTTTGGTAGATTAGACTCCATTTTGTGCAAGCCGAGGAGTCCTCGAGCTTGAGGAGTATTAGAAGTACCATCGTACCAAATTTCATAATTTTTAGACTTCGTTTGAGCCCTCAAATAAGCCCTGGAACCTAATTTTTAACTAGGCCGGACACTAGGTCTGGACAGGGCCAAAAGCTAGTCAAAAACTATAAAAAGAGCTAGAGAGCTCATTTTTGAGGTTAGATTGTAACTGAAACGAACTTGTAAGAGCTTTTGAAAGTAATCTAAAGAACTCCATTGATTCTCTCTCTTTGTCTTGCCGTGTGTGCGCGTGTGTGTGTATGTGTGTGCATGCTTGTGTGCTTCTCACTCACGCACTTGTGCCGCCACTTGCTCGAGGTCTTCATACCATCCTCACGTCTTCCCGGATTGACATTAAAGGAGGTGCTACTCATCATTGAGCTACACCAAATTTTGGCGCCGTTGCCGGGGATCGAGCTTTGAGGACGAGCGTGTGATGGTAAGACGTAGAGTTGATGCGTTGGAGTTGTAGGTATTTTCTTCACTCTCATCGATTTTCTTTTACTTTCTTCACCATCTTCATCATCATCATCATCATCACCATCTCCCACGTCCATCTCCATCATCGCGAAAATTTCAGTTTTGACTATATCCCCATCTCCACCTCATTTCCCTCATTTCACTTGTGAGAGAGAGCGAGAGAGCGAACTTGCATGTGCTGTTTTTGCTTGTTTTCTGAGCTATTTTGCAGGTTTTTGCTGTACCATCATCCCCAGCAGTGTGCGCAGGTACGACAGGCTCTGCACAGGTCCCGGGACGACAATCTCTGTCTATCGCGACAGACAGAAAATCTTAACATTTTGTGAATGCATGATTAGCACTGTAACCTACACCTTGTGGGCACTCTAGATCACTAGAAGTTTTTCAAAAATTTGCATTTTTTCAGTCTATCGCGACAGACACTGTCTATCGCGACAGACACCGTCTATCGCGACAGACACCGTCTATCGCGACAGACACCGTCTATCGCGACAGACAGAGACCCACGATAGACACCGTCTATCGCAACAGACACCGTCTATCGCGACAGACAGAAATCCACGATAGACACTGTCTATCGCGACAGACACCGTCTATCGCGACAGACAGCCCCCACGATAGATACCGTCTATCGCGACAGACACTGTCTATCGCGACAGACAGAAATCCGCGACAGATACCGTCTATCGCGACAGACACCGTCTATCGCGACAGACAGAAATCCGCGACAGATACCGTCTATCGCGACAGACACCGTCTATCGCGACAGACAGAATTTCACGATAGACACCGTCTATCGCGACAGACACCGTCTATCGCGACAGACAGCCCCCACGATAGATACCGTCTATCGCGACAGACACCGTCTATCGCGACAGACAGAAATCCGCGACAGATACCGTCTATCGCGACAGACACCGTCTATCGCGACAGGCAGAAATCCGCGACAGATACCGTCTATCGCGACAGACACCGTCTATCGCGACAGACAGAAATCCGCGACAGATACCGTCTATCGCGACAGACACCGTCTATCGCGACAGACAGAAATCCGCGACAGATACCGTCTATCGCGACAGACACCGTCTATCGCGACAGACAGAAATCCGCGACAGATACCGTCTATCGCGACAGACACCGTCTATCGCGACAGACAGAAATCCACGATAGACACTGTCTATCGCGACAGACACCGTCTATCGCGACAGACAGCCCCCACGATAGATTGTGTCTATCGCGACAGACACCGTCTATCGCGATAGACAGGCATTTTCGGCAAAAAATTAAGGAGTGAATTTTTGGAAATTTAGGCTAAATTTTGGGCATATTTGCACTTTCATGTACTCATCTACTTACAAAGGCCTTAGAAAATGCATTAAAACCCCCGAAAGGTTCTGTTTGTCTAGTTAACCCCCTAAACCCTGAACGGTCATAACTTTTTCATACGAAATCCATTTTCTGAGCTCTAGGGCTTGTCGGAAAGCTCGTGACATATACTACACGCGCTCAACTGTTTTTTATAAGAATAACGCGTTGATTTTCAGATAGGATATTTGGAAGTTGACACACTGAGGGGTAGGAACACCAAGGGAGCTCTAGAGTAAATTTCTAACAATGCAAAAGGAGGAACAAGGGTCATTAAAAAAGTGTCTGAAATAAATTGTCTGTCAATTGAAAGGTCTACTTGGAGCTAATCTTGGGATTTATGCAGGCCTATTGAGAAGCAATTGAGAGTATCCAAGCAAGGGTGTGGCGCACGCTTGAGAATCAACTTCTCGAGCACTAAAGAGCAAGGTTCGGCAAGAAAGGTCGGAATATTCTCAACTCCTCTTCGTCAATTCCTAGCCTAGGCTAAGAGCGATTAGAAGTAGGAGTAAGTCAGGGCGACGATAGGCCACTATCAAGTTGAAGCCTACCTAAAAACTCAAGTCAAGCTAAAAACTTAATCTCTGTACTGTCGACAACATAAAGGAAAGAACCTAACGTGGAACGATCAACCTGAAAGTGCGAAGAACATTCAAGTATTCCTAACGACGTAATAACAGATAAGACTTTAAACACGAGGAATAACTAAAAAGAATCAAGTAACTGATACCAACTGATCGGCAACGAGATTGTACTCTGAAAAAAAATTGGGCTAATCCGTTAGGCATATGAACCTTAGATCAGGACGACACCTAGTAAGAGAGAGACAAAGCCTTAGGTCCTCTGAGGCTAGTGTCAATCACACTGCAAGGTCTTGGGCTCAACAGTTGAGCCACCACTCTCATTACCCTAGCTCTGAGACCAGTGAGTCGGAAATGTCTCAAGGTATGGACAGACCTACGGGAAGTTCAGGAGTGCCTTATTTGTACAGGGTGGAAGGCCCTTACAAAACACAGTTGGAATACCTTAGGACCAACCGATTAGGTGCGAGTATCTATGAGGACGGCCTAGGAAGATCTGTGGTCCAGATTAAAAACCCTGATCAATCCATTGGACTAGAACACCCAGCTGTCAAGTTTGAAAATGGTGCATACCTGGACAAAGAAGGAACTATATATGTAGTCACTAGTCATCCAGATAGGACAGATGAATTTGGAAATGTAATTTCAGAAGCGGACTTAGGTGACTTGGAACAAGGAAACATGGGAGTGGAACCTAGAACCCCTCGAGGTAAATCAGTTCTCACTAGGATTATCACGCCTGAGTGGGTCCCCCAAGATAACAAGTGCATAGATTTGCTTCTCAATCGAGAAACGGACGAAGCCTTCTGGAGGTATAAACCGGATCACCCAACTGACATAGGAACAATCATGATCTATGAGTTTAAGGATCCAGATAGCCCAGGTAGAGTGACCTACTTAGACCACACGTCAGAGAGGATTTATGTGGTGACAGAAAATGATAGGCATGCTTACACTTGGAAGGGCGAATTCATTTTCCCCCAACCAAGATCAAATGTAGCCTATGGTCACCCTGGAGCTGGAACATCCCAGGCTCATGGTATGCAAAGAGACAGAAGTAAAGATAGACCAGAGGTAAGTTTTGCCAATCCAGTGGGCAGAGAAAGAACGAGAACGGAGACGAATAGGGTAGAACCTGAGATGCATAGAGCCCACAGGAACCAAAGAAATGTAGATGGATTCCCTCTGCCGAGGCCTAGAGAGCACACAAGAACTTTGAGACCCACCCAGCTAGTTAAGTCCATGAAGAATTACTTTGACGGCACAGGAGATCCCTATGATCATGTGGCAGAGTTCAAGCAAGTCTTGAGAGCTGAACAAGTGGAGGATCTGTTCACGCAGTACAATGCCTTCGGTCTAACCCTTAGGAACACAGCACTTACGTGGTTTCAGCCATTAGATGAACGCCAGTTCAAGAGCATAGATCAACTCCTAGAGGCATTCATTGTAGAGTTCTCTAAGAGTGGCATAAGACACAATACTTCCTCATTGATTCACAGCTTCAAGCAAACCCCTCAAGAGACTGTGAGACTTGCAGGAAGAAGATTTAGACAATATCTTGAAAGGTGCCCAATTTCGGAGCTACCCACATCTGCTAAACAGGTAGCCTTATTCCTCGATGGATTGCTGAGTACGAAATTGAGATCCTATGTGTATCTGAAGGACCCTAGGACTATAGAAGAGTGTGTACGCATGTGCATTGACATTGAAGATAACCTAGGGGAAGAGCTAGAGCTTTCCAAAATCTATAAAGACTCAGATAGCGCATCTAGCCACTCTTCCACGCAATCTACATCAATTGAGGAACTCGCTGAGAAGGTAGCTCAGAAATTAGGTGTAACTAGCAAACAGATCCCAAGGTTTGCCTCTGTGAAAAGGTGCTATACATGCGGTGGTGACCATATGGCGAATGTCTGCCCTATTATGGCTCAACCCCAAGTAAACCCTAGTAGCCAGTACTGCACCATAGAACGGAGATACACCAATCACACCGCACAAGATTGCCCATACAACAAGCAGGCAGTTAGGCAGCCCTACCCGCAGCCCTACCAACAAGGCAGATACCAAAACCAAAATCCACCACCACAATATGCTAGACCCCAACAAACCTACCAACCACAATATCAGGCCCAACAGAGACCCCAACCGGTGCTGGCTCAACAGCCTCCAAACCCCGCTAACGTGATTCCAGTAAAGTATACTGTTGCAGAAGAAAACCTGAATAGGGCCATTGTACCAGTAACCCCATTGATCTCAGAAAGTGACCCAAGTGACCATAGCTTTGATTCTACACATGTCGATAGTCCCCAGGCTTACTACATGCAGTCTCCAGAACATGGTGAGTCTTACTATAGTGAAGAACCAAGTGAACCTAGTTGGGAGTCAGATTACACGAACGTCATGTATGCAAACCCCAACCCCAGGCCTCAACCTAGGCAAGTAAGACCTCCATTCCCAAGAGGACCGTGCTACAGATGCCAAGGAGATCATCTCATTCGTGATTGTCCCTTGCCTCCACCTACACAACCCCAGTCAGTGACTATCCAAGGTTTCTGCCAAGATTGTGGAAAAGAACATCTCTTACGAGATTGCCCTAAGAACCCCAATAATATGCCAAAAATCACTCCTATCAATGTGATCGGTTTGGTTGTAGATCCCTCAGGAAGCGTCACTTCCACTGCACCAGTGCAAGTAGTCACTAGAGCTCAGGCATTGCAGCAAAACCAAGAGACAAGCAAGGAAAAGGGCCCAGAGGCTAGTGAAACCGAGAGCGTAACAAAGAAAAGGACTAGAGCATGGAAAGATAGTCGAGAAAGAATGAAACGACAATGGGCCAAAAAGATGAGTGAGCTTGAGGAAAGCATAAGAGAAACCAAAGCGAGGATAACTGAACTCACAGCTCAAACTCCCTCTCACATCACCCCGCCTCCACCACTCCCATCTCCATCCGACTCACCACCTTCCCCACCGCCTCATCAAATCCCACCACCCCCTAGAGTAGGATCAGTCCTAGCAGATCCCACTCCTGAAGACCTAAACATGATGCTTAAAGCATATTAGGCCAGAATCCAAGAAGGGCCAAACGTCACGGATCATGACAAGTGCTATCCTAGAGCTGACCTAGAGATAGAAAGAACCAAACTATGCGCGAAAATGGTCGCATTGGCTCAGACTATGTTTGAAGCCAGTCGCCTTTTCAATTACTCAGGCTCAGCCAAAACGCAATTACACTTAGATGGATTCCTAGAGAAGTTAGAGAGGATAATTGCAAGATCTGACAAGGAAGAAAAAAATCAAGACCAAGAAAAAGCAAGCAAAAACATGAATCATTCCCAATCGGAAGTTTATGTGGCCAATTCCACTAAACCAGACAGTTTCCCCTCCTTAGAAAGAATAGAGCGGCTAATTGCACAGTCAGAAAAGGAACCTACCCCTCAAAGGAAGGAAAGGGCAAGAGAACGGATAAGCCAGCCTCTTCAGGAAGCCCATGTGCCTCCTCAAGAAGCTTATCTTCCCCCCCAAAAGGCAGATGAGCCTCCCTCGAAAGCTCAAGTACCTCCACAGGTTGCCTACATTCCTTCTCAGGGAGTGTATGAGCCTGTTCGGAAAAGTAATAGAATAAGTAACCCTCCCCAAGAAGCTTGTGCTCCAGTCATTTGCGAGAACGAGGAGAGAGCCAACAATAGAACCAGCCCTCCTTCACAGGTTGCTTATGCGCCCAATTCTACGGAGCCAGACACTTCTTCTTCTATGAATCGGTTTGCACCAGACTTCCTACGAGAGATTCAAGAAGACAAATGGGATAACGAAAGCGAGGTCGCCCCTCCTTTTGAACTTGTGGACGATGCACACGACCAATTCCCACAAGACATCCCATCTATTTACGGGGAGCATGAGAGTGTTCAGTCTCACGAGAGATTAGACTGTGAGTCGAATTCCATACAAGAGCTACCCCACTTCACAGGCCCATGGGAAGCAAAGTCCACATGTATGAGAGCACCCACAGTCATGGTAAGGAACGACGACTCAGTCATTCCTAGGAACACAGAAGTAGTGAAGAACACTAATGTGCAGTGTAATCTCAAGTTAGAAGAGCTACTCAAGGTTAGACCTGAATTATGGAAACATGTAGCCAAACAAGTACCAGAGATAGCAAAACCTCGTTCCCAGGTAGGATCCCATAGGACAGTGCCAGAAATTCCCTTGGATAAGATAGGGGATATGTGTGAAGGCGAAGAAGGGAACACCTATCTTCCCATCACCTACCAAGAGTACACCACCAAGGCAATTTTAGACTCAGGTGCAGGAGTTGCAATTGCCACTACTTCCCTTTGGAAGCGTTGGGGCAAGCCAGCACTCAGGCCAACAAGAATGAAATTGCAGATGGCCGATGGTCATATTGAGAGACCCTTAGGATTGCTGGAAGGGATAACTCTCACCACTTGTGGTGTTGAGTTTGAGCATAGCTTTGCTATATGTGACTTCAGCAAAAATGATGCTTATGAGATGATTTTAGGAAGACCATTTATGTGACAGTTGCAAGTGGTACAGGATTGGGGAACCAACTCCTTGTATTTGCAACACTTGGGCGTTACAACCAAAGTCAATCTCAAGGACTATTCTCATAGAGATGTCCCTCCTATCCAGTGGAATCCCATCCATAGAGCCAAAGATGATACAGAATCGGTGCATTCCATAGGGTCTGGATCCTCATGGATGCATGAAGATACTCACTTATGGATGTGCAAGGTAGTAGTAGAAGAAGAGAAGAGAGAAAAGGCCAGAGAAATAGGTGCAAACGAAACCCATAGACCCATTCAAGACCCAGCCTATGCACCTGTAGTTTTTCCAGACGAGGAATTTGAACCCCATGGCTGGGCAGAAATTTTAGCAACAATGGACGTAGCCATCAATGAAGAACAATGGACACCTCACTGTGATGAGGATGGCTATGATATTTCAGTCTTCTCCATAGAGCCAATCATGGGAGAGGCAGTTCTAGAAGAATGCGAACCTAGCCCTGATGCATTTGAGGATGCAAGTGACTCCGATCTAGAGTCAATCATTATGGACCCACCATTTGCATCAGATGAAGAATACTTCCATGAAGTAGAATTTCAACCCCAGAGGCATGGAGAGGTTACAACTAATGTAAGATTAACAACACATGTGACCCCGAAGGAAGAAGGAAAGAAACGAAAAAAGAGAGAAGCCTCACCAGAAGAGGAAGAATCTTTGTTTGAGGTCCCCGAAAATTTTAAGAAGTATGAGATAGATGACAGGAGAGTCATGATAAGAATGCCTAAACGAGAGGCACAATCAGGAGAGGCCTATGATAACAAAGAAACTACTAAGAAAATAGTAGTGGCCATAGAAGAAGGAGAGGAGAGATGCACGTATATAGGCCATGACTTGACAGAAGAAGAAGAGCAAGAGTTGATTGCCTTGCTAAGAGAATACAGAGATGTATTCGCTTGGAGTTACAAGGATTTGAAAGGTGTTGACCCTGACATATGCTCACACACCATTCCCATGACTTCAGATGCTAAACCCTCTAAGCAAAAGCCTTATACATATAATGATAATTACGCTGCTAAGATCAAGGAAGAGATAGATAGACTGGTTGAAGCTGGATTTATCTACGAAATTGAGCACACCGAATGGGTATCCCCCATCGTAGTGGTGCCCAAGAAGAATGGCAAGCTGCGTGTGTGCATCAACTTGAAAAAGGTTAATGCCGCCACGATTCGAGATAACTATCCGCTTCCCATCACAGAGCATCTCTTAGAAAGAGTGGCAGGCAAGGAAGTGTACAGCTTCCTTGATGGATTTTCGGGCTACAATCAAGTAGCCATAGCTCCAGAGGATCAGCATAAGACAGCCTTTGCCACAGAATGGGGCATTTTTGCTTTTAGAGTAATGCCGTTTGGGCTTACCAACGCACCAGCTACCTTCCAGAGACTGATGTGCCATGTGTTTAAGGAGTTCCTAAGGAAGAGTTTAGAAGTCTATGTTGATGATCTTTGTGCTCATTCCAACGTTAGGCAAACCCATATTCCTGAACTCAGACAAATCTTTGACAAATGTAGAGAATATCAAGTCTGCCTAAACCCAGAAAAGTGCGTTTTTATGGTCAGGCAAGGCAAGATTCTAGGACACATAGTGTCAAAGAATGGCATATCTACCGATGAAGAAAAAGTGAGAGCCATAGCAGAGCTACCTAGGCCAAAGAATGTCAAGGAAGTACAAGCTTTCATGGGGCATTGTGGTTATTATCGACGATTTATACACATGTATGCTGTCATTGCAAAGCCCATGTACGGACTTCTGACAAACTTTGAGTGGACGGATGAATGTGAGAATTCCTTCCAGGAACTTAAACGAAGATTATGTTCAGCACCAATCTTGACCACACCAGATTGGAATAAGCCATTCCATGTTCATGTGGATGCATCCAATTATGCTATTGGATGTGTGCTTGCACAACCTACTGGTGAAGGTAATATGGATCTTCCAATTGCTTATGCCAGCAGACAATTGAATGCGGCTGAACGGAATTACACCACTACAGAGCGCGAAGGATTAGGCATGGTATATGCAGTCAAGAAATTTAGGCACTATTTGCTTGCAAATAAGTTTAAATTTTTTACTGATCATCAGGCATTGTTATATCTCGTAAACAAGCCATGCAATACAGGAAGATTAGTGAGATGGTTTCTCTTGCTAATGGAATACGATTTTGAGGTTGTGGTAAGGAAAGGTAGGACTCATTTGAGAGCTGATCATCTCTCTAGGCTCACATCTGGAGAAGCCCCACAAGGAGTGTCAGATGACCTTCCTGATGCTTACTTGTTTAATTTGGAAGTGGTACCGCAGTGGGCTAAGCCATTGGTACCAGTATTGACATACGGGCCCAACCATCCAGTGGTAAACACACGGAATAGAGAGGTTGTAAAAGCCCAAAAGTATCACATCATGGCCGGAAGCATGTACAAGCACACAGATCAAGGGATCTTGGCTTGTTGCGTAGAAGAGGATGAGTACGCTAAATGGTTGCAATTAGCACATGTAGGTGCGTTAGAGCAACACCATTCAAAGCAACGAACATTGCAGACTCTAAAAAGATTCGGAGTGCATTGGCCAACTATGGACGCGGATGTCCAAAAGTTGTGCAAGGAATGCCCAATCTGTTGCACTAAACCACCTGTGGAACATGCCACTCTCTATCAAGTATCCATTGTGCCAGATTGGAGCGAACCACTAGTATCATTCCTGAGGACAAACACATTCCCTCCAGACATGACTCTAGCTAGAAAAAGGAGTTTGGAACAAGAAGCCCAGGATTATTCACTCATAGGTGATAATCTATATAAGCGCGGTAAAGATGGTTACCTGAGATTATGTGTCCATGAGAGTGAATATCTTAAGATCTTAGAAACTGCTCACCAAGGTGTAGCAGGAGGACACTTTGGACCAGATCGGGTAATCAAGGCAATACTATTTGCGGGCTTTTGGTGGCCTACACTTCACATGGATGCACATACCTATGTGAAACGGTGTGATGTCTGTCAGAGGACTCAGTATCCTATACGCAAAGATGAGATGCCACTGAAACCTATGATGGGTGGACGTGCATTCTCTAAGTGGGGAATAGACTTCGTAGGTCCTATTAATCCCCCAGCTAAGGGTTCTCATGCGGAATACATCATTGTGGCAACAGATTATCTCACCAAGTGGGTAGAGGTAAAAGCTACAACCAAGAACGATGCTCAAACAACTGCCAAATTCTTGTTTGAGAATGTATTCACGAGATATGGGCTACCTATAGAGCTTGTAAGCGATAGAGGCACTCATTTCTTGAACGAAGTGATTGAAAATCTGCTCCAAGAATTCTTGGTAATACACAAGAAGTCTGCCCCTTATCACCCTCAAGCTAATGGACAAGCTGAGAGCACTAATAAGATTTTATGCAATGTATTGACGAAACTAGTGAACACTAAACGCTCTGATTGGGACAAACAGCTACACCATGCTGTTTGGGCATACCGAGTTGCCTATAAAACGGTACTCCAAGCCACCCCCTTCCAGATGGTTTTCGGCCAAAACGCTGTGCTACCCTTGGACTTCCTGATCCCCACATTGAGAGTAGCACAAGAGCACGAATGGACAGGTCATGAGCTCTCCTCTAGGATCTTTGACCTTGAACGATTAGGAGAAACAAGACTGAGAGCCGCTGCAGGGATATATGCAGCCAAGAAGAGACAGAAGGCATACTTTGATGCCCACGTGAAGGATAAAGGCTTGAAAACGGGAGATCTAGTCTTAGTCTATACACTGAAACAACACGCAAGGAAGCTAGAAAAGAGAGGCTACGGACCTATGATCATCAATAGGATCTCCACAAGTGGAGCAGTACAATTGGCCACATTAGAGGGTGATGTTCTCCCTAACTATATTAGCGGATGCAGAGTCAAGTTGTACCAGGAACCCCTCACGGAGGAAATGCTCAACCGACTCAACACTGCTAAGAAACGCAAAGAGGAAGAAAAGAGAATTAGAGAAGAAGCTCAAGCAGAGGCTTTAGAACGCATCAGAAGGATGAAATTACGAAGGCAAGGTAGAGATCAGCCTGGAGCGAATGACTATGCAGACCAAGGATTTCCCATAGCCATGTGTGAAGTTGCAGGAACAAGCTCGAATAGGATAATTGATAGACGTCCTTTCGTAACCTTAGATATAGGACAAGGAAAGAGTGCAAGGACCGTAAGAGCCTTGATTGACTCAGGTGCAGCCACTAGTGCTGTTAAATTGTCTTACTGCCAAGAATTACAATTGACTGTCAATCCTGTGGAAGCATATCTTATAGGATTGGGAGGAGTGGAAACCCCTTGCATGGGCGAGGCGGAACTTCCCCTTTACATTCATGATGAGGCAATGACAGTTAAAGTACTGGTGTGTCAAGATGAGGATCTCACTGAACCTCTAGTCTTGGGTCAAGATTGGATCTATGACCAAGCAATTAACTTAAACCTAAGAAGTGGACTTCTCCAGGTTTGGGTCAATCATAGTCGAGTTACAGTAGAATTAGACAATGGAGCACTCAAGGAACTAGGAAAGGCACAGACTCCTGGTCCTTCCAGGGGTACACATGAAGATGACCATGCTGTTCTTGTTCAAAACCCTGTGTTGCAGAGGAATGATATTTGCAAAAAAGGAGTCAGGGATGCAACGGAACTCCCTTCTTTTCCAAAGGCCAGAAGGAGGCAGCAACCAAAGGCGGATCACAAGCAGAAGAAGCCGAGTACTACCTATGTCCGAGATCAAAAGTACCTGCGCAGCAGAATGTCCCAGAAAATAAACCAGGTGTGGGTGCGGAAAGGCGAACGACCGGGTGCACCACCGTCAACTACACGGGCAAAGCCTCTTATTAGTAACCAACAACACGACGCTAATAAGAAGTCTGTCAGAAATTCTTCTGCTAAAGTAAAATCTATTTGGGTGCCCAAGAAGTCGATGAAGGCAAGCCCACAATCTAGACAAATTTGGGTGCCTAAGGCTTGCTTGAGGGCACAAGTAGTTACACCAAGGCCACAACCTATGCAGCATAACCCATCTACGAGTACAACCAGTATTCCCTCGTGCTCAACACTTAGGAACACACCAAGACCCATGAGCATGCATGTAATCACTTATAAGTGGGTCCCTAAAAGGCCCCACTCCCAAACAGCGACACCGACACAGCTCTCTGGAGTCTCTACGAAACCGAAAGCAAAGCCCATCCACTGCATTTGGCAGTCTAAGATCTGTAATAAACCCCCCGACCCCGATTTGTAAATTCACCCCACTTACTAACGGCATTAGTCTCCTAGGAATACACAAACGTTAACTACACTCACTGTCTTCGTGCACTTACTAACCACTAACTCACCATCTACCTCATGTTAATGTTGTAACGGGGACAACAACGGATTTATTTTGTCCATTACGATGTTAACACATGATTCTATATTCTCACAGAATCAGAAAGCAAGAAGAAAAATGGCAGAAGCGACAGGTTCGGGCTCACAAGTAGGGATACTCACTGCAGGGATTGATGTGGATAGCCTACCTGTGGATGTGCCCCCGACTGAACGACCAGTGGAGATGCAACACCTCCAGCAACTCCCGGTGCCAGATCCCCCTACAGGAATCACGGAAAGAGTTCATGCGAATTCTCATTGGTTCAATGGCATGCCCGGTCCATTAGGTGAGGCCAAGTATATCTGGGAGTCTAAATGCGAGTATGACAGATCATGGGTGCGATTCCAATTTTTCTCCAAGGAGTTCGAGACTTTACAGAACACCGAAGATCTACAGACCATATGGCAACGAGCAGGATTGGCGGAATATTTTGAAGCCCCACTACCTAAACCCGATCTCCTCCGATGTTACTATTTGGTCTCCACATTACAAGCTAATGAAGATAAGGACCAACCCGGATCATTTGTTCTCCCTTCATTGCTGGGCAACAACGAGTTGAAGAGGTTTGAACTTACTGTGGAGCTAGTGAGTGATGCTTTAAAGATGCATGGCACGCATGTACCCTCAGAAAAGGATGCTCTCGTTCCCAACAACATGAAGGACAGGAAAGTAGTGAAGCTGAAAGACATGGCAGCCCTCACCCCAAATGTGTCCATCCCTCTCCGCATGTGCATGCAACATTTCGCCTTCCCCGGTCAAGACCGATTCACGCAACCACACAAGAAGATCTGGTTTGCTCTCTACTTGGCGGAAGCAGGTGCGCTACCTATTAAGCTACCAGTGTGGATTATAGATCAGTTGTATGAAGCGAACAAACGGGCTTCTAGGAAATTAGTGGTGAACGGATGCTGTGCACTCACACGCATCATTTACCGATGCTTGGCATATGATGTCCCCATTGAGCGTGCCTTAACTTGGGCACAATTACAAATGTTTAAAAGGCTCAAGACATCCACACATCAGTCCAAGCGCATGAGGGGCGCGATTCCGTGTGTCCAGACAAGGGAAGTCCTGACTACTCCTGAGGCATCACCATTAAGAGAGGGCACTGTACCTCCTTTTACCATTAGGATACCCAGGTCGGAATCTGACACTACGACACAACCCACCCCATCGGCTCCTCCGGTTACACCTGAATTCGAGTTTGCTGCCACTGGAGAGGCTGAAGGACTGGACCCCCAGGATTTTGAAGCATTCCTACAAAGCACACAATTCTCTGATGTGGAGTTTTATTCAGAGGCAGAGGAGCAGGGCACATCCTCACGGAGAAGAAGAAAGTCTACAGACGGTAGACATGTCCATTGGAGTGACGCTCAGCAAAGCCAACAACACGGACACCCGGAAGAAGAAGAAGCATATGAAGAAGAGACCACTGAAGCCCCAGCATATACAGCAGAACTCCGAAGGCTGTATCAGATTATGGAAAGAGTGCGATCGCAGCAGTTACTCACTGAACAGAGCAGCAGAGTACTTATGACTCAGTTGTTGGAAGAAGCGGGAGTTGACTCAGAGTACAGGGAAGGTCTCTTATTGATGGCAGAAACATATGGAGTTGTAGAAGCTGTGCGCACTGCCATTCAGAGGCCTTCAGTTCAATATGACCCACGAAGGTTCCAGACACGACCTCGCTCAGGTAAAAATATCCAAATTCCCGTTACAGTTGCAGAAGAGCCCACTACTACACCAACCTCCCAAACAGCTAGTCAACAGCACCCCGCCACCCATGAGGAGTCCACCGAACCACTACCATCCACTCCC
This sequence comes from Ceratopteris richardii, assembly GCA_020310875.1. Taxonomy (NCBI): domain Eukaryota; kingdom Viridiplantae; phylum Streptophyta; class Polypodiopsida; order Polypodiales; family Pteridaceae; genus Ceratopteris; species Ceratopteris richardii. Next base: position 106,362,887 of record CM035427.1, read on the forward strand.
CCACCATCACCTCCTAGAAGAGAAACAGTGGAAACCACATCGACTGCTCAACCCACCGACCCCACCTTCACCTTCCGTACTCCGATCTCCAGTGCCACCCTATTCTCTACCACTGATAACCCGGTCTTTGACGCAAACCCCATCACTACACCACCCACCGAAACCATTCCCGAGCCTGCCCTAGGACAACCATCCCCAATGCCTTCAGCCACCGGTCATCCTGACCCCAGATCCACATTCATGGGCTTCCCTGCTACCACGCAACCCTTTCAGCCCTCCTCAAATTTACGACCCCAACCCCCGATATCCCTCTCTCCATTTCTACAATCCCTCCAGGACATCTTTGCTAGGGCTTTTCAACCAGGCCCTCAACCATTCCCTGTCTTTTCAGCTCCCCACCCCACGTCACATCTATTCACCACTTCCACACACACACCACCTACCATACCAATGTATATGGCAGGCCCCACACTAACACCCACTCCTGAAGGTATGGACATTTCACCACCCACGGCACCTCCACCCACGGTTTCACCTCCTCCCATTCCCCCTCCACCAATTTCACCCACACACACAACTTTCGTAGACACATCATTCACTGTCTCCCTTCCCCAATTCCCTTCCCATGCATCTTCCACAGTAAACACCCCCCACTCATCTATAGGTAATGCATTGGACACCATGTTGGCTTGTATATCAAATTTAAGAACAGATTACATTCAGCTCCAGCAACAAAACGCACGCCTGCAAGAGCACTCAGCGACACTACAGCTCCGCCTTGCGGTACTAGAAGAGGAGAATGCTCGCCTCCACACACAGTTCCAAACCCTCCAAGACGCCCATAATATATTGGAAGTACAGCTACAGAACGTAGATCAGGAAGCAGTGCAGGTGGTAGAAAGTCACCTACGGACACAACTGGAACGCAACTCAAAACTTCAGCGAAATATGGCGCTACTTAAACGCCATCTTGTGGCGGCTCAGGAAGAGAACAGACGTCTGCAAATACAAAATCAAGAGAACCTGGAGGCAGCTATTGAGAGCACACCGGGGGCACCCATCAGCCCATCCAAGTTTCAAGCAGTGACCCCCGATAATATCAAGATTATATTGGAAGATTATGCCATGCTACTCGAAGCACATGATAAGCTATCGGAGGAGCTAGGACAACTGAAGCAGGAACACCAACAAGGCCCAACAGCTGCCCCTCCAACCACCCCCTCTGCAGCTTCGCTTCCCTCCGACGCAGAGGCCATAAAAGATCTCCAGCAACAGGTAACTGAATTGCAGACACGCCTACTACAATATGAGAGGCCATCTTCCCCTCCGGAGGCTCCCACGGACGAAGAAGTTGTGCAAATTCCTGTGGAACAAACATTTGATGAAGAATATGATCCGCAACCATTCCCAGGAGGCCAACAAACAGAAGAAGCGCAGGACACGTTCGAGGCACCACGGCCGCCATGGTTACGACAAGTGGAGGAAATAGGGACCTCGCATGAAGAGCGCACCGTAGTGCAAAATCAGGCTATGAGGGTCATAGAGGAGACTGTTTTACAATCAGATTACTTCAAGAACTTGTCATCGAGACGCCTGATCCTCTCATCGGAACTCCAGTACAGGCCATATTATATTATCTTGGCTGATTATAATGCAGAAATACAAAGAGTCACGGGTCAGATTCCTACTTTTGCGACCCAATTTCAACCCGAAGACCTTCCTCCAGAGGTGCGAAAAGGCAAGATTCGTCAACCAACATGGCGGCAGAAACTTTTAGAGACTTATCCAGAAATGCTACGCACATGGAACAACGCGCCGTTGCACCTCCTGTACAACCCATGCTACGGTCCAGTCCCCCGCCGCAGGTCGTGGAAGGCATTTAATATCAAGGTACAAAACAATGCGCAATGCAAGGAATGGCTGAACTACCCGTACATAGCGCCACCACAAGGACCACCATCGGTAGCATATATGATGGGGACCATTCGCCACTGGATGCCGCGCTTGAAGCCCATGCAAGATGTCGCAGCGCAAATGATGCTTAAAATCTTAGATATGATGCAAGTAGTGCTGAAGACCTTTAGAAATGCAGCCGCACCATAGGTACGTCTTCCGGGGTTTAGCAATGGAAATTACGACTTGGTGTATGACATGAGCACCACCCCCAGTATCCGTGTGGCTTACGCTTGGCATGCACGCATCAAGTACCTCCCCGCCTGCTACAAACAGACCTTCGAAGAAATGTTCAGATCAGGTTTCTGGGAGTACCACTTGGAGATTTTCGCACCAAAGCCGACACATCTGCTTCAACTGTTTGCTTGTGAACAAGCAATGTATTCAGAGTACTACACCACCCCGCAACCAGAAACCCCCGGTGCAATAAATTGGGAGGCATTGGAAGCCGATCTAGCAAGAGGCTTAAGGATAGGAGAACATGAACTGGCCACCAATGTCATCCAATATTACATCGACCACCCGCGCGAACAAAGGTCTGTCAGGGGCGACAGACGCTAGGAAGGGGGGAGTGTTGGCAAAGTGTTGGCACACAAAGCAACAAAGGAGTCATGCACAATACGGCAACAAGGCCAGATCATTTTTTCCCATAGATTATGTACAACCCAAGTGATTTTAATCACTACACAAACATTGTAAATCCCGTTTTTGGTAGATTAGACTCCATTTTGTGCAAGCCGAGGAGTCCTCGAGCTTGAGGAGTATTAGAAGTACCATCGTACCAAATTTCATAATTTTTAGACTTCGTTTGAGCCCTCAAATAAGCCCTGGAACCTAATTTTTAACTAGGCCGGACACTAGGTCTGGACAGGGCCAAAAGCTAGTCAAAAACTATAAAAAGAGCTAGAGAGCTCATTTTTGAGGTTAGATTGTAACTGAAACGAACTTGTAAGAGCTTTTGAAAGTAATCTAAAGAACTCCATTGATTCTCTCTCTTTGTCTTGCCGTGTGTGCGCGTGTGTGTGTATGTGTGTGCATGCTTGTGTGCTTCTCACTCACGCACTTGTGCCGCCACTTGCTCGAGGTCTTCATACCATCCTCACGTCTTCCCGGATTGACATTAAAGGAGGTGCTACTCATCATTGAGCTACATTGAGGAACATCAATTCAAGGGCACCTATTGAGTTCAAGGGACTGATCACCGAGGCTAGTGGGATACAAGAGTAGATCATTGAGGAAAATGATCGACCAAGGGGGGAAGAATGTAACATAATCCTAGTAGGAGATGGTTGAACCACGCTCTAAGAGAGAGGATTAGGAAGTAATCCTCAACCATGGCTTTTGGGGCAAGTGGTTAGCTCATCACATTCCTAACCAAGAGGTTGTGAGTTCAATCCCTTACATTAAGTGGTTAGCTCATCACATTCCTAACCAAGAGGTTGTGAGTTCAATCCCATAGGATGAAAGGTGGAAATCTTTTGTCTTATCAACAAAGCTTTCATTAAATCATTATGTTCGAGATTTGAACCAGTTGCTTGGTTTGATGCTCACATTTGAGCAAGACTTGAAGGGAGATGGAGATAAAGGGCAAAGTTCTGCAATGTACATGAAGAACAAGAAGAAAGGAGATAAAGGTAAAGTAAAGGATGAAGAAGAGTCGAGTTCTCAAGTTTATTATGCAAGAGGTAAAGGCACAGGCAGAGGAAGAACAAGAGGCTTTGGAAGAGGAAGAGGTAATCAGAATAACAATAAGAAGGCTTGCTGGATCTGTGGATTGAGTAATCATTTGGCTCATGACTCTTGGCACAATCAACAAGGATCAAACCAGAATCAAAACAACAATAGTAGAGGTGGAGGTGGAAGGTATCAAAGTAATTTTCAGAGAGGTAGACAAAGTCAAAGAGGAGGCTATGGTAAAGGTGGAGGAAGAAGTTGGGGACAGAATCAATCCTACAACACCACCTACTACAACTATGCAAATGACACACAGAATGAAAGTCATACATCATTGATTATGAATTCAATCAGCACATCAAACAAAGAAGATCTAAAGGTATTTTACATTGACTCTAGATGTTCTAATCATTTGTCAGGAAACATAGAATTGATGTCAGAATTGGAAAAAGGCCTTTCTAGTCATAGAGTTCAAACAGGTGATAATACAAGACATAGTGTACATTCAATTGGAAAAGTGAAATGCAAGAGTGGAGCAGATTTGCTAACCAATGTTTTGTATGTTCCTACAATACCTAAAAATTAGATTAGTGTGGGACAGATAGTTGAAAAAGGTTTTCAAGTCAGGTTTACAAATGAAGGAGTATTTGTTGAAGATCCAAAGAATGGATATAATCAGATTGTCTCTGTTAAGAAAGAAGGTAGACTCTTTACTTTAAGAGTGCAAGGGAACATTGGTCAAGCTTTGCTCACACATGGTGAAGCAGTGATTACAAAACTGGATCTCTGGCATAAGAGATTAGGTCATTTCAATGAAAGAGGAATTAAAGCTATGGTTGCTAATCAGTTTGTACTAGGATTACCAAATGTGCAGAGTCAACATATGGTTTATAAATGTGAAGCATGTCAAATGGGTAAAGCACATAGGTTACCATTTCAAAAGAAAGGATTCAAACATGATGGAGTACTTGAGCTCATTCATACAGATGTATGGGGACCAACAAAAGAAGGATCTATTAGTGGCTCAAGGTACTATGTTTTTCATTGATGATGCTACAAGATGGATAACATTATATGTTTTGAAGGAAAGATCAGAAGTGTTTGGAGCTTTCAAGCATTTTCATGCATATGCAGAGAGAGTCACAGGTCAAAAGCTTAAGAGACTGAGGTCTGATGGAGGGGGAGAATACTTCTCCCAAGAGTTCATTGATTATCTTTGGAATGCAGGCATTAAGAGAGAAATAACCTACAGGTATACACCACAACAAAATGGTGTAGCAGAAAGAAGGAACAGGACTTTGGTTGAGTTTGCTAGAGCTATGCTAAAGGAGAAGAATTGTCCAAATTATCTTTGGGCTGAGGCTGTAAATACAGCTACATATCTTGTGAATAGATTACCATGTGCAGCTCTAAATGGAATGACTCCATATGAAGCTTGGTGGGGTAAGAAACCAACACTAGATCATTGTATAGTGTTTGGATCAATTGCATATGCTTATGTGCCATCACAACTTAGACATAAACTTGAACCAAAGGCAGAAAAATATGTGTTCATTGGTTTATGATGAAAAGCAAATGGGTTATAGGTTGTGGAATCCTCTAACCAAACAATTTATTGCTTCTAGAGATGTAACATTTGATGAACAGAAAAGTTGGTATGCAGATCAAAGTAATACAACTGAAGAATTTGAAGAAGAGGTAAGAAGATGTGAGAAAGGAAAATCAATTGTGCAGGTGAATAGAGATGAAGACTATATGCAAGCAAGTACATCCAGAAGTGGATTAGCAAGAAGAAATGAAGAAGCTCCTATATTTGATGAAGAGGTGTATCCAGATACTTATGAAGAATATGAACCAAGAAGGTGAAGAAGGACTAGAAGACAACCAGAAAGGTATTCTTATGATACTTCTTACATAACTCAGAAGAACTATGCATATATGGTCAAAGATGATGAAGAACCTCAAAATTATGATGAAGCTAAAGGTAAGAAGCAATGGGAAGAAGCCATGAAGGAAGAATTCAATGCACTGGAGGAGAACAAGACATGGGAACTTGTTCCTAAACCAAATGGTAAGAAAGTAATTGGTAATAAATGGGTTTATAAAGTAAAGAAGCTTGCAGATGGAAGTATAGCCAGATACAAAGCTAGATTGGTGGTGAAAGGCTATGCCCAAACCTATGGCATAGATTATGATGAGGCATTCAGTCCTGTAGCTAAGATGTCAACTATAAGGACAATCATTGCTATTGCAGCTTCAAAAGGATGGACCCTAAGTCAATTGGATATAAAGAATGCATTCTTGAATGGATACATATCAGATGAGGTATACATGGAACAACCTCAAGGGTTTATAGATTCCAGGTATCCAAATTTTGTTTGCAGGTTGAGAAGAGCATTGTATGGATTGAAGCAAGCTCCAAGAGCATGGAACTATAGACTGGTGAAGTATCTCAATGAACTTGGATATCAAAGTTCAAAAGCAGATCCAAGTCTACCTATCAAAAGAAGAGAGGAAGGTAGGATGTACATTTGTATTTATGTAGATGACATTATAATCACAAGTACTTCAGATGAAGGAATCAAGGAGGTAAAGAGATTACTTGAAAACGAATTCAAGATCAGTGATCTAGGAAAGTTATCATACTTTCTTGGAATGGAAGTCACTTATACAGATCATGGCCTATATGTATCACAAGAAAGGTATCTTCTGAATCTATTGAAGAAGTTTGATATGGAAAATTACATAGAAGCTTCAACTCCACTTGAAGTTAATCACAAGCTCAGTAAATATGATGGTGCAGAATACAAAGATATGAGGAAGTATCAATCTCTTGTGGGTAGTTTGATTTATGCTACACTAATAAGACCTGATCTTAGTTATGCAGTGGGAGTTTTGTCGCAATTCATGCATTGTCCAAAGCACCCACATTGGATTGCAGGTCAAAGAGCTCTCAGATATATCAAAGGAACTATAAAGGAAGGATTATATTATCCTTTTACATCAGATTTGAAGTTGAGAGCCTATAGTGACTCAGACTGGGAAGGTAACCAAGATGACAGAAGATCAACTCATGGCTACATGATATATATTGGTGATAAGCTTGTAAGTTGGTGTTCAAAGAAACAACATACAGTAGCATTATCATCAACTGAAGCTAAGTACAAAGGACTTGTGGAAGCAGCTAAGGAGGTCATATGGATGCAGACATTGTTCAAAAGCTTGGGCATTGATCAAGGTACACCTACAATACATGGAGATAATATGAGTTCACTTTATCTTGCAGCAAATCCTTTTTTTTCATGCAAGGACAAAGCACATAGAGATACAATATCATTTCCTGAGAGAAAAGGTAATGGAGAAAGAAATTGAAGTGGAGTACATTTCTAAGGATCAGATAGCAGACATAATGACAAAGAGCTTGGATGGTGTGAAGACCAACAGATTCAAAAGCATGGCAGGAGTAAAAGAAAAGAAGATGATATGAAGAAACAGGGAATGTCAATTAGTGATTGAGGGGGAGTTGTTGGAGAAACACTCACTAATTGGACATATATTTGAAGGTCAAAACTTTAGAATAAAACTACATGCCTATGTGAAGGGACAAATTCACAAGTGTATTATATTTGTAAAGTTAGTTCACTTTAGTTCTAGAAGTTTTTTAAAAGTCACAGGAATGAGAAAATCTATATAAGTTAGTTTGTATCAACTGAGAGAAGAAGGTGAAAGAGAATGAGAGAGTGAATTAGAACTCATTTTGTATGACTGAGAATAGTCGAGCTTCTTTGCGTGAGAAAGCACCTGTGTATTTCTGAGTTTTCATAGTTGTGGAAAGAGTTTATTAATTTCCGTGTATAAGTCTTCTTCTTCCATCTCCAGTGTTTGTCTTTTGTGTAAGGATTTGAAAGGTTGAAGTTTTCCAAGCAAGTTGATGCCTGGCATCGAATGTATGTTGAAAGGTTGCGTTTTATGCGAAAAGTCAATGCCTAGCATCGAATCCTAGCTGATAAGTCCTTATCTTCATATCTGACTTTTATCTACTCATGAAGCTTCTTAAAATCATGAGGTTTGTGGTTCAACTCGATGCCTGGCATCGAGTTTCAGCATAAAGTCGATGCCTGGCATCGACTTCCTACATACAAGTGGTCTTCTTCATGTTTGTGTAAAAGAGGCTGATTTTGGTGCTAAAAAAGTGGTTGAAAAAGCTCAAAGTCGATGCCCGGCATTGAATTTTTATTTTTAGACAGCGAAATTTACTAAAACACGCAAAATTTCCAGTTTTGGAAGGCCATATAGGGTCATCTTGTGAAGGCCATAACTTGAGTTCTAGAGATCCCTTTGATGTCTATCATAGCTTGTTGGAAAGCTCTACTCTTCTAGTTTTATTCACTAAAAGATCTTGGAGAAATAATATTTGATCTAAGAGAAATTAGCAAAATACTGAAGGTATATCATTTCAGTGACTAGGAATTTCTGTAAAAGCAAAGTTCTCACTCTAGGCTATAATTTCTCAAAGTTTGGAGTGGCAATGAGTTAATGGTGACCATAGAGGTGTTCTAGTGTCACATTAATTCATTTCTTGTGGTGTTTCATACATCATCAGAGACACCTAATTTTTGAGCTACTTTCTCTGCAAGCTCCTCAATAGACATGGATTGGCTGGAAGAGAGGCTGGTAGAGCTATCTGAATCTTTGTAGATTTTTGAAAGCTCCAGCTCCTCTCCCAAATTATCCTCTATGTCTATGCACATACGGACACACTCTTCTATGGTTCTAGGGTCCTTCAAGTACACATATGATCTCAACTTTGTACTCAGCAGTCCATCTAAGAATAAAGCCACTTGTTTGGCTGGTGTGGGTAACTCAGGAATAGGACACCTCTCTATGTATTGCCTAAACCTCTTTCCTTCTAGTCGAACTATCTCTTCAGGTGTTTGCTTGAAGCTATGGATCAATGAGGAAGTATAATGCCTTATACCACTCTTAGAGAATTCAGTGATGAAAGCCTCTAGGAGTCGGTCTATGCTCCTGAACTGTCTCTCATTTAGTGGTTGAAACCATGTAAGGCCTGTGTTCCTAAGGGTTAGACCAAAAGCATTGTACTGCGTGAATAAGTCGTCAACTTGTTCAGCTCTTGAGACTTGCCTAAACTCGGCCACATGATTGTATGGATCTCCAGTGCCATCGAAGTAATTCTTCATGGATTTAACTAGTTGTGTAGGTCTCAAAGTTCTCATGTGCTCTCTAGGTCTTGGTAGAGGGAATTCATCCTCATTTTGTTGGTTTCTTGTAGCTCTAGTCCTTTTAGTTTCCATTCTATCCATTTCGGTTCTCGTTCTTTCTCTCCTCAACAGGTTTGTGAAACTCACTTCTAGCCTATCTCTACTTCTGTCCCTTTGAGCACCATGAGCTTGGGACGTTCCAGCTCCTTGGTGGCCATAAGAGACATTTGATCTTGGTTGGGGGAAAACAAATTCACCCTTCCAAGTGTAGGCATGCCTACCATGCTCTCTGACCACAAAGATCCTCTCTGAAGTATTATCTAGGTAGATCACTTTGCCTAAACTATCAGGATCCTTAAACTCATAGATTGTGAGTGCTACAACCTCATTTGGTTAATCAAGCTTATACCTCCAAAAGGCTTCATCAATATCTCGATTTAAGAGCAGATCTATGCTCTTATTGTCCTTGGGAACCCACTCTGGTGTGATAATTCTAGTGAGAACTGATTTGCCTTGAAGGGTTTTAGGCACTCCACCTAAGTTCCCTTGCTCTAGGTCACCTATGTTCGTCTCTGGGATGACATTCCCGAATTCGTTTGTCCTATCTGGGTGACTGGTGACTACGTATATGGTTCCTTCCTTGTCCAAGTAAGCTCCATTTTCAAACTTGACTGCTGGATGTTCTAGTCCAATGGGTTGATCTGGGTTTTTGATCTGGACCATAGATCTTCCTAGGCCGTCCTCATAGATGCAAACACCTAATCGGTTGGTCCTAAGGTATTCGAGTTGCGTCTTGTAAGGGCCTTCTACCCTATGTAAGTATGGCACACCTGAACTTCCTGTGGGTCTCTCTATATAGTAAGACATCTCAGACTCGCTAGTTTTAGAGCTAGGGTAGTGCAAATAATGGCTCAACTACTGGGCCCGAGACCTAGCAGTATGATTGACACTAGACTCTGAAGACCTAAGACTCTTTCTATCTCTCCCTAGGTGTCGTCCTGATCTAAAGTTCAAAGAGATTTGGGAGAAATGGGGAAAGCCTGCCTTAAGACTAACTCGTATGAAGCTTCAGTTAGCAGATGGTCATGTGGAGAAACTATTAGGAATATTGGAAAAGATCAAACAAACCACCTGTGGAGTTGAATTTGACCATACATTAGCAATCTGACAATTTGGAAAAGCAAATAATTATGAGATGATATTAGGACGACCGTTCATGAGATAGCTTAGGGTAGCACAAGATTGGGGACGAGACTCATTATACCTTCAACATCAAGGAAACATTACCAAGATAAACCTGCATACCTTTGCATACCGAGATGTACCTCCATTACAATGGAACCCCATACACAAGGAGGAAGATGATTTGTCTATCCATAGTGCTAGATCAAGCAATCAATCATGGATGCATGAGGATGCCCAATTATGGATGTGTAAAGAAGCCAAGAAAGAGGATAACAAGATGCAATTATAGCCCATAGGACATCAGAATTATCGTCCCGTAGAGGACCCAATGTACATGCCCCAAGTTTTCCCTGATGAAGCATTCAAACCAGATGGCTGGATGGAGATCCTATCAACCTTAGATGTATGCGTGAATGAAGGTCTTGACTATGAATGAATGTGTGGACGAAGAAGGCTACGATGTAAATTTGTACATGTTAGTCCTACAGGAGGTTGAAGCGGGAGAAATATTGGAAAAAGAATGGAAAGAAGAATACGAGAGCATAGAAATGGAACCAGATTTTGATTTAGAGGAACTCTATCTAAAAGCCATTCAAGTAGAATACCAGTGTAGAACAACAAAAGTGTTGGCAATAGAAGCAGCCCCTATGGTACCCCATTAAGAGGAAAACATGTGTAAGACCGAACCAACCCGCGATCTTTTTGAGGTACTGGAGAATTTCAAAAGGTATGAAGTAGAAGAAAGAAAAATAGTTATTCAAATGCCTAAGAGAGAGGCAAGAGAAGGAGAGGCATACGACAACAAGGAAATTAAAACGAAAAAAATTATAGTGACTATAGAAGATGGAGAAGAAAGATGTACATACATAGGAAAAGATGTGTCAACAGAGGAGGAAGAAGAATTGATATGGTTGATCCAAGTATATCGAGATGTATTCGCTTGGACCTATAAGGATCTCAAGGGTGTGGAACCCTCCATTTGTTCTCATAGAATACCAATGCCATCGGAGGCAAAACCATCAAAACAACGCCCTTACACATATAAGGAGGTCTATGCTGCAAAAATAAAAGAAGAAATAGACAAGGTATTAGCGGCTGGATTCATTTATGAGATAGAACATACTGAATGGGTGTCGCCATTGGTTGTTGTGCCTAAAAAGAATGAAAAACTAAGAGTATGCATCAATCTAAAAAAAGTCAATGCAGCCACGATCCGTGATAGCTACCCATTACCTATCACGGATCACCTTTTAGGAAGAGTTACAGGAAAAGAAGTATATAGCTTCTTAGATGGCTTTTCTGGATACAACCAAGTAGCTATTGCTACTGAGGATCAACATAAGACCGGGTTCGCGACTGAATGGGGGGTCTATGCTTTCAGAGTGATGCCATTTGGACTCACTAGTGCACTTGCTACTTTCCAAAGGTTAATATGTCACGTTTTCAAAGAATTCTTGAAGAAAAGTATGGAAGTATATGTAGACGACATATGCACATATTCAAATCAAGACAAGAACACATTCCTGAATTGCGGAAAATATTTGATAAATGCCGACAATATAGAGTCTGCCTAAATCTGGAGAAGTGCATTTTCATGGTAAGAGAAGGGAAGATTTTAGGACACATCGTATCAAGGAACGGAATATCTACAGATGAGGACAAGATCAAGGTAATTCTAGAACTTCCTAGACCAAAGAATGCAAAAGAAGTGCAAGCATTTATGTGTCATTGTTGATACTATCGCCGATTTATCCACATGTACGCCATAATTGCCAAACCCTTGTATGGATTGTTGACTCAACTCACATGGATTGACGAATGTGAGAAGGAATTTAGTGAGTTGAAAAAGCGGCTTAGTACGGCTCCTATTTTGAGAACACCAAATTGGAACAAAACTTTCCATATTCATGTGGATGCTTCCAATTATGCAATAGGATGCATCTTAGCTCAATCGGCAGATGAAGGAAGATTGGACCATCCAATTGCCTATGGGAGTAGACAACTGAATCAAGCCGAGAGGAACTATACAACTATAGAGCGAGAAGGACTATGGATGGTGTATGCTATAAAGAAATTCAGACACTACCTCTCAGCCAACAAGTTTAAATTCTTCATAGATCATCAAGCCTTATTGTACCTAGTCAATAAGCCTTGTAACATGCGAAGACTTGTGAGATGGTTTTTGTTATTAATGGAATTCGACTTTGAAGTAATTGTGAAAAAGGGAAATACCCATGTGAGAGTAGAACATCTCTCTAGGCTAACACATGGAGAACCACCAAGCGGAGTACCCGACGATTTTCTAGACACTTATATGTTTAATTTGGAAGTGTGTCCCAAGTGGGCAGAAAAGCTTATTCCAATACTCACTCATGGCCCACAGCACTCAATTAATAAGGAGAGTAAAAAGTAAATTTTGCAATCACACAACTTACACATTATTGCAGGAAGTGTGTATTATAAGGAATCCAACGGCGTACTGTTGAGATGTGTAGAGGAAGACGAGCAAAAGTAGGAATTTCACTAATGTCTCACTCCAGTTGGGTGCTATTTTGGAGAAGGGTAAAGATGTGTGATCATCTAGAATAGTCTCTTGACATTCTGCACAACTACTGACATATCCATGGACATCTTTAGGCATATCTGGCCAATATACTCCTAACCGTTTCAACTTTTTAGAGTTCCATGAGTTCCTTTGTGCATCCTCCATTTATTTATGTGGGCTTCTTTGTAAAGACATGAGAGCACGAGGAAGGAATCAGTTTAGCGTGGAAACGGTCCTTGGAGGAAATGAGCACGGACTACGTAATTATGGGAAGACAATTATTCAAGAGAGGGAAAGATAATCAATTACGGCTATGTGTGCATGAAGAAGAGTACCTACCCATATTAGAAATGGCACACTCAGGTGCCGTAGGAGGACATTTCTCAGTCGAAAGGACTATAAAAATGATCCTCTTTGCAGGCATGTGGTGGCCAACACTACATATGGATGCAAACCCTATGTATGAAGTTGCGAGACATGCCAAAGGGCCAAATATCCGATTAGATGAGATGACATGCCATTGAGACCCATGGTTTGTGTTAGGGCATTTTCCAAATGGGGTATTGATTTTATAGGACCCATTAACCCACTGGCCAAAGGATCACATGCATAATATATAATAGTAGCTACGGATTACTTGACTAAATGGGTAGAGTCAAAGGCTACTAGGAAAAATGATGCTCAGACCATAGCTAAATTTCTTTTTGAGGACATCCTCACTCACTTTGGACTACCTATAGAAATAGTGAGTGATAGAGGAATGCATTTCATTAATGAAGTGATTGAATCCTTAATGAACGAGTTCTTAATGATCCATAAAAATTCAGCCCCCTTATCACCCCCCAAGTCAACGGAAAAGCTGAAAGTTCCAATAAGGTGTTATGCACAGTATTGAAAAAGATAACCAATAGTGGAAGGTCGGATTGGGACAAACAATTGCATCATGCAATTTGGGCCTTCCGTGTCACTTACAAGAGAGCCATTGGAACTACACCATTCAATCTAGTGTATGGATAGAATGCAATCCTGCCAATCGATTTTTAGTACCGACCTTAAGAGTGGCCCAACAATGTGAATGGATGGGGCATGAATTATCCAAGCAAGAAGTTACATGAGACTAGAATACAAGCTATTGAAGGAATTTATGTGGCCAAGAGAAGACAAAATGCATATTATGATGCACACATCAAAGACAAAGGACTAAAAGAAGGAGATTTGATCCTAGTCTACACCTTGAAGCAACATGCCAAGAAGCTACAAAAGCGCAGATATGGACCACTAATAATCAATAGGATTTCCACTAGTGGAAAAGTTAATCTAGCTACTCTAGATGGAGATGCCCTTCCTAATTACATAAGTGGTTGTCAAGTAAAACATTACATGGAGCCATTGATAGACCAAATATTAGCATGACTTGTAGGTGCTCATAATAGAAAGAGAGAGGAAGAGAGGATTAGAGAGGAGGCAAGACACGAAGCCCTAGAGCATATCAAGAAAGGAAAAGAGTGGATAAGACAAAGGGATGAGCGATATTTACAAGGGGAAGAGCCTATTCCCATGGCCAACTATCAAGTTCATAAGACCAACACAACCAATCTCAGCATATCCCAGCTGTACTTAAACCTAGGGATTAGAACAACAGAGTACCAACTAATAGGTGCCTTGATAGACTCGGGAGCAACACTGAGTTGCATACAAAGTACAATCATCAAGAAGCTTCAAACGAACATATCACCCACTAAAGCACACATGATAGGTGTAGGAGGTCAAGCTATTGAATGCATTGGAGAAGATACAATATCCCTCCACCTAGGGAACTCCACTATGGAAAAGTGAGTCTTAGTATGTAAAGACAAGGATTTGGTAGAGAACCTGATCCTAGGGCAAGACTAGATCATTGAGAATGAAGTAAGCATTCACCTAGCTCAAGGATATATATCATCCAAAATAGGGCACACAGAGATCTTTAGCGTGTTAGAAGAAAGACACTATCCCGTGCATGAAACCATCAAGAGTGACAAAGAAACCCTAGTGAAAGAAGAAGTAGACTTACCAATAGAAAATGTAACCCAGGCGTCTCTTGAGAAAGAAGAGATTGCCTTTGACAATACATCAGTAGTGGAATTGGATGCATCCCAAAACAATAGGCAAGCAAAGAGCACTGAGGAAGAAAATGCTACTAAAGCCACCCACAACATAAGAAGAGCATTAGTGGGGAAGTCTACTTCCTGATTATCGCAAACAGGTGGTGCTAAGGTGTAATGGGTATGCAAGGATCGAACGAGGGTATCAGAGAAGGCATCACCAATACCGGTCATTCATCCTAGGAAGACAAGGGAGAACAGAGGATCCTCTTCATCACAGTCGAGAATAAAGCGACTTCTAAGAATATGGCTTCCAAAGTCATTAGTAGAAGCTCAGGAAACATGAAACAAATATGGATTCCAAAGAAGGTCAGACAAGTGGCCACTCAAAAGATAGACAAGCAGGAAGAAACATTATATCGACACAATAGGACCGTCAAGCCAAATGAGACTCATAAAAGGTACCAAAAAATTAGGACCCCAACAACTCAGACAACAAAGAAGAAAGAGGAAACACACAGAGCACAACAAAACATGTAGAAGAGGAGGCCTCACATTTCAACTACAAAATGGATATAGTGACCCAAGAGGTAGCAGGAACTAGAACACCAAGACCAAAAAGATTTCAGTTTCACACATGAAGCATCAAATGCACCTAAAGTATGCATGATAGGGCCACATTACGAGGCTGTGCATTCGGCACATGATAGGAGTAACAAAAGTAGTGGTGCACATTCCCCAAATGGGAACAGGTCATAGATTCTACTTCCATAGGAATGGACCTACTATGTAAATAAATAAGTGCTTCGGCTACACTTATTCTTGTTTTCTTTCCGGAATGAAAATAATATATATATCTGTGTGGTAAGAGACCTTTCTTATGTGATCGAGGGGAACGGAGTGATGCAACGAACGAAATGTCACTACAACACACATCACTAAAGACATGTCTTCTATAGAAGCTAATGCTCTTTTCATTATGAGTCCAGATGGCTTCCGAAGATTCAAAAGCTAACATTCACGAGGAAGTACTGGAATTCCCCTTACAAAGTGTAACTAAAGCGAAAGGTCATTGGTTTAGAGAAGATCAACCAACAGGGGATTATTTGTTCCTGGTGACCATCAAAATCATGGAGGATCATCAGTTCTTGGTGATGTCCAAAGATTTCAAGGTAATTCATGAATTCCCATCAACCATGGACATTATGAAGAAGGCGGGCATTCACAAGTACTTTGAATTGCCGATATACAAACCTGATTTTCAATGATGCATGCAAGTTATGAACACTTTGCAACCTGCCTTGCATGATCCATTGGTACCGGAGGCTAGAGATTGAAGGAGGAAAGTCAAGGAGCAAAGACCCGAACATTCAATGACATTAATCACATTGATATTAAAGAGGAAGTGAGACTCATCCATCAACACTTTTGCTTTCCCAACATGCACAGGTACACTGCTCAGCAAAAGATCATTGTGAAAATGTTGTCGCATGCTATGAAACAAATTGGAAATCAAGTCAATATGACTCCATATATTCAAGAACGGCTATTCGAGGCAAAAATTCAGTGGAATCACAAGAAGTTTTTAAATGGAAGTGTTGCCTTGACTATATTGATATATCATGCCTTGTGCATTAGGGAGCATTTAAAAGAGATGCCGTCGACTGAAGCCATGGCCAAATATGCAAAGATTGCAACAGTCCCTAGGAAGAAGAAGGGATCCAAGGTCATTAAGGAAGCGGAAACAAGTTCCCAACCTAGAATGAGAGGTACCAAGAGACTAAGGGAAATGATGCAAGCAGAAGTAGAGGTTCCAGCTACCAAAAGGGCACACGTACTTCCAAGGACAAGACTTGAAGATAGTCGACCAATTATGGAAGAAGAATTGACAAGTGCAATGGAAGTCACCCATCAATATACCGAAGGACAAATAAACCTCTCACTGCAAGGGCACCACTACCAACAAGCCCAACAAGACTTGGAACAAAGGAAGAGGCTGACCAAGGTCCATAGATAAAGGGAATTGGGATTAATAAACTCAAGCTCATCATCAGATGCACAAGAAGAATAGGAAACCTCCGTGTTGAATGTGGACATTCTAAGTGATTCCAAGGATGATGGACAATGGGAGGAGTTAAATCAAGTGAACGAGGATGTAGACATGGAAGGAATGAAGGTGGATCAAACACCCATAAACTCCAGCAAAGACACAACAAGGAAGGAAGCTTACCAAGAAAGGACTCTTGTTATTAAATTGAATGAAACTCTAATATTGAAATCCAAAAGACTTTGCTTGTGGGAGAGGTCCTATTCAAGAACCCCAAGGAAGAAAAAGTGGAAAATACAGTCGAAGAATCAGAATCCTTTACATTAATAAGGGTAGTGGCAAAACCATCTCCAATGGATGTCACATTTCAAGGGAGTGCAACGAAGATTGTTAATAAGGAAGAAGAAAGAAAAGAACGTGAAGTATAGCTACAAATAAGGCAACCTCATAATGAGACCCTACACATGGAGCAAGGAAAGGATGCATGAATAGGGGAAGCCCCAAGCATCCCAAAGACATGGTTAAATGTGGATGTCGCTCAGCTCAAGCCAGTAGTACAACAGATGATATGCAATGCGGGAAAAAGTCAATTTCAAGTGATAGGTGAGAATCTATCCGCACAATTGATTCAAGCACCAAAAATAATAGTAGACAAAGAGACAGTAGTCCAAGAGGCCAAGCAACAATGCAACATACTAGAAACGGAAAATCAGAAGCTCAAGGAATAACTGAAAGAACTGGAGAGCAAATATGAGGCCAGCGAAGCCGATAAAACACGAATGAATGCCAGAAGCACAATCCTCGAGTCTCAGATTAAGGTTTATATGTATGAAGCATATAACCTATGAAATAGGAACAAGGAGCTGATGACATCCCTTCTATGCAATGAAGCAATAGAAGCCCATGAAGTGGCAGAGAAAGACACAAAAGCATTGGAAGAAAATATAATGGAATATGAAGAAAAGCTCAAGAAGGAGCAAGCCATCATTGCAGAATGGGAGAAAAGGTATATGGATGACACAACAGAACTGAGAAAGAAGTAGAAGGCATCAAAAAATCAATATATAATATAATGCAATGAAGATGTTGATCAACTTGCGGTCATAGGAGAGGAGCTCCAAATAATAAAGAAACGATTTTGAAAGAAACCAAAGAGATTAAGGAAAAAGCTGAATTAATAAAACAATTCCAGGATCAACTAGCAGAGAAGGTAACAGAGGGGTCACCAGTAGCTCCACACTCCACAGCGGCTACTAAGGAGATTGAGGTACATCATCTGTCTCCCCCCTTACATCATTCATCGATAAGGGAGGAAATGGAGATCCACTTTGAAAGACATCATGGTGATATTGCAGAACTAAGCCAGCAAGAGCGGGCACTACTGGTGTCCCAGCTTACTGAAGATTTTGAAGATCAAGTAGTCAAGATCATGAAGGAAGCGAAGATTGAAAGCAAAAATCTGGAACAGGTATTGAAACCTTTCAATGTACCATATGGATTACTTAAAGAGCAAACATGGTAGTATATAAAGTTCACAACAAACAAAGAGCCATATAGCAACCTCTAGTTTAGCATGCAAACCTTCACCTACACACAAGAGGAATTTGACAAAGCTGATCCTATATGGAGGAGGAAATTTTGGAGAAGAATCCGACTCTAAGGGTATAATGGGAATCATCATCGTATATACTTTAGGTAAATCCATCTTTTTTCCCAATACCCAGAAGACGCTCCTGGATGCAATTTTGGGAAGGACAACGCCAGGGAAGCATAAATAACTAGTGGCTCAACTATCCACTATTGCCAAGTCCACCGCATAACTATCTACTCACTGACGAATACATGGTTAAGACCATGAAATTTTGGATTGATCGATATGCAACCATACCAGATTTAGCTATCAAAATGACTAATAAGATCTTGAGCATGTTACTTATGGTCATCAAAGTGTTCCAGCATGCCCAATATACTTTTTTGAACTTCATCGGCATTCATCAAGGATCAAACATCCTTATTTTTTATCTACCAACTATACCTCACCGATTAACGCTCATGGCCATATACTCAAGACTTATGTTTTTTCCAAGTACTTATATGCAGACTTTTAAAGAAGCGTTTTTCAAAGGATTTTTTGAAATGGACTCAAAAATTTTTGTTAAAATATCTTCGAATCTCAATGCAAGACTAGTCGCCTATGAGTTAAGTTTCTTTGCGGACCATAGACAGGCCCCAGATGACTTGGTAAAGTCCAACCAATGGAAAGAGTTCATGTTATGTCATGCTAATCTGTTTAATTAGCAAGAGCAACAAGTCATCCAGACATACTCACGTCGCCTCAAAAAGCCTGTCGGGGATGATAGAGTTAAGGAGGAGGGACATGTGGAAGGGGAATCAAGCAAAAAGAAAAGAAGAGGAAGATCAAAGAGTAAAATGGCTCAGCAAAGAACAAAGACTATGAAGAAGAAGAACAACTCTCTGCCCAAAGCCCCACAGGGGCATGCATCAGATGACAATGCCAAAGAACTAGGTCCTGAGGAGTGGAATTAAAGAAAGATAACAACCAGGACATTTCATGGGAGGTTGCACAGAGCTTCCTCATCCACCAAGAGCAGGCGATGAAGCGAAACAAGCTCAAAAGAGAGACAACACATGAAGGACTCTTCATCGGATAAGATAACCAATTGTCTAAAGGTCCTAGCTACCTCCTCGTCCACTGGATGAGTGCAGTGGAAAGAATGGGAACAATTCCTAGAGGATGACAAAGAAGATTCAAGAATAGGACCTTTAAAAATGTAATGCTCACTTAAAAGAGATTAGAGCTCAACAGATTAAGGTGTGCGGTGGAAGAAAGTAAACAGGCTCTAAGAAATACAACAGGGTCAGATGTGTGAAGACAAAAACATATCAGAAGAACAAAAGGTAGAAAGAGGCAGAGGCTGAAAAGTTGAAGAGAGTGACTAAGAACATTACATTCTTAGCCTCTGATGGCGTGCGTGACAGCCCAACTTAATACAATAACCCAGATTTGTGAGATAAGGAATACCAAGGGGCTTATAGAAGCAAAGGACTAACTTCGGATAAAGTAACAAACTCTCTGACGATCCTTATCGCTTCTTCGACCACTTGGTGCGTGTATTCAAGAGCCTTAGACAAGCTACAAACGAGAAGCAAAAGCCTATCAAGGGACGACAAAGACAAAGAGGGGGAGAGTGTTTCAGAGAGAATAGGCATAAAAGAGGAGCCCCAAAATTTTCAAATTAATGGGAATAATTTTCTTCTTCACATCCTAGGAAGCTCTCTGAAAAGCTATATTAATGCACTAGAGGAGTCCTCTAGATGCATAAACCCAACTCTTTGTAATATATCTCTTGTAAAATAGTAGGAAATTAGAGATTAGCCAATAAAGTGCCAGTCACTTGTATGAAAGGACCATGTTTTAGGGCACATGTATATAAGTCACTTTGTGACTCTTTGTAAGGACTTTTTGCCATTGTGAAGAGAGAGCTCCAAAATTTCAAATTTGCTTCTTTCGTGTAGATTTTCATCTTCTCTATGATCTTTTGTGTGTGTGTGAAGCTTGGAATGTGTGTGTAAGACTGTTCTCTGTCCCTCCCCATCACTTTTGAACTACTGTAGAGTGTGTGTGTGAGCAAGCACGAGTTGTGGAGTGAGTGAAGGTGTTTCCCACCATTCACTGTTTTGGCCATAACTTGACGAGTGGTTGTCAGATTCCAGTGAAAATATGATGAATAGATGCGTCTTGTCGAGAGCTTCAAAATGAATCTCCTATTGGCCACATTTGGAGTTCAGAGCTAAGAGAAACAGTTGAATTTGTGTTTACTACTGTAAGTGGTATCGTGGTAGACACTTTTAGAGATTAAGTGAGTTGGAGAGGTAGTTTAATCTTTTCTCTTGCATTCTAGCTGAACCACTTCATTCTCCATCATGTGTGCACATGTCCTCATACACGTGGTTAGTTTGGTTCTTTGGATTGATAATTAAGCATGTGTCCATCCACCACTACATGTACTTGTGTGGCAAATGAGATTTAATCTCTTTGACACAAGTCCCTAAGACCTCGTGACTTAGGTACACACAACGTCTCAATGCACATCGGTTGAAGTGATTTCACATTATCTTTGCTATTGAGTAATGCAATGATTCATTGCATACTTGAAAGTTCTTTAAGATAGGGGTGGCATCAAGCATTCCACATTAATTATGTGCTCGTTTTTGGATAGCATTAGCAAGAGTTTTCTTTGGAACTCTTGTTAGTCACACAACCAAAACTTTGCACACCTAGTCTCATTTCTCATTTATATTATAAGATTTCCTTCATTTTACAACCACATTATTCTAGCAACTTGGCTAAGGTTAAAAGGGTCGTTGAATTTTTGCAGTTTCTAGGGGTATTCATATTCAACCTTGGGCATATCATTTTGCACTATTGTACTTCAGGAATTAAATATTGTTTTCAAGGCATCACTTAAGCGTATCAACCCTTTATTTGGGCAAATCACTTCACCAACCCGATTGTATGGGCTATTTTTCCAAGGTTTCAACCCTCTTTATTTTAAAGGCCACCTTGTATTTTCTATAAGGCTCCAATCCTCATATCGGACACCATTTGGCACTAAGTGCCCAACTTTGTACTATAAAAAATATAAAGAGAAGAAGTGTTGTGTGTGTGCTCTTCAGAGCCCATCCACAAGCTCTCTCTGTGCATCGACTCATCTCATTTCTCCAAAGTGTCCAACATGTTGGGCTATTCCAAGCCCCACCCTTCCCCCAAGTTTTCTAGTGTGGTGCCAAGGCTTTCAATTTCTTTCCAAAGTTTGCGATTATTTTCACGTAATTTCTTATCACACAAATGTCTTTGAAAGCGTTTTCAAACACTTGACACTTCCTCTTGCAAATCACAAACTCACTTCTTTACGAGTTCAAGTTCCCTCAAACTTTGTAATGTCAAAGAGTGAAGCTAGAACCTCATTTATGGCCAATTTTTTACCTTCTTTCACATCCATATTTATGCCCAAGGATGAAAAAATTGTTGGTGCAAAAAAGTCCAAGCCTACATACTTGGATAAGTAGCATATATCTCATGTAATCACATATGATCACTGTGCTCAACTATGAGATCATTTTGAGAGGGATTCTTTGTGATTAGTGACCTCAATCCATAGCTTCTTCACTACCCTCACATTGAGCAATTGTACACTGCCAATGACATTGTATTTCTATGTGATCTAATACATAGACATTGATTACTTCTCTACTTCACTTTTTTTGCTATGATCATCTCAGAATAATGAAGTTCTCAGAGCTCGTTCTTAGTGCATGGTTGATCATTTGATGTGATTTAAAGGACTATAGATTCACTATACTCTCTATTTCATAGATACAAAGTCTCATTATCATTGATCTTCTTAATCATGAGATATCTTCATTTCTTTACTCTCTAGTGTGCACATTGAAGCACCCCAAAAATGTCGGGCAAGTACTCTAACTTGCTAGATTTCATTATCAGTGTGTAATCCAT
Source organism: Ceratopteris richardii (assembly GCA_020310875.1). NCBI lineage: Eukaryota > Viridiplantae > Streptophyta > Polypodiopsida > Polypodiales > Pteridaceae > Ceratopteris > Ceratopteris richardii. Next base: position 106,385,136 of record CM035427.1, read on the forward strand.
CTTTCTTATTGAAATAAATATTGATTGGTAGTTATCTAAGTTAGTTAGATACCACTAAAATGAGTTTGGTCAATTTCTAGCAGGTTGTGAGCACTATTCATTCTATTGAACATGTGAAGTGTGTATCATAACAACATCAAAATAAGATGGGAGATGAATTTCCATCATTTATTGACAAATTGGATAGGAAAAACTATTTAGCATGGTCAGTAAGGATGCAAGCCTACCTCTAAGGAAGAAGCTTATATGGATACATCTCACGAGATGAAGAAATGCCAGCATTCAAGAGCAAACATCAACCTACAAGGGAAGAGCAAGAAAGGCTAACTACATGGTGTGCAAAGGATGCTCTAGCCAGGTCTTATATACTTAGCTCAATTTCTAATTTCTTATTACCTCACATTAGGAATCGCAAGACCTCCCAAGAAAGTTGGGAAGTACTTTCTTCATATTTCTCATCAAATACAAGGGCTAGGAAAAACCAGCTATGGATGGAGTTTACAACCTTGAAAAAGCAACCTAAGAAAAATGTTGATAACTATGTGACCAAGATGAAAGATGTGACCAGCTTGCAAGCATTGGAGAAGAGATAGAAGAGGAGCAGATAGTAAGGTAGATCATAAATGGCATCAAAGATGATGACAAGTGGGAGTCCTTCACCACACCAATATATCTTTATATGGATATGTAGATAGCTGACCTCAACACCTTGATGGGGCAAGTCTTGACCCATGCAACAAAGCTCAACAAGAATGGAGACAACTCTACAGGTAATCAACTTTCTGCCCTTTACACAAGTAGAATTAAAAGTAAGGATAAAGGTAAAGGAAAAAGAATGAAAAAGAGGCTAGTACCTCTCAAGTGAACTTCACACATAGAGGAAGAGATTCTAGAGGAAGGGGCAGAGGAGGAAAGCAAGGCAGGGGAAGATTCTACTATTGAGATATCAAGCTCAACATGTGATGATCCAGGATGACACGTAACACTTTTTCGTTTCTCTGACATGTATAGTGGTCGCACCGATATATGTCATGGATACTTCATTGAGCTTTATTAGATTTTACCGAGAGTGATGGCACATTTGTTTCTTGCCAGCACACTCATTCGTGGACATTAGGTTTTTCCTTATGTACTGATCTTTATATAATGCACTTGTTGTATTCTTGTTTTTTAGATCATTCTTGTACTAATAGAAGAAGAAGAAGATCATTCTTCCTTGCCTCAATCTATGTGTGTGCTTCTCCTTGAGAGTGAGAGTGTGTGTGAGAGCTCTCTTCCTTATCTCCTTCCTCGTGATATGGTATCAAAGCCAGCATGGATGTAGAGAGCTCATGGAGAAGGCAGCAGTGAAGAGTACGCAGCAAGGCGTGGAGAAAGCACAATTCACAAACAACCTCTGTTTGCTATGAAAATTGGTGTGAAGGTAGAAGACCTCAAAATATTTTCGAGAGTTATCCCTTTAGGGTCACTTGTTTTTGTCAGATAAAAGTTTCGGAGCCATCTCGACTTCCATTTCGAGCCCCCAAGGTGGGGCTCGCAAAAAAACTAGGTCAGTTTTAGAAAATGTTGCTTGCCTTGTGTTTGACAACACTTACATATTGCAGATCCAGAATTTCAAGCGATTTTGTGTATTGTTCATACACGAAAACTGTGTTTTTCTGAGATCGAACTATCATGTCATAGTGCAACAATGTTCAAGCAAAAGTGCTACTTGTAGTGTTTTGGAGTGTTCTGAATTGTTGCAGAAATGGCAAATGCAGATGGAATGAGTCACCTTATGAGTGATAAGCTAGACAGAACAACTTCCATGCTTGGAGATTCAGAATGACAAATTTCCTCATGGGAAAATGTTGGAATATAATTCCTCTCCTATTCGTAGTAGAAAGTGTAGAAGACCGTCTCAGGATCAAGACTTTTGCCAATGGTTGAACCTTCAAATAAAACCTAGTACCAATTGAAAATTGCAATGAACTTGAAACCTTGGTCGCTCATAATAGAGACCTATACCTTTCAAATGAGCTATGAAACACTCAATTTGGAGTAGATTTAGGTTGGAAATTCTTTGCTTCAAAATAGGCTACCTGTCCATTTAGTTAGCCTAAAAATTGGACTTCACCAAAAACTAAATAACTCATAGAACATTAAGAATTTGCTAAACATGTTCTACATAAAGGAAATACTCAAGATAAGCTTTCCAAAGAATATTCAAACTCTAAAATTGGATACATAGATTCAGAGATATGACTCTCACAAGTGACTACCCAGAAATTTGTATGCGGTTGGACATAGTCTGTGAGAGTGAAAAGAACGAAATGACTCAAACCAAATGAACTAGCTACAAGGGGACTTCAACGCCTTCTTCCTCTATTCTTGAGTGTGCTCCCTTGCCTCTTTTATAGCCAAGTGACCAAAAACTCTCATGATGAGTTTGAGAGCTCTTCTCCATAACTCTTCCACTACTTTGAGTAGCCACTCCTCTTCCACTTCAACTTTTTTGGATTTGATTCTCTTTTGATTGATTCTCTTTTGATCTCCACTACTTGCTGAAGTAAATGCTTCCATTTTTCATTTTTGTATTTTCCTTTCATTTGAAGAAAATCCTTTTTTCAAAAATATATACGACCGTACTTCTTTATTTTTAACACTCCCCCTCAAGCTCACATGTGAGCTTGCACCTTCATCCATATCTTGCAAGTTGATTTCATCCTTGAACCTCTTAAGCTTAGAAGCATCTAAGGAATTTGTAAACATGTCTCCAACCTGGTCATTAGTTCCAATGAACTTTATATCCACATCCTTGCTCAAAACGTTTTCTCGAACATAATGAGAATGCACTTCTATGTGCTTACTTCGTGCATGAAACATTGGATTGTTTGTCAAGTGAATTCTTGACATGTTGTCACCATAAATTGGAATGGTCTCCACCTGCACATCAAGATCAACTAAGAGCTTCTTAATCCACATAGCTTCACAAGTTGTAAAGGCTAATCCTCTATATTCAGCTTCTGTAGATGATAGTGCAACAGTAGGTTGCTTCTTCGAGCTCCATGTGATAGGTTTGCTACCTATCATGAACACATAACTTGACGTGGATCTTCTATCTTCCTTCAAACCAGCCCAATCAGCATCATTGAAGCCCTTTACCTACAATTCTTCATCATATATACAAAACAAGGCATGATTGACTCTGTGCTTCACATATCTTAACACTCGTTTGGCTTAATTTAAATGTTCACTTGTTGGAGCTTGCATAAATTGAGAAAGAACTCCAACAATATAACACAAATTAGGTCTTGTGATCGTAGCATAGATCAATGAACCTATAATACTCCTGTATGTACTTACATCATGTAACTTCTCTCCATCATTTGAGCGTAGCTTCACATTTCTGTCCATAGGTTGAGTGAGTGGTTTGCATTCACTCATTCTAAATCTGAAAAGAACATCCATCAAGTACTTTCTTTGCATCAAGTAGATGCCATCTTTCCCATAGATTATCTCAATGCCTAAGAAGTATTTCAGCTCACGAAGATCTGAAATTTTAAACTCCTTACCGACTTTTCTTTTTATCTCTTGTATTCCTGCAACATTACTTCTTGTTATGATGAGATCATCAACGTATATGAAAATATATACCTACTTGCCTTCTTCTTTCTTCGTGTAGAGAGAGAGGGATCTGCACTACTTGGACTACCCCATACATCCGTGTGTATCAAGTCGAGGACATTCCTTGCCACATAGTTGCTCTTCTTGAATGGTTGTCGAGTTTGCTTTCCTAGTTGGCATGCAATCTTGGAAGACCTCTTACCACTTCATGGTTGCTCATGTCCTTGAGCTTCGGAATGTTGATATGTCCAAACGTTTTGTGCCACAAATCAATTTCAGCAATCCTCTTGTTTCCAAACTGAATATACATCACCTTTCCATGTGGTTGTTGAATGCCAGAACATCCTACCTTCTTTTCTTCCTTGAGCAATGACCTTGAATCCTTCTTTTGGATTCTTTATAAAGCAGCCTTTCTCATTGAAGATAACATGATATCCTTTCTCTACCATTTTTCCTACTGAAATCAGATTCTTTGCAATAGTAGGAACATGAAGAACATCAGCCAATACCTTCTTATCTCCAAGCTTGATATCTCCAACATGCTCAATTGCATGTTGAGTTTCATCACCGGTCTCCACACATCCTTTTTCACTTGGAGCTTGTAGCTTTGTGAATTTATTCTTGGCAGACTTGAATGGTGGCAACATTAAATTTTTTGAGGTTGATGCACACCCTAAGTTTTCTATTTTTCTTCGGTACTATTACCAAGGGTGATACCCATTTTGTGTGTTTGATCTCCTAAACAAATCCTACTGGCAATAATTTGTCTATTTCTTCCTTAATTTTGGCGGAGTATACATCATTGTATGTGTATGGTCGTTGTTTGGATGGTTTACCATCAGGAGTCATGGAAATATGGTGTGAACAAATAGAGGGGTCCACTCCTTTTAAATCCTATTACGTCCAAGCAAATACATCCCTATAATTTTGAGTCAATTCTATAAGTTCTTGTTCTTTGCTTTCTAACACATCTTTTCCTATGTAGGTACATCTTTCCTCTTCTCCTTCTATGGTCATAATGATTTTTTTAGTCTGTTATTTATTCTCATATGCTACTCCTTCTTGTGCTTGTCGTTTAGGCATTTGGATGGCACTTTTCCTTTCCTTCACTTTGTATTTTTTTAAATGTTCAAGGATCTGGAACTATTCTTGTGGTATATTCTCTTCCCTATTGGTCCCTTCTGAATGAATATTCTCTTGACTTCCTTTTTGTTTTTGGGAGGAAATGTTTCTGACACCAGTTTCTTTATGTTCTCCCTCTAACTGAAGTCCTTCTTCCTGAGTCTCAAGTTCCATTTATATACTTTCATAATCTCATGTCCACTCTTTCTCTATCCATTCTCCTTCCTCTATCTCTTGTAACACAACCATGCATAGACTTATATCATACCCATCCTTGTCTATGTATTCATTTAGGGTCAGGACTTCTTCATTGACACACACATCTAATGTGGCCAATATCTCCATCCATCCATGGGGATTGAACTCTTCATTGGAGAACACTTCTGGCATATATGTTGGATCCTCTATTAGCCTAGAGATTCCACAACCTCATTGCCATGTTATTCTTCTTTCTTCTTCCCTCTTAGCTACCTTATGTGAAGAGAGATGGTGGATGCAATCCGAAGATGAGTTGGTGCTGCTATAACCGGCTTCACACCAGCCAACTGAGACTTCAGAGTTGATTAGTAGACCCTTTGAGCTTCCTAAATCCACCAAAATATCATCCATGTACTTTGGAACATGTATCCCAAAATTTTAAGTCAAGACCAACTAGTTGCGAAATGATTAGCTTCCCAAAACTTTCTATTTTTGGACATACACCTGCTGGAAAAACTGAATAGTGCTCTTAACCTGATACGAATTAGAAACATTCCTTTTGTAGATATCCAATAGACTGAGCAAGCTTCCCTATCAAAGTTAAAACACTTCAAATGATGGAGTGAGCACTGAGAAAAAGATTCATCAATTTATGGAACATGCCTGCCATTCTCAGGGCTCTATAGAGATAGACTAGTGAGAAGTAAAATGCAGATATCTCCCAAAGTATAGCTTCAATGACCATGAACGTTTGTATGCAAAAACTAGACACTAAGAACTATTGAACACATGTTAAAACACTAAAAATGATTGAGTAGAACTCAAGGTATAAGCTTCTAGAGTTACTACTCTGAGTGAGTATAGTAGAGAACAAAACAGAGAAGTAGATAATGATAAATGTATAGATTCACATATGATTACAACCACATTGGCAATGAATCTCTACACAATGGGAGTAGAATGATAGAGCTATGGAGTAAGCTCTTCAATCTCTAGAAAATGACATGAAGAGGTCATGTACAAGGCTTGCTAATCACCTCTTCCTTCTTGCTCTTTTTATAGCTATTCTTGGAGGGAGTTTTGAATTCGAGTTCGAATGGCTCCACCTAAAAGTGATCCCCAAAGTTAGGAGATATTCCCTCAGCTCAAAAATTCGTGGTTTTAGGTATTTTGAGGCATGACTTTGCTTTCACATCATGGATGAGTTAAGCCATCCCTTTCCTTTTTTCTTTTTCACAATTACAAGAGATAAAATGTACTCTTTTACAAGAGGTGTTCACATGACTACACATGTGACTTACAAATGATCATAATATCAAGCCTATCAAGCATGTAGACTTGGGTAAAATGCACCAACAACTCCCCCTCAAGCCTAACATGCTTGGCCTCCAAATAAGTCTTCAATTGTTCTTGATTTCTTGCAAGCCAATCATCAACTTGAATCTACTTAACTTTGTACCATCAAGAGCTTTAGTCAACATGTCTGCACATTTCATATCTGTAGAGACATAGGATAGTTGAATATCCTTTCTCATTAGCTTCTCCCTTACATAATGGTAGTGGACTTCAATATGCTTGGTTCTAGCATGGTATACCGGATTAGCTGCTAGATGTAGTGAGCTTGTGTTGTCACACAAAATGTGAGGTGTTGAAGACTGAAGTCCAAGATCTATGTAGAAAGCCTTTAACCACATGATTTCTTGAGTTGCATTAACCAAACCTCTATATTCAGCTTCAGTAGAAGATAATGCCACAGTTGGTTGCTTAAGAAATGATTTTTGAACCTGCAAATGATATATACCCGGATGTGCTTCTTCTATCATCTCTAGATCCAGCCCAATCTGCATCTGAGTAGACTTTTAGCTCAATATCTAAAGTAAATGAATAAAAAAAACCTTCATTAATGGTCCCCTTTAGGTACTTGAGGACTCTCTTGGCCGCTTCCATATGTGGTCTTCTCGGCTTATGCATAAACTGACTCCATATGCTAACACTATAGCATATATCCACCCTTGTGAGTGTTGCATAGTTCAAACTTCCAACCAAGCTTTGATAGCTTAAGATGTCTTCAATTGGCTCTCCTTCATAAGCACTAAGCTTATGATTTTGCTCCATAGGTGTACCTACATACTTGATATTTTCCATCTTGAACTTGACGAGCATGTCATGCACATACTTCCTTTGTGTGATGTATATACCTGAACCTGTGTAGATTAACTCCAATCGAAGGAAATAAGTGAGTGGTCCGAGGTCACTTATTTTGAACTCCTCCTTCATTTGAGTCTTTACCTATTTGATTCCTTCAAGATCAGTGCCTGTGATAATAATATCATCAACATACACACATAAATAGATCACTTCAGATCCATTCCTCTTTATGAACAAAGAGGTATCCACCTTGCTAGCTTTGAATCCTTGGTCCTACAAATAAGTAACCAATCTGAAATTCCAAGCTCTTGGAGCTTGCTTCAATCCATACAAAGCTTTATTTAGTTTGCATACATAGTTAGGATGATGTGCATCCTCATATCCAGGAGGTTGTGCCATATACACTTCCTCAGAGTCCATCCATTCAAGAAAGCATTCTTTACATCAAGTTGATAGAACTTCCAATTTTTAGATGTAGCAAAACTAATGAGAACCCTAATTGTAGGCATTTTTGCAACAGGAGAGAAAGTGTCCTCATAATCAATACCATGGGTTTGAGCAAACCCTTTAGCACCTAACCTTGCTTTGTGTTTATTTATACTTCCATCTGGATTCCTCTTGATTTTGTATATCCATCGAGATCCAATTACCTTCATAGATGGCTTGTTAGGTACAAGCTCCCAAGTGTCATTCTCCTTCAAGGCTTCCATTTCTTCATCCATTGCATCTCTCCAAGCTTTCTTGCTTTGTGCTTCTTCGAATGTGGTAGGTTCTTCATTGGTTGAATCCTTTGCAATGTAGATTGAGTGCTTGGTGACTAAAGAAGTATCATAACCAAACCTCCCTAGTTTCTTCTTCTCCCTTGAAGACCTTCTAAGTGGTTGATGTGAGCTCTCGGGTCCATATGTAACATCTTGCATCTTTGCTTTACCTTTGTTCTTCCATAGCTTTAGTCTTTCCAAGTCTTCTAGGTCAATCTGCGAATCACTTTCTTCAATCTGCTTTGGCTCCTTTGGTTGACGTGATAGAAAATATTCATCCAAGTCATAAGGCAGCTTCACTTTCCTGTCATCATCAAACCATGATTTGTTTTCATCAAAAATTACATCTCTACTCATAGAGAATCCTTTATTGGTTGGATTGTACAATCTATATCCTTTTTGGTTTTGGTCATAACCAATGAATACACACTTCTCTGCCTTGGGATCCAATTTCCCTCTTACTTGAGAAGGAATGTGAGCATAGGCTAAGCATCCAAAGATTTTACAATGCTCTAGACTAGGTCTTCTTCCATTCCACACTTCATATGGAATTGTTCCATCTAGTGACCTAGATGGAAGACTATTTATAAGATATGTGGCTGTAGACACAACCTCTGCCCATAGGTAGTTTGGAAATCCCTTTTCGTTGAGCATAAACCTTGCAGGTTGGACAAAAGCTCTATTTCTCCTCTTTGCTACACCATTGAGTTTGGGTGTATACCTTGTAGTGACTTCCCTTTTAATTCCTCTTTCATGCAAGAAGGCATCAAAATCAGAAGAGAAGTATTCTCCTCCACCATCTGATGTGAGTCTTTTCAAATTCCTACCTGTTTGGTTTTCAACAAGAGCAATATACTTCTTAAAGCAATTAAACACTTCATCCTTGTGCTTGATGAAAAACAAAATGGTCCACCTGCTACAATCATCTATGAAAGACACATATATCTTGAGCCTGATATAGATGGCTCCTTACTTGGACCCCACACATTCGTGTGCACTAGATCCAAAGGATTTTGATACATATATCCTTTCTTATTGAAAGGTTGTCTATGAGCCTTGCCGAATTGACAAGCTTCACACTTATAAATCATGTGTTGCCTTGTGATATTAGGCAAACCAAGTACACTTTGGTCCCTGCAAATTTGTTTGAGTGTCCTCTCACCAATGTGAGCAAGCCTTTTGTGCTATATCTCCAACTCTGTTAGAGTTTGAGATCCATAACTAAACAAAGCTATGTTCTTTGTATCTTCCACTTCAAAAGTGAAAAGCCTTCTTGTCTTCTCTCCTTTGGTAATCCTTCTAAAGCCTCGCCTTGGGTCTTCAACATATGCTCCAAATCGGTTGAATCTAACCTGCAATCCTTTTTCAACAATCTGTCCAACACTTATTAAATTTTTGGTAATTGTAGGGACATACAAGACTTTGCTTAAGAGGTTCATATTCCCATCTGATGTCTTCACATTACCTATCTTCTCCACTGAGTGCTTTGTGTCATCTCCTGTCTGCACTTCATGCTTGTTATGAGCATCTTCCAAATCAGAAAGTAAGCCACATTTCGTGCTACATGGTTTGTGCATCCCGAATCAATGTAAAATATGTGATCATCATCCTTACCCTTCTTCACTGATAGATTCAAAATCAATAATGAATCTTCTTGACTTTGGTCCTTTGCCTAGTTATTGTAATCTCTTCTTCCTCTATGGCCACTTTGATAGTTGTTGTTGTTGTTGTAATTGTTGTTGTAGTATTGTTGTTGTTGTTGTAGCCTCCATTGTATCTGCCTCTATTTGATCCATAGCCACCTCTATTGAATCCTCTTCCTCTTGAGTTCCTCGGGTTCCTAAAACATTCTTCAGTAGTATGATTAGATAAGCAACATATATCGCAAGGTTGAGATGATTGGAATCTCCCCCTGCCTTGCTTTCCACCTCTGCCTCTTCCTCTAGCTCTTCCTCTACCTGCAGAGTTTGCTTGGAAAGAGCTACCTTCATCTTCATTCTTTCTATTCTTTGACTTGTCCTTGACCTTAGCTTTATCAGAATATAAGGCAGAAGTTTGATTACCTCTTGGCGACTCACCACCTCTGCTAATCTTTGCTTCATGAGTGAAGAGTTGGCCCATAAGTGTGTTGAGGTTGGGTACATGCATATCCATGTATAAATCCATGGCTGTTGTGAATGACTCCCACTTGTCGTATGCTTTGATTCTATTTATGATTTGTCTAATGATTTGCTCCTCTTCAATCACCTCTCCAATGCTTCCAAGTTGTTCGGAAATCTCCTTCATCTTTGTGACATAATCAGTCACACTTTGCTTCGGGATTTTCTTCGTTGTTGTGAATTCCATTCACAATTGGTTCTTCCTTGCTTGAGTGTTGGAGGAGAAGAAAGAAACAAGTGCATTCTAGGTCTCTCTTGATGTCTTGCATCCCTTGACATGAGGTAAACGAAAATCAGTGATTGAGTTTAGAATATAGGACCTTGCATGTGCATCCTTCGAACACCAATTTGAAAGTCCTTCCACTTCTTCATGTGATGGTTGCCCTTTGTTCCTCATGGTTGGCATTGCTTCATCTCCGGATATGAATCCATATAAATTCCTCCCTTGAAGGTAAGCCTCCATCCTTAGAGACCATGCCCGGTATTTGTTTTGATCCAATTTGTCAATTGTTGATGGAAATACATCTCCCATGTTTCTTGACTATGCTCTGATACCACTGTAAAGAGAGATGGTGGATGCAATCCAAAGATGGGTTGGTGCTGCTACAACCAGCTTCACACTCGCCAACTGAGACTTCAGAGTTGATTAGTAGACCCTTTGAGCCTCCTAAATCCACCAAAATATCAGCCAAGTACTTTGGAACATGTATCCCAAAAGTTTAAGTTAAGACAGACTAGTTGTGAAATGACTAGCTCCCAAAACTTGCAATTTTTGGACATACACCTGCTAGAAAAACTGAACAGTGCTCTCAACCCGATGGGAATTAGAAAATTCCTTTTGTACATAGCCAATAGACTTAACAAGCTTCACAATCCAAGTTAAAAAACTTCAACAGACGGACTGAGCACTGAGAACAAGATTCATCAATTTCTGGAACATGCCCGCCATTCTCAGGGCTCTGTAGAGATAGACTAGTGATAAGTAAAATGTAGATATCTCCCAAATTATAAACCCAATGACCATGAAAATTTGTACGCAGAATTAGACAGTAAGAGCTATCCAACGCATGTTATAAAACAAAAAAAAACTAAGCAAAACTCGAGATATGACCTTCTGAAGTTACTGCTCTGAGTGAGTATAGCAGAGAATGAAACAGAGAAGTAGATAATGATAAATGTATAGATTCACATATGATAACAATGACATTGGCAATGAATATTTGCACAATGGGAGTAGAATGAAAGAGCTATGGAGTAAGCTCTTCAATCTCTACAAAATGACATGAAGTGGTCACGTACAAGGCTTGCTAATCACCTCTTCCTTCTTGCTCTTTTTATAGCTATTCTTGGAGGGAGTTTTGAATTCGAATTTGAATGGCTCCACCTAAAAGTGATCCCCAAAGTTAGGAGATATTCCCTCAGCTAAAAAATTTGTAGTTTTAGGTAGTTAAAGCCATGAATTTTCTTTTACATCATGGATGAGGTAAGCCATCCTTTTCCTTTTTTCTTTTTCACAATTACAAGAGATAAAATGTACTCTTTTACAAGAGGTCTTCACATGACTACACATGTGACTTACAAATGATCATAATATCAAGCATATCAAGCATGTAGGCTTGGGTAAAATGCACCAACACCTTACACATCCATAGTTGGGTGTCCTCACGCATCCAAGATTGGTCTTCAAATCCCGCACTATGGACTGAGAGTACATCCTCTTCTTTATGTATAGAATTCCATTGTAGAGGTGGGTCATCTCAATAAGCGTATGTATGGAGGTTTATTCTTGTAGATGTGCCCCTATGTTGCATATATACAACATCTCTACCCAAATTTTGCACTACCCTTAGTTGTCTTATAAATGGTCTTCCCAAGATCATTTCATAATTACTAGCTCTCTCAAATTGACAAATAGCTAACGTGCGCTCAAAGTCTACTCCACATGTTGTAAGCACAACATTCTCTAGAAACCCCAAGGGGTTTTCTGTATGACCATCAGCTAGTTGTAATCTCATTCTGGTGGGTCTTAATGTTGGTTTTCCCCACTTCTCCCATATATTTTTTGTGGCTATTCCTGCTCCAGCTCTTGTGTCTAGGATTGCCTTTGTGGTGTAACCTCGAAAAGTGATGGGTAGACATGTGTTACCTTCATCTCCTTCACTAAAGTCTCCCACTTTATCTATGAGGATTTGAATTGTAAGCGTAGCTTCGTTGTCCTCCTTGTTGACTGCTTTTACTTCTTTTTGCATGAGTTGCTTGGCCAATCTAGTCCATACTTGTGGTTTGATTTTTAGTAATTCTTCGAGAGTTATAGAACATTGCAATTTTGTCTCCTTTAGCTTTCGTGCTATGTTTGATGTATTGCTAGAAATTCCTTTCCCTTTTGTTCTTATTGTTGGGGCATGATAAAATTCTATATTCTGCTCATATTCTCCTATGTAGTTTGGTAGTGTGTTTATGCTTTTGAGTTCCTCTGAAGCTTCCTCACAATTCATTTCATGATTCATCATTCCTAAGTTCTCGTCTACATCCAACTCTTCTTAAGGTGGCTTATTGCCTTCGCCTTTTTCTCCATCTCTCTTCTTGGACTTTAGCCCAAAGATCCTTGGGCCAATTAGCTTCTACTTCATGTTGTTCCACACTTGGTCCTGCTTTGATCCTAGATTGATATGCGTTTATCCACATGGCTAGATCTTTGGGCATGGGATTAGCTAACACCGACCCAACTTGTTGTTTATGTTGCTCTTTCTCTACAGTAATAAAATCCTTTCTAATTGTAGGATCCAGAGTGTGATTTGACTCCTCTTTGCTCTTCTCTTCCTCCTTCCTTTGAGTCCACTTGCTTCTTAACTTCTCTCGTGGAGCTTTCCATCTTTGAGTCCATTTTACCTTTGAATTTTCTTCAGATTCTTCCGAATATGGCACTATTTGAGGTATTCGGGTCTCTAGTTTGTTGGTTTCGTGTGTAATTGAGTTTAACCCTTCTGGAACTTCTTAAGCTCTTGCTCTTGTAATCGCCTTCAATGGTACCGTATACTCTTTGTCACTTCCAGAGGACTCTACCTTTTCTACTACGTTCACTTGAGCGGTGTGGTTTTGTCTTGTTAGGGGTTTCGGGACAATCCCTAAACAAATGTTCTTTTCCACAATCACTACAATATCCTTCCCAAACCTTATGTGGTGGTTGATATGGCAAAGTGCTTTCCCTAATGAAATGGTCTCCTCTACATTGGTAGCAAGGTCCTCGAGGGATTGGGGGCCTAATTACCAGTCTAGAAGGTGCTTGGGCTCTTGGATTTGTGTATTTTAGAGTAGCATATTCAGCTCCGTATCTGTATGATTGGCCATAGATGTCTTGCCCATATGGGTATTGCTCAGAGGCTTGCTCATAGTTCATTGAATCTATTATGAATTATGGAATAATTTGAACAAGTAATTTTTGGAGTGTTAATTATTAATGTATTGGCATTTTTGATATAGTAGCTAAAGGTTTGTGAGGAGCGTGAAAGGCATGAAAGGGTGGACATCAATAATCCAACTTTAGGGCGGACATCAATAATCCGAATAATAATTTATTAAGTTTGTAAATAAACCCGCGTAGAAGGTTCTATTGTTAGAAACAGTTACAAAAATAGTGGTTAGAATAAAGGTCATTGTAGACCGCGATTTCTATTATTGGAAGCAAAGGCTTTCTGTAAAAGTTACACACTTTTGGTTTCATGCTTGCTTTTCAAAGCCACTTTCATGTAACCACTTTTTTTGATGTAATAAAAAATTCTTATAAATACATGCACTCTGTGGACTGTAGAAACAGAGTGCATGGGGGGAGAGTGCACCCAATACTGTGTTCTGCCTCGTCTCTTGTTGTGTCTATTTTTTTGTGTGTTTTCAACATTCGTAATCTTTGTTTCCATCTGAATTAAGATCCTATCAACAGTGGTATCAGAGCTCTGTGCATGTCAATATAGAGGGGTCTGTTTCGTTGTTCTCTGTTTGTGATTTGGATTCGGATTTCGCTTTCGGTTTTCATTTCCGTTTCCGTTTCCTGTTCGAGTTCTAGTTCCAGTTCAAGTTCGAGTTCTAGTTTTTGGTTTCTATTTCTGTTCTAGTTCCAGAACCAGAACCTACGTTTGCCCCTACATTTACACCTACGTTTACTCCTTTGGCTTACTCCAAGGTGTCGACTAAGGCATACTCCCTTGGCGACCGTTTGTAGCCATTGTCTACGCATGAACCAATTTTAATGTATGAGTGGCAATAAGGACTTTTAGATTCACCAAGGTGGGAGGATTTGAACCCACAACCTCATCCACACAAGGGAAGTGCTTTACCACTACACTCTCTCTTGGTGTTGTCACTCAATTTCTCTCCTCTTATATTTAACATAACTTGCACCTCTTTCTTACATTTTCAAGAAGGCTTGGGCAAGGCAACACAGAGCGACATGACATGGCACGTCTCAGGTTACATCCTATCAGGGTACATCCAGACAAGGTACATCCTATCAGGGTACATCAAGGTACATCTTGCTAGGGTACATCCTGTTAGGGTACATCATGCTAGGTTACATCCTCCTAGGGTACATCCTGCTAGGGTACATTTCCCTAGGGTACATCCCGAAGGGAAGCACTAGTGAGGATCTAAGATACTTGCTTGGGTGAGAGTTAGTTTTAAGAGATCAAGGTTGAGAGCAAGGAAAGTTCATAGCAAGGAGGATTTTTTTCTCTTCATACTCATGGACCCTAGACTATGTCAGCACCACATAGATAATCTTAATAATTTAACACCTCCATGAACATTTCCATGCATGTTTTTTTACATGGAACATGCTTTTTTTTGTTGAATGATGAAACATGTGATTGGCTATCCTAGTTTATTATTTTATCAACTGAGGTCAGTTGCTTTTTCAACTAAAAGGCATGTTATGAATTATGGAATGTGTTGAACAAGTAATTGTTGGAGTGTAATTATTAATGTATTAATGTGTTTTGGTGTTTTTGATATAGCAGCTGAAGGTTCGTGAGGAGCATGAAAGGCGTGAAAGGGCAGACATCAATAATCCAAATAATAATTTATTTAGTTTGTCAATAAACCCACGTAGAAGGTTCTACTGTTAGAAATAGTTAGAAAAATAGTGGTTAGAATAAGGGTCATTGTAGACCGTGATTTCTATTATTGAAAGCAAAGGTTCTCTGTAAAAGTTACCAACTTTTAGTTTCACGCTTGCTTTTCGAAGCCCCTCTCATGTAACCACTCTTTTCAACATAATAAAAAATTCCTATAAATACATGCACTTTGTGGACTATCAAAACAAAGTGCATGGGGGGAGATTGCACCCAATACTGCGTTTTGTCTCGTCTCTTCTTGTGTTTATTTTTCTATGTGTTTTCAACATTCATAACCTTTGTTTGCACATGAGTTAAGATCCTATCAATAGAGTCAATTTCATATGTATAGTAATCTCCCTAGTGCTGATCATAGGGTTGATTATGGATGTCCATGCCAGTCCATGAAGTAGTTGGTACTAGGGCTCTCTTTGTGTTCTCTTTGGCTTGAGAAAATTTCACCGGAACTACGTTCTAAGGGTGAGGTGATTTTTGTCCCAAGACTGGCTGTGGTGGATTGTATCTTGGGTATTCATCAGGAGGTTGATTTGGAGGTGGGTTATGGTACTGAGAGTATCTAGGAAACTCCCTACCTGGGTCTCTAGTTGGGTATCCATATGGCCTGAATTATGGTGGTCGGATTGGTCTAGGTTGTCTATTGTAAGGATAATTTTCCGCATTGTGATTGGTGTATTTTTGTTCAATACTATAGTAGAGGGCTTAACTCTGTGCTGGTGGACGATTATAAACATATGGGCTTGATGGAACAATTCCCCTATTGCACATGTGAGAAGGATGATCCCCTCCACAATGTACACATCTCCTTAGCATCAACATTCCTAATGGGGGGTTGGGGTAATTCTTCTGTCCCTGCATGCCTAATTTCTTGGCCCACTAAGTCCGCAATTTCGTCTACATTGTTGCTTGTACTAGTGATGCCACTGGAACTATCTTCACTCTTACTCTTGGTTTGGAGAATCTTCAAGTCTTCAGATAAGTTATCTTCCAAATTTATGCATTCCTTCAAGCATTCACTCAATGTTTGGAATCTCTTTACGTAGACTAGTGCTCTCAGGGATCCATTGACTAGTCCTTCTAAGAATAATGAAATCATTTTTTGTTGAGTAGTCCTTTCTTGTGTCGGGCATCTATCCACATATTGCTTAAATCTCCAAGCCACCAGTCGTACTGAGTCTATAGGGGATTGTTTGAAACTGTGGATCAATGATGAAGAGTTATTCTTAATGCCCATCTTAGTGAGTTCTTGGATCATTTCCTAAAATACTTGTTCCATATTTAGGAAACGATTGGGTTCAAGTGGTTGGAACCAGGCCAAAGCGGTATCCATAAGGGTCAACCCAAATGACTCATATTGAATCATGAAATCTTCCACTTGTTCAACAAGAATCACTCGCTTGAATTCAGTTATATGATTATAAGGTTCACCGGACCCGTCATAGTAGCTTCTCATGCACTTGGCCACTTGAATTGGTCGTAATCTTCTACCCACTTTTGGTGGTCTGAGCGTAACAGGAACAACTAGATGTCTCACCTAAACTCCGATTCCCCTACCTAATGGTGGTCTCTCAGGCACATGATTTCTATTTCTAGGTTCTCCACTAGTTGGGGGTTGATAGTTAGGGTTGTCTCCTGTTGTGGAAAACTGAACATTGGTCCTTGCAGGAATATTCTGTTGTTGATCTTGCCGTGAGTTCTAAGAAGCATAGCTTTTGGTATGTTCCTTGAGGATTCTGGTAAGTAGTTCTTGGGTCTCTAGAGGGAACATTGGAATGCCTTGATATCTCAATCGGGATCTATCTAGATCTGATATAGGCTAGTAATTCCTCCTATTCATGTCAAGATAGTTGATTCTAGAGAGATCCTCTGGGTCTTATAGCTCATAAATGGTGACAAGGTTGCTACTTTCTCCCCACAAAGATGAAGGGGCTTGTAATAATTTCTCCATCCTGGCTACCATATACACATCAGTCAACATGTCATCCTAAGGGATTTTCACATTTCCAAACTCTGTTTACTTTAGACTTGCCCCAGGGTGTAGAAACCCTACCTTCGGCTCCTTCCCCATTAAGGTGATCCACATTCCCACTCTCCCATTATTCACTTATAGTTTCTGAACAGTCGGTCACTGCATAAATTTTTCCTCTTTTATCCATATAGAACCCTCCTTCATATTTCACTGTGGGTTAGGGAACTATCTTAGATTCATTTTCTTTCTTCATTCATGCTACTGTTCTATTTAGTCCAATTGGTAGTTCATGTTGATTGGTGTTCACATACTCTAGAGAGGTCCTGTATTCTCCTTCAACAATAGACATAAATCCTTTCAAATTTACTAAAGTATGCATGTCCTCCAAATCCATCCTAGCTTCTTCGTCTGATTCACTAGAGGTGTCAGAATACTAGGAATTTGCACTAGGTAAATTTAAACTCCCTACTGATGATATGACACTACATTCGCTTCCTAGGACACATCCTGAGTGGAGGTTCATCCACTGAGTACCTCAGTCAGTTTTGCAGGTCTCTCAGACTTGTATTTTATCTAGGAGTTGGCTTAGCCCAAATTAGGTCCTCCTTCCCTGGAATGTCCAACTAGTTAATGTTTTCCACGATACACGATACTTAGCTTTTGATGATACATGATACCTCTCGGGTCATCATACAAGCTTAGGATGACACACGATACTTGAAGGACGGACGATACATGATACACAGCTTGTGATGATATTCGATACTTACTCCCACGATACATGATACTCCAACTAACATGATACCCGATACACAAGGAATTCATGATACATGATACTAGGTGTTTACACGATACACAATACTTGCATATCATGATACATGGATGGTCACGATACAGGATACCGGAGCAGCCATGATACACGATACACCAGATGTCACAATACAAGATATCGCAGTATCGCGATACATGGCAATCACGATACACAATACTCAAATCTTTCTCAAATCTTTCTCAAATCTTGTGATACATGATACTCAGTGATCACGGTGATACACGATACATCGAGTGTCGTGATACATGATACTTGTGTATCATGATACTCAACCCGATGATACATGATACCAAGGTATCATGATACACGAGGAGTACAGGTATCGGTGATACATGATACTTGCTAGGTATCACGATACACGGTTGTGTTCAAGTATCGTGATACTTGAACTCAACCGATCGTGATACTTGGGCTTAACTCACTCAAATGGAGGAATGTTCTAGAAATTTTTGTGTTTTTTTTATCCTTGTGCACTCCTCTTCACCCCTATGTGCCTGTGGAACATAAAATCTCACTCTATCCCATGATATTTACCCCCCAATACCAATCGCATCCCTAGTCACGTTTTTAGTGAATTCAAGTTGATTTTAATTGGAAATCTTAGTTGATCTTACCTCATTGATGCTCTCTCTTGTTTCTCCCCTTGCTTAGCTTCTCTGTAAGGCAGTAAGCGCACATGATACAAGACCCACAATACCTATCCTCAGATTTCCACAATGCTTGCATAAATAAGTGATTCTCCAAGTGAATTTTTTGGCTTTTATACCCATGGGATAACCCAAGTCTATGAGGTACACAAATAAGGAATTTTTTTTGTAATTTTGAGGGGACTACCTACCTACTCTACTCCTCCTCTCTCCTTCCTACTCTCTACTCCTACTCACTCACTTTCTTAAGTCTACCAACTTACTACACACACTTTCCAAGTGTGAAGTAATAAGTGCAAAAAGATTTGACTTACCAAAGTAGAGTATTCACCTCAATTATCAATCCGTGAAGTATTTTGAACCTAACCAAGTGTATGAAGACTTGCACTTGCATAATGATCAATGAAGTGAGATAGCTATCATGGCATGCAAATGAGTATTATCTCTCACATTCATCACTCTCATAGGCAAAAATGGTGTCCCACTACATGAAACAACAGTAAGCACAAAAACAGAATTTTCTCTCAGCTCCAAACTTGCAATATGATCAATAGCGAGTTCATTTCAAAGCCCTCAACAAAACACATCCAATCGTCACTCTTGTTTGACTCTGACAAATCTACTTCAAGATATGGACAAAAAAACAGAGCTGCACAACTCACCTAGTTTCACCACACACCTCCTCACACCTCACACACACATATTACACACTTCAGAAAAGCAATGAGTTGGATATACAACACTTCCATGCACTCATTTCAAGCTACAAGCACACGCGCAAGCTCACAAGCATGGAGATACAAGAGGAAGAAGAAGAAAATTAAAAAATAAGAGCTCTTTCTTACTCACAATGGCAAAAAGTCTCTACAAAGTGTCATCAAATGACTTATATACATGTGCCCTAAAAATGGTCCTTTCACACAAGAGACCAGAACTTTATTATAGAAAGCCAAATTTCCTATATTTTACAAAGATTATGATACGATGTTTGGAATTTATGCATCTAGAGGACTTCTCTAGTGCATTTACATGGTTTCATGAGGTTTTTATAGGAATTTGAAGAAGAAAAAGTGTGCCCATAATTTGAACATTTTTCGGGCTCCTCTTTTGTGACCCTTTTACTCAGCAACAACCCCTAATATAAATGTCAAATGTTTATTGATGTAGATTGTGCAGGATCAAGAGATGATAGGAGAAGTGCCTCTAATTATCTTTCATTTGGAGGTTCTAAAATCATTTCTTGGTCATCAAAGAAGAAACCTATTGTTGCTCTATCATCTATAGAAGTAGAATATGGATAGTTTGCTAATGTTGCTCAAGAATCTATGTGGATTAAGACAATATATGCTGATTTTGGAATCAAGATTTCAACTCCTCACACGTTTTATGATAACATGAGCTCTTTACATTTTGCAACAAACCCTTTTTATTATGCAAGGAAAAAACACATTGAGGACCATTATGAATCTTTTAGGGAGAAGATTACAAGAAAACATGTAAAAGTAGATGATTGTGGTGTAGCAACAAATAGGCGTGAGAGGTAGAGAGACGGAGAGAGTGAAAGATGGAGAGATAAGAATCTTTATCCATACACATATGTGCAGGAACATGGAACTAAATTTTAATTTATCATTTTGAATCGAAAGAGCTTCTTTTATACATGTGCAAGTGGATGTCAGGCCAATCAAAAGAGGAGGATAACGTTTCCTCTAGGTAAGAACG
The DNA here is from genome assembly GCA_020310875.1 of Ceratopteris richardii. Lineage (NCBI taxonomy): Eukaryota > Viridiplantae > Streptophyta > Polypodiopsida > Polypodiales > Pteridaceae > Ceratopteris > Ceratopteris richardii. The sequence continues at coordinate 106,405,423 of CM035427.1, forward strand.
TGTTCACATTTGGTCAATACTTAAATGATGTTGGCCATGAGAGCTAGTAGCCACCCATCTGTGTTGAGGGTCAGAGGAAGTGCCTTTGAGAGATGAAGCGGTTCTTAAAGCCCAACAACATGCCTCCACTCCCTTGAGGATGGGCCATGGAGACCAGTTAGAGTTGACAAGAGATTCTCTTCAATTTTTTAATGAGATTCTTGTCAGAATTTCTAACAACCAAGTGAAATCTAGATTGATACCTTTATCTTTTAGCCATTAACTTATACTCAACACTCAAGAGTGATCTATGATCTCTTGAATATTAAAGGAGAGTATGATCATTTATTTATGGAAAAAGCTTTCCAAACCCGGGCTTTATCTTTGCTTTACTTGGTTTTCCCTTATCCTTTTTCTTTGGAGCCTTGCTGTAGAGCAAGAACATTTTTTCTTGAATAGGGGTCTTTCAAGAAAAATCATGTGGGGTTTTTTACCTTTTAATGCATGGAATTCTTTAGCATATGTTTCTGGCATAGTTGAGCCAATAATCCACTTGCTTAAAACCCTCTAGAAAGTCAAGAGGATTGACTTCCTTCTCCACATGTGCGGTCTTCTATACTTGACATGAGCTATCTCCTTGGAGATTCTTGGGGCTTCTCATCTTTTTTGTTCGAACCTTTGCGATCTCTTTTGTGTCTCGAGCCATAGGTTTGCTCATATCCTAACTTGCAATTAACTTATTTTTTAACCTTGGATATTTTTCGTTGTTTTTTGTTCGCTATATGGATATTAGTGGCCACTCTCGTAAATGTTTTTCTGTTGTCATCACGTTCAAATCTCTCAAGAGGAATATAATAGCCATACTTTTTCATGAACTCATCAATGGATACTAATAGCATGCATACCGATGAATAAAATTCAAGCTTACAAATTTAGTGAAATAGGGTGTTCAAAGTCATCACTTCAAATCACATAACTTTGTTTGACTATAAGAAGAATGAACCAAAAATAAATTTCGATGATGGCAAAACATTCAGAATCTATTACATTTCACATGTAATTCTATAATTCTTTCATATTTTTTTTTCAATAGATACCATTCATTGAAGATGATAATGATTATTATGATGCGACTTAGGAAAAAGGGGCCAATCAGAAAGTTTTCATCAATTGAAGAAGTTAATCTGTAGTTATGATTCAGCCACGATATTTTGCTCTTTGCTTCCATCATGTTCCTTGAACTTAAAAAGCAACATATCCAACTTTGTATCCTATACTAGTACACTCTTTGCATTTCGTTTATAATTCACTTACATTCCTAAATTTAAGTCCATAGAACCTTTATTCCATGTTTCTTGCTATTTCTGTCGCAAGTGACATGCATTTCTATCATTATGGGAGAATACAAAACGATAGGAAAATTTTTCTTCACAAACCTTTTTTCCTTCTTTCTCAAAAAGTAAGCTTTTGGAGAAAGAAGTGCATCTAAATTTGTACTTGAGAATAAAACCTTGCGAGTGGTCAACAATAAATTAGCTATTGGTATTTTAAGGAGAAAAGTAAGGCCAAACACATTAGCAATTGGAATTTCCATTTTACATCTACTTTGTGCTAAGAGAATCTCTACCCAAGCCTTAGGACCTTAACAAATATAGTACTCTTGACTTGTGGTTTGGAGTTAGAACATTTTTCTCAATTGATTTTTCCGTTTCACAACATTCATATCATGTTAGAACAACGTTTTATTTGTGAAATTAAATTCTAAGGAGTTCTTTGCAATGATAATTAAAAGACATGGTAGGAAGCTTTCTCCCTGTCCACATGAGATAGGATGTGAAGATCCTAAGCTTGTATCATCTATGATTATGTTCATGATTCCCCACATACCTTGGAGTTAAGCATTCGAGCCACTATTTTAGAAATACAAACTTTGTTTTATTCAACATATTCAACTAGTTAATAAAGTAATAATATGCAGTCATATTCCTGAGTCCTCTTTTGTTGTGCATTCGAGCCACTATTTTAGAATTACAAGCTTTGTTTTATTCAACATATTCAACTAGTTAATAAAGTAACAATAAGCAATGTAGATATTTGATACATCACCGATGCGTTTGTAGAATCTTTTGCAAGACATGTTATTTGATGAATCTCAATTAGTAATGTGATGCAAGTGATGCATCTCTTGGATTGGTACGTATGTATATTCTTCCTCAAGTTGCTAATGATTTTGTTGCTTAGATGATGAAGGTTGAGAATATTTCTGCATGACCTTATCTCACAGATTACTATATCATTCGTTTATGACATTCATATTAAAGTTTATTCTAAACAAGAAAAAGATCTTAATATTGATGAATATGGTTGCAATAAATTTTATATATAATATTTAGATTCCTAATCAATTTTTTAAAGATTCATGGATGTTGGACTAAGCTTCTCTGTTGAAAACTCTAGTTTTTATGTAAGATTTTGATTGTTGAACACATTTGGAGATACTAGGTGAAACACATAACCACCCTATGTAGTGTTGAACCATCCACCCGATCCGGCATATAAGGCCATCGTATTTCAAGTGACATTAGTCAATGAAGCAGAGAGGTGGCTAACAGAGTATGATATCAACCATTTTGTTACCTATGATGTGGTAAGGGACGCATTTTTACAGAGGTTCCGATTGAAGAAAAATCCTGCCGAGATCTTCGACTATTTGCAGAACAATCGATAGAAGCCGCACCAGACTGTGCAGGAATATGCCACATTGTTTAGAACTCATTTAAGACAACTGCCTTCGGCACATGCCAATCTGCAGAATGATGTGATAACCCAATGGTTTATTAATGGTTTAATTCCACAATTAAGACAAATTATGATCATCCGCTGTGTGGGTGCTATGACACTAGATGTTGTTATCGCGATGGCCCTGCAACTTGAGCATAAGGTTGGAGGATTCACTGAAGACTTGGAATGGCTGCAAGCCAGTAAGCATGGTGTAGATGATCAGCCTAAACAGATGTATTGCACGAAGTGCAAAAATCCAGGGCATACTAGTGCGACCTGTGCCCTTAATCAGATGTATTGCGCCATCTGCAATACCACCGGACACTCAACCAAAAATTGTGCGTATAATGCCAAAGTGCAGGGACGAGCAGCTATAAATGCAATTATACAGGAACCAGGACAGCCAGCAACTCACTATGTGCCACCGCAGATGCAGAATAATCAGTCGCAAGGATATAGAACTTACCAAGGATAGCGGAGTACTAACTTCAATACAAATCGCTGGCAGACAGGTACATCACCGGAAGGTAGTTCTCTGCCCCCATCACGATGTCATTTTTGTGGTGAGCTTGGCCACCTCCATAGATTCTATAATGATGCAGCCGAATATGATAAAAGAAAGAAAGAGCGGCAAAACCAGATGATCAACATGGTCTATATCTCACCAGTGGAATCACAAGCAGCAGTGGTCCAGACAAGATCCGGTAAGTAGTTGCAACCCGCAGCGGAGGTGTTTGAACCTCGTATCCGTGAACAGCAGCGAATGTATACCAAAGCTAGCCAATGGACCGCCAGAGAGACTACCGTGTTCTCCGATCCAATTCCGGTGACACAGGTTCCCCTGCCAAAGGTGAGAGCGTATGAACAAGACTGTACTCCAATAATAGGAGAATCATCATCAGAATCGGTGAAGAGTACAACTCAAACAGAGCAGGTATGGGATATGCTCTCTAAGGCTTCAATTTCACTCCCCTTGGGGCAGCTACTCGCCTTGGTGCCCGGAGCTAGGCAGCAATTTCAGCAACAGGTTAGTCTTGGATCTCCCAGCACTCCAGCGACCGCAACAATACAACCGGAAACTGATTCTACGGTGGATCATTCTGTCCTCTTAATCACTGTCTGGCATAAAAATCACAAGATTACGCAAGTGCTAATTGATGGTGGTTCTGGTGTGAACATAGAAACTGCAACTCTCTATAAGAAGTTAGGGTGGACCCAAATCGAGCCCGTTCAATTCTTTGTCAGAATGGCAGATCAATCTTGTGTTCATCCGGTGGGACTCGTAAGGAATATCTCGATTACTCTGCAGGGCACCACGTTTAAAATGACTTTTGTAGTCTTAGAACTACCAGAATCCAGCCTCGATTACAATCTCCTTTTTGGTCAACCATGGTTGAAACAAGCTAAAGTTATACAGGATTGGTCAGCGCAGGAATTGACTTTCAAAGATAATCACCGTAAATATGTTGTCAAACTAGATGCCATTCAGCCCTGCGAACTTCATGCCAGACCATATGTAGCAGAGCCGGTCCACATGTTGGATGGCTTATCCGACAACGAAGAAGAAGAATTTCTGAAGAACAATAAAGATCTGATTTCCTTAGGTACTGTAGATCTGCAATCTGTCACAGACAACTGGAGTTCGGTAGCCTGTACAGTTGTTCTTGTGGTCGGAGACACAGATGTAGATGATAAAGTTGCTATGGATGAAGCCACTCTGCAACAACGTTTACAGTCAGCCGACGATCCAGTGAAACCTTGTCAATTCTATGTCCTGGAAGACCAGTTAGTAACCAATAATTTGGGTCATGAGGCTAACCCGCATCCTATTAAGATTAAGGTAGGATTGTCCGATGCATTTCAAGAAGATTTGATCCGGCTCCTGTGTGAGTTTTTTGATGTTTTTGCCTGGGACTATCGTGATATGAGGGTCTTGACCCGTGGATCTATGAACATCGCGTCGTGCTTAAGACAGAAGTGAAGCCAATTAAACAATCTAGTTACCGAATGAACCCCAACTATGCAGCACAGGTCAAGGCGGAAGTTGACCGGTTATTGAAGGTAGGATTCATCGTGTCAATCGAACATGCTGAATGGATTTCCCCGATCGTGATTGTTTCCAAAGAAAAATAAACAGCTCCGAATATGTGTGGATTACCAAAAATTGAATGCGGCCACGGTGCCTAACCCATTTCCTCTCCCCTTTCTTGACACAATGCTCAATCGAGTGGCCGGACATGAGATGTATTCATTTCTCGATGGTTACAGTAGTTATAACCAGGTGCGCATGGCAGAGCAGGACATACCTAAAACATCCTTCATTATGAATTGGGGTGTGTATGCTTGTACAGTCATGTGGTTTGGCTTAAGGAATGCTCCAAGCACATTTCAACGATGTATGCAATAATTTTTTTCACCCTATCTGACTACTTTTATGCAAGTGTACTTGGACGACTTTTCTTTATTCAGCAAGATTGTGGCACACTTGTATCATTTACGGTGTTGCTTTGAGAAATGTCGTGAATACCGACTCTGCCTGAACCCAACAAAATATGTCTTTGCGGTCTCTTGTGATAAACTCCTGGGACACATTATCTCTGCACAAGGCATACAAGTCGATCCAGACAAAGTTGCACCCGTGTTGGAAGCCCCTGTGCCTACCACGCCGAAAGACGTGATGCGCTTCCTAGGTCAAATTCGGTGGCATGGTAGACATCTGCGGTGGCTAGCTCATCTCGCCACACTGATGGAGAATGGTAATCTCCAAAAGAACAAGCTATCCTTGATGTTAGACCACCTCTAGATCAAGAATAACTTCAGACTCCACTTACTTTTGAAAATCAATTGTCAGATTATCAAAAATTGATCAACTGTGAAAAAATCACTTCTCTGAAAAAGTTTGCTGCAAATTAATCATTCATTGACTAATCATTTGTGTAAAGTTTTTGATAAAAAATTTGTAGGATGTGTCGCCTAAAGCTTGCCCACCTTCTCCAAGTTAAATCACTTCAAATGCTTGAGTAGAAAGTGAGAAATCATTCAAACAATCTACCTATGTCTGAAACTACCTCTCTGTAATGGCGACTTTGACACCTGTAACTTCTAAGCTATGGTTCTCCTAGACTATAGCCCGTTTGATCAAATACTTTTAGTCAAAGATAGCTTACCTCTCAACTTAAATTTTGAGCCATCATTTGTGTAAAACTTTACACTGTGCACTGAGCACTGTCCATTTCTTTGGTCATGAAATTTGCGCCTCTTTCAGAAGAAACTTGGAACTTTTCACATATGAATGTTCCTAATCAAAATTCTCTCAACGTGATTTCAATTAAACTCTCAAATTCTAGCCATATATGGATTTACTATGGACTTAGATATGTTCAAAAGGATTTCACAAAAGATTAACTACAGAAGGAGAATCAGAGGAAAAATCGATGCGCCATTTCTGGAAAAATTTCTCTTATCTTAACTCTTCATACATCTGATGGATGATACATACAATGTTCATCATCTACTCATCTATTGTCTTCTCTATCTCTTCTATATCTCTTCTATACGACTATGAACATGTATCTATATATATATATATATATATATACGAGTCTAACTCGTCAATTTTTCCAAACACATTGAAAATATTTACAAGAATAATATACAAAAGAACTTTGTTTCTGAATCTCATCTTTCTTGAACCTATTCTTCAATCTTCCATTTATCTGGACTTTATGTAATCACTATTGATTGATTGTTCCGCTCCAACAGCTCCCCCTCAATCATCAATTGTGATTACCTGCATCTTCTTTATTCCTGCCATATCTTTAAACCTCTACAACTTTGGTCCATCCAAACTTTTTGTCATCATATCTGCAAGTTGATCTTTTGTAGGAGTATGCATAACTTCAATTTCCTTATCAATGACCTTCTCTCTCAAAAAATGATACTGAATTTCAATATGTTTAGTTCTAGCATGAAACACAAGATTTGCTGCCAAATATAAAGAACTCATATTGTCTCCACAAATGATAGGAGTACTCTGAACAACATCAAAACTCTTCATAAGTGTCTTTAGCCATATTACTTCCTTTGCAGCTTCCACCATGCCTTTGTATTCTGCTTCTGTTGATGATAAAGCAATCGTATGTTGCTTCTTAGAACACCATGAGATTAGCTTATCTCCCACATAACACAAATATCCATGTGTTGATCTTCTATCATCAGAATTACCTGCCCAATCTGCATCACTATATATTTTGACTCTTGTATCTGAAGTATATCCATAATACAGTCCTTCTTTAAGTGTGCCCTTGATGTACCTAAGTACTCTTTTTCCTGCAATCCGATGTTCCTTTCTAGGACAATGCATGAATTGATATAGAACTCCAACTGCATATGATAAATCAGGCCTTGTTAATGTAGCATAAATTTAGCTACCCACTAAGCTCTGATAGAGCTTCATATCTTTGAATTCCTCTCCTCCATATCTAGTCAATCTATGATTGACTTCCATTGGAGTTGGTGCTATCTTGCAATCTTCCATTTTAAATTTGGTTAGCTTTGAAATCCAAGTTCCTTCAAGAACTTTACAAGCCTATAATTCCATGCCCTTGGGGCCTGCTTCAATCCATACAAATCTCTCTTGAGCTTACACACATAATTTGGATACATTTGATCTTTGAAACCATCTGGTTGCTCAATTTAGACTTCATCTGAAATGTAACCATTCAAAAAAGCATTTTTAACATCTAATTGAGATAGTTTCCAACCTTTGTAAGCAGCAATTGCTATGAGAGTCCTGATGGTTGTCATCTTTGCCACAGGACTATAAGTCTCATCATAGTCCACTCCATATGTCTGTGCATATCCCTTTACAACAAGTCTGGCTTTGTACCTAGACACACTTCCATATGCAAATCTTTTTGTTTTATAAATCCACTTACATCCAATGATTTTCTGGCTATTAGGTTTAGGAACCAAATCCCATGTTTGATTCTCTATCAATGCATCATACTCCTCTTGCATGGCTTCTTCCCAATTCTTCTTCCCTTTGGCTTCATCATATGTAGATTGATCTTCATCTGCTTTTACCATGTAAGCATAATCTTTAGTAGTCAAGAATGAAGTATCATAGTTATACCTTGTAGGTTGCCATTTATGCCTAGATGACCTTCTGAGTTCTCCACTTCTTGAAGTTTCTGGTTCATCACATTCTGGATCAAATCTTGGCCTTTCTTCAACTTCAACCTGTACTTCATTATTCTCATCTTCATCAAATATTTGGACCTTTGATTTACCTTTCTTTTGATCCACCATTTCTTCAACATCTGCATGTACATTAAGTTTACCTGCATACCAAGTGCCTTGCTCATCAAATGTAACATCCTTGGATACAAGAAATTGTTTTGTGGATGGACTCCACAACCTATAACCCATTTGCTTGTCATCATAACCAATGAATACATACTTCTCTGCTTTAATCTCCAATTTATGCCTCAATTGAGATGGCACATATGAATATGCCAAGCACCCAAATATTTTGCAATGATCCAAGGTAGGTCTCTTACCCCACCAAGCTTCATATGGTGTCATACCCTGCAAGGCTTTGCAAGGCAATCTATTAACCAAATATGTGGCTATGTTTACAGCCTCAGCCCACAAATAATTTGGGCAATTCGTATCTTTCATCATAGATCTTGCAAATTCAACAAGTGTCCTATTTCTCCTTTCTGCTACACCATTTTGTTGAGGAGAGTACCTGCAAGTAACTTCTCTCTTTATACCTGCATTCCACAAGTAATCACTGAATTCATTTGAAAAATACTCTCCCCCTCCATTTGACCTTAGTCTCTTCAACTTTTGACCTGTAATTCTTTCTGCATATGCATGATAGTGTTTAAATGTATTAAACACTTCTGACTTATCTTTGATCACATAGATTGTGATCCACCTGGTAGCATCATCAACATATATGACATAATATCTTGAACCATTTATACTAAAGTCCTTTGAAGGACCCCACACATTTGTATGTACCAAATCAAGTCTTTCTGAATACATAAAACCATGCTTATTGTATGATTGCCTATGAGCTTTACCTAACTGACATGCTTCCCATCTGTATGTCATGTGTTGACCTGCAATGTTAGGCAATCCAAGCACTGAACCATTATTAATCATTTCTTTGATACCTCTCTCATTAAAATGTCCAAGTCTTTTATGCCAAAGATCCAATTCAGACACCTTTTGCTCTCCATATGCAAACATAGCATGTCCAACATTTCCTTGTACCTTCAATGTGAAGAGCCTTCCTTCCTTCTTTCCTGTAACAATCTGTTTATACCCTTGACTAGGGTCTTCAACATAAACTCCATCATTAGTGAACCTTACTGTTGAGGTTTCACTCACTAATTAGACATGGATATATGAAGATATATGAAGGAAGGATGAAGGAAAGCAGTTGTGAAGGAAAAGCATTCAGAAATTTAAGCCTAAGTGAAGGGACAAATTCACTATTGTAAATTAGTGCAAAATTGAAGCCTAGTCTTAGCATAGGACTTTAGAAATTACGAGTTTGAGTCTAGGAGTATGTAAATCATAGGTATATAAGTTAATTTGAGTTGAAATGACAGTGAGAGAACTCAATTTTTGTAATCAGTGTGAGTAGAGAAAAGTCGTGTCTTTTCTGAGAGAGATGTGAAGAGAAACTCCTGAGTGTAAGAGAGATTTCTCTGGCTATGGACAGAATGAGGTCAAGCCATTTTGTACACATCTTCTCTAATATACAACACATGTTTGTGTAAAAGGATTAAGTCTAATTCCTCTTGTACATTGAGTTCTAAGTGTTTTCACATGACTGTGTAGTTAGTTGACAGTTACAAGTTTTCTGGCGCATATTTTCCTCAACTTCTTAAGGTCAGATCTCGAAGTATACTGTAAAGTTTTAAGTAAGTGATAGCTCATTTTAAAGCTACTATCCTCAACTACATTTGGTCAAAAGATCTTTGAGAAACGGGATGCACACTCAGAGAAATCAGCTTAACAGTGGAGGTATGTCAATTCGATGAAGTATTTCTTCAGTTTTCAGACATAATATAAAGTTTGGAGTAAATTCAGAAGAATTCAAAGGTATTACTTGAAAGTTTCATTTGATATATCTTGCTTAACATTAGCAAGAGCTTCTATTAGCAATTGATCAAAAGAATTTGCAAAGATCAAGCTAATATAGGTCAGATTGAAAGCTTGAAGGAAAGGCGCAGATTTTTGTGAAGTGAAATTTTGATTTTCACTAAATTTAGAGATAAAGATCTAAACTCAGAGTGTTGCTAAGCTAATGGTGGTTATGGAGGTCTTCTAATATCACATTAGTTTAGTTCTTGTGGTGTTTCATTCACCAACAAGTGGTATCAGAGCAGAAAAGGTCCTCGAGAGTAAAGGAGGAGCAGATACAAGAGGAATTGAAAAGTTTTTTGATTAAAGAAGAAGAAAGTTGAGGTGCTCAACAAAAAAAGACATCAAAAGATTATTTCGAAGTTACTTCCAAGGGTAAAGATACACAAAAGGTATCATTCTTTAACTTTATACTCACAGGTTGAAGCAGAAGCAAGAAGACTATGGCAGGTCATGTGTCCATTGATAAATTGGACAGAGATAATTATCCTGCTTGGGTAATGAGGATGGAAGCCTTACTTATGAGTAAGGACCTAATGGTATATGTGACAGGTGAAGAAGAAAAGCCTAAATTTGAAGATGAGAGTCATCCAAGAAGGGAAGAGCTAGAAGCTTTGAAGCTATGGCAGAAGAAAGATGCAAGTGCAAGGGCTTATATATATAACACTATTACAGATCATTTGTTACCACATATCAGAGGTTTAGAAACAGCTGAAGATATTTGGAATGCTTTGGAGGATCACTTCCAAAACACTACTAAAGCTAGGAAGGCTAGCTTATGGTCAGAGTTCACTACATTCAAGAAGAAGCAAAGTCAAAGCATTAGTGATTATGTCACTAAGATGAAGGACTTGGCAGATAGCCTTGGATCTATTGATGAGGATATTGAAGATCATAGGTTGATAGCACAATTGCTTGCAGGATTAAGAGGTGATGAAAGGTGGAAGCCTTTTGTACTTTCAACAGAACTTTCATTAAATCATTATGTGCCAGAATTGAACCAGTTACTTGGATTGATGCTCACATTTGAGCAAGACTTGAAGTCAGATGGAGATAAAGGATATAGTTCTGCAATGTATGCAAAGAACAAGAAGAAAAGTGAGAAAGGAAAAGCAAAGGATGAAGAAGAGGTTACTACTCAAGCAAATTATGCAAGAGGAAGAGGTATTGGAAGAGGTAAAGGTCGAGGAAATGGAAGAGGTAGAGGAAATTAGAACAATAACAAGAAAACATGCTGGATTTGTGGATTGAGCAATCATCTAGCATATGATTGTTGGCATAACCAACAAGGATCAAATCAAAATCAAAGCAACAATGGTAGAGGAAGAGGTGGAAGATTTCATAATCAATTTCAAAGAGGAAGACAGAATTCAAGAGGAATTTTTGGTAGAGGTGGTGGAAGACATTAGAATCAGAATCAGTCTTATAACACCACATACTACAATTATGCAAATGACACACAAAATGACAACTATACAACCTTGATGATGAATTCAGTAAGTACATCAGGAAAGGAGGATCTCAAGGTATTCTATATTGACTCTGGTTGTTCAAATCATTTGTCAGGTAATATAGAATTGTTGTCAGAATTAGAAGAAGGTAATTCAAGTCATACAATACAAACAGGAGACAATACAAAACATAATGTGCATTCAGTTGGAAAAGTGAAGTGCAGAAGTGGAGCTGATTTGTTAACAAATGTATTGTATGTTCCAACAATACCAAAGAATCTGATTAGTGTGGGACAAATAGTGGAAAAAGGATTTCAAGTCAGATTTACAAATGAAGGGGTATTTGTTGAAGATCTAGAGGATGGATACAATCAAATTGTTTGTGGAAAGAAGGAAGGTAGACTTTTTACTCTCAAAGTGCAGGGAAATGTTGGCCAAGCCTTGATCACATATGGTGATGGAGTACTTACAGAGTTAGATCTCTGGCATAAGAGATCGGGACACTTCAATGAAAGAGGAATTAAAAACATGGTGGAGAATCAATCTGTAATAGGGCTACCAAATGTAAAAGGTCAACATATGATTTACAAGTGTGAAGCTTGTCAGTTGGGAAAGGCATATAGACTACCATTTCAGAAGAAAGGTTTCAAGCATGATGGTTTGCTTGAACTCATACATACAAATGTATGGGGACCAACAAAAGAAGGATCAATCAATGGGTCTAGGTATTATGTTCTTTTTATTGATGATGCTACAAGGTGGATAACTCTTTATGTTTTAAAAGAAAGATCAGAAGTATTTGGAGCTTTCAAACATTTCCATGCTTATGCAGAAAGAGTCACAGGTCAAAAACTCAAGAGGTTAAGGTATGATGGAGGGGGAGAATACTTCTCCCAAGAGTTTAATGACTATCTTTGGAATGCAGGTATCAAGAGAGAGATAACTTGCAGGTATACACCTCAACATAATGGGGTGGCAGAAAGGAGAAATAGAACATTGGTTGAGTTTGCAAGAGCAATGTTAAAAGAAAAGAATTGCCCTAATTATCTTTGGGCTGAGGCTCTAAATATAGCTACATACCTTGTGAATAGATTACCATGTGGAGCTTTGAATGGCATGACCCCCTATGAAGCTTGGTGGGGGAAGAAACCAACACTTGATCATTGTAAAGTGTTTGGGTCAATTGCCTATGCTTATGTGCCATCACAACTTAGACATAAGCTTGAACCAAAGGCTAAAAAATATGTGTTCATTGGTTATGATGAAAAACAGATGGGTTATAGGTTATGGAATCCTTTAACTAAACATTTCATTGTTTCCAGAGATGTGACTTTTGATGAACAGAAGAGTTGGTATGCAGATAAAGATTGTAATCTTGAAACATTTGAAGAAGAGATAAGAAGGAGTGAAAGAGGTAAATCACATATGTAGGTAGATGGAGATGAAGAACATATGCAAGCAAGCACATCCAGAGTTGGATCATATAGAAGAAATGAAGATGCACCAATGTTTGATGAAGAAGTATATCCAGATATACATGAAGAGTGTGAACCAAGAAGATCAACTAGAATGAAGAAGCAACCTACAAGGTATTCTTATGATACTTCTTATTTGACTCAGAAAAATTATGCCTACATGGTTAAGGAAGATGAAGAACCTCAAAGCTATGATGAAGCAAAAGGTAAAAGACAATGGGAAGAAGCAATGAAGGAAGAGTTTGATGCACTTGAAGAAAACAAAACATGGGAACTTGTTCCAAAACCCAATGGTAAGAAAGTGATTGGTAATAAATGGGTTTACAAAATAAAGAAGAATGCAGATGGAAGAATAGCCAGATATAAAGCCAGATTGGTGGTCAAAGGCTATGCTCAAATTATGATGAGACATTCAGTCCTGTAGCAAAGATGTCAACCATAAGGACAATCATTGCTATTGCAGCATCAAAAGGGTGGACATTGAGTCAATTGGATATAAAGAATGCATTTTTGAATGGATATATATCAGATGAGGTCTACATGGAGCAACCTCAAGGGTTTGTAGATTGGAAGTATCCACATTATGTTTGCAGGTTGAGAAGAGCACTTTATGGATTAAAGCAAGCTCCAAGAGCTTGGAATTATAGGCTTGTGAAGTATCTTAATGACCTTGGATATCAAAGTTCAAAGGCAGATGCAAGTTTACTTATCAAAAGAATAGATGAAGGTATGATCTACATTTGTATTTATGTAGATGACATTATAATCACAGGTACATCAAATGAAGGAATCAAGGAGGTGAAGAGACTACTTGAGAAGGAATTCAAAATAAGTGATCTAGGAAAATTGTCATATTTTCTTGGAATGGAAATCACTTATGCAGAACATGGTATATATGTATCACAAGAAAGGTATCTTTTGAACCTTCTAAAGAAATTTAACATGGATAATTGCAGAGAGGCATCAACACCACTAGAGGTCAATCATAAACTCAGTAGATATGATGGTGCAGAGTTCAAAGATATGAGGAAGTATCAATCTTTAGTGGGAAGCTTGATTTATGCTACACTAACAAGACCTGATCTTAGTTATGCAGTGGGTGTTCTTTCTGAGTTCATGCATTGTCCAAACGATTCACATTGGATTGCAGGTCAAAGAGTTCTTAGATATATTAAAGGAACTTTGAAAGAAGGATTGTATTATCCTTTTACATCAGATATAAGATTGAGAGCCTATAGTGATTCAGATTGGGCAGGAAGTCAAGATGACAGAAGATCTACCCATGGCTATATGATATACATTGGAGATAAACTTGTAAGTTGGTGTTCAAAAAAGCAACATACAGTAGCTCTATCATCAACAGAAGCTGAGTACAAAGGACTTGTGGAAGCAGCTAAGGAGGTCATATGGATGCAGACATTGTTCAAAAGCTTGGGTATTGATCAAGGTATATCCATCATACATGGAGATAATATGAGCTCATTATATCTTGCAGCAAATCCTGTATTTCATGCACCAAGCATATAGAAATACAGTACCATTTTCTCAGAGAAAAGGTAATGGAGAAGGAGATTGAAGTGGTGTACACTTCAACAAAAGATCAGATTGCAGATATTATGACAAAGAGCTTGGATGGTGTAAAGACAAGCAGGTTCAAGGAGATGGCAGGAATAAAAGAGAAGAAGGTTACATGAAGAAGTCAGAGCATGCTAATTAGTGATTGAGGGGGGGCTCTTGAGGTTTCACTCACTAATTAGACATGGATATATGAAGATATATGAAGGAAGGATGAAGGAAAGCAGTTGTGAAGGAAAAGCATTCAGAAATTTAAGCCTAAGTGAAGGGACAAATTCACTATTGTAAATTAGTGCAAAATTGAAGCCTAGTCTTAGCATAGGACTTTAGAAATTATGAGTTTGAGTCTAGGAGTATGTAAATCATAGGTATATAAGTTAATTTGAGTTGAAGTGACAGTGAGAGAACTCAATTTTTGTAATTAGTGTGAGTATAGAAAAGTCGTGTCTTTTCTGAGAGAGATGTGAAGAGAAACTCTTGAGTGTAAGAGAGATTTCTCTGGCTATGGACAGAATGAGGTCAAGCCATTTTGTACACATCTTCTCTAATATACAACACATGTTTGTGTAAAAGGATTAAGTCTAATTCCTCTTGTACATTGAGTTCTAAGTGTTTTCACATGACTGTGTAGTTAGTTGACAGTTACAAGTTTTCTGGCACATATTTTCCTGAACTTCTTAAGGTCAGATCTCGAAGTATACTGTAAAGTTTTTAGTAAGTGATAGCTAATTTAAATCTACTATCTTCAACTACATTTGATCAAAAGATCTTTGAGAAACGGGACACACACTCAGAGAAATCAGCTTAACAGTGGAGGTATGTCAATTCGATGAAGTATTTCTTCAGTTTTCAGACATAATATAAAGTTTGGAGTAAATTCAGAAGACTTCAAAGGTATTACTTGAAAGTTTCATTTGATATATCTTGCTTAACATTAGCAAGAGCTTCTATTAGCAGTTGATCAAAGGAATTTGCAAAGATCAAGCTAATATAGGTCAGATTGAAAGCTTGAAGGAAAGGCACAGATTTCTGTGAAGTGAAATTTTGATTTTCACTAAATTCAGAGATAAAGATTTAAACTCAGAGTGTTGCTAAGCTAATGGTGGTTATGGAGGTCTTCTAATATCACATTAGTTTAGTTCTTGTGGTGTTTCATTCACCAACACTTACCTCATATCCTTTTTCCACAATTTGACCTACACTGATCAAATTCTTTGGAATTGTAGGAACATACAGAACCTTACTCAAGAGAGTACTTCCATCTTTGGCTTTGACTGAACCAATTGACTTTACCTTGTGCTTTGTGTTATCACCTGTTTGAACTGTGTGATTGATTGCCTTATGATCTAGATCAGTCATTAAAGCAATGTTTCCACTCAGATGATTGCTACATCCTGAGTCAATATAAAATACCCTCATGTCCTCATGTGTGGCTTCACATGTTGCATTCATAATGAGAGTCGAATCTTCTTTCTGATCTGATGCATAATTGTAGTAGATGTTATTATAGGATTGACTTTGGAAGTTTCTTCCTCCACCTCTTCCAAAAGAATTCCTACCACCTCTACCTCTGAAGTTTCCTCTCTGAAATCTACCACCTCTTCCTCTTTGATTAAAGTTCTGATTAAAATTATCATTGCTTTGATTATTATGCCAACAATCATGAGATAGATGATTGGTCTTACCACATATCCAACAAGCTCTGACATTATCTTTGTTATTTCTGCCTCTTCCTCTACTTCTACCATTTCCTCTTCCTCTTAGGAAATTTGCTTGACTTGAAGTACCTTCATCTTCACTTGATTGTTGCTTTCCTTTGTTAGCTTTCTTCTTGTCTTTAGAATACATTGCATGACCTACACTCTTATCAACATCTCCTTTGATATCATTCTCAAAAGTTAGCATATGTCTTAACAATTGATTCAAATGAGGAGTGAAATGATCTAATGAAAGTTCTGTAGACAAAATAAAAGGCTTCCACTTCTCATCTCCTCTTAACCCTGTGAGAATTTCTCTTACCAATTTGTCTCTTTCAATATCTTCATCCACTGCACCTAAAGAATCTGCAATGTCCTTCATCTTTGTCACATAATCAAATATTGATTGTGAAGCCTTCTTCTTGAAAGTAGTAAACTCTGCCCATAATGAAGCTTTCCTTGATTTGGTTGTGTTCTAAAAATGCTCTTCCAAAGCATTCCAAATGTCACTTGCACTTTCAAGTCCTCTAATATGAGGAAGCAAATAATCATTCACTGCCATGTAGATTATGCTCCTTGCTTGAGCATCCTTCTTCATCCAAATCTTTATATCTGCAAGCTCCTCCCTAGTTGGAATACTAGGATCTTTAAATTTTGGCTTTTCTTCCTCTCCTGTGATGTATCCCATCAGATCTTTGCTCATAAGATGAGCTTCCATTCTCATAGACCAAGCTGGATAGTTCTCTCTATCCAACTTTTCAATTTGGAGGCTATCTCCCATCTTTGCTTCACCTGTAGTCTCAAATCTTTAATCCTTATAAGAAATGAATGTACCTTTGCTTCGAATGTTGCTCCTTCTGGTCCTTTTGATAACCTTTATGTGTCTTCCTTCAACCTTCCTTCACACTTTACTCTTTTGAATCTTCAAGATGTAAAGTTTGTATGTCTGCAGCAGTCGGAGTCTTCCTTCACTCAATTCTGATACAACCTGCTCTGATACCACTGATGGAGAATGGTAATCTCCAAAAGAACAAGCTATCCTTGATGTTAGACCACCTCTAGATCAAGAATAACTTCAGACTCCACTTACTTTTGAAAATCAATTGTCAGATTATCAAAAATTGATCAACTGTGAAAAAATCACTTCTCTGAAAAAGTCTGCTGCAGATTAATCATTCATTGACTAATCATTTGTGTAAAGTTTTTGATAAAAAATTTGTAAGATGTGTCGCCTAAAGCTTGTGCACCTTCTTCAAGTTAAATCACTTCAAATGCTTGAGTAGAAAGTGAGAAATCATTCAAACAATCTACCTATGTCTGAAACTGCCTCTCTGTAATGGCGACTTTGACACCTGTAACTTCTAAGCTATGGTTCTCCCAGACTATAGCATGTTTGATCAAATACTTTTATTCAAAGATAGCTTACCTCTCAACTTAAATTTTGAGCCATCATTTGTGTAAAACTTTACACTGTGCACTGAGCACTGTCCATTTCTTTGGTCACGAAATCTGCGCCTGTTTCAGAAGACACTTGGAACTTTTCACATATGAATGTTCCTAATCAAAATTCTCTCAACCTGATTGTAATTAAACTCTCAAATTCTAGCCATAGATGGATTAAATATGGACTTAGATATGTTCAAAAGGATTTCACAAAAGATTAACTATAGAAGGAGAATCAAAGGAAAAATTGACGCGCCATTTCTGGAAAAATTTCTCTTATCTTAACTCTTCATACATCTGATGGATGATACATACAATGTTTGTATGTTCATCATCTACTCATCTATTGTCTTCTCTATATCTTCTATATCTCTTCTATACGACTATGAACATGTATCTATATATATGTACGAGTCTAACTCGTCAATTTTTCCAAACACATTGAAAATATTTACAAGAATAATATACAAAAGAACTTTGTTTCTGAATCTCATCTTTCTTGAACCTATTCTTCAATCTTCCATTTATCTGGACTTTATGTAATCACTATTGATTGATTGTTCTGCTCCAACACACACCCCTTAATCGGCTCATGATGAGTACTCCACGATAGTTCGCATGGACTCCCGAATGTCAAATTGCATTCGATCGTCTAAAAGGATTATTGACGTAGGCTCCCATTCTGCAACCTCCTGATTGGGAATGCCCATTCCATGTCTTTGTAGACGCATCGGATATAGCCATTGGCAGTGTCTTAATGCAGCAAATAGACAAATGGTTTCAGCCGGTCTACTATGCAAGTTGCCGACTCGCTCCTGCAGAAAGGAGCTACTCAGTGACTGAAAGAGAATGTCTCGGATTGGTGTACTCTGTGAAGAAATTCCGGCACTATTTGCTCGGCCGAAAATTCACCTTTCACATGGATCATGCTGCTCTTGTGTATCTGGTCCGACAGCAACATTTAGGTGGTCACTTGGCTCGTTGGATTTTATTATTACAAGAGTTCAATTATGAAGTGATTCATCGACCCGGTACAGCCCATGCATTAACCGATTTTCTCTCTCGGTTGGATTCCGGTGAAGCTCCGGTGGGTGTTGATGACACCACACCAGCAATTTACGCTACTGAGTCAGAACGTGATGAACCTGCTGAACCTTCTGTGCCACCTACCTACTATGATCTGTTATTAACTTTCCTTACTGACGGATGTCTTCCCCCTCAAACTCCTGCTATGCGGCTGGAACGTATACAGTCGTCGATTCCGGTTGATTGTAGGACAGTTGTATCACATTGATCATACTGGTGTCTTACTTCGTTGTATTCCACCACATGAAGTCAACTCGGTTCTCGCTATGGCACATTCAATACCTTCCGGTGGACATTTTACAGCAGATCTTACGTACCAAAAAATTCTGCAAAGTGGGCTTTGGTGGCCTACCATGTACAAAGACGTTGCTCAGTTTGTGCAACAATGTGATACTTGTCAGCGATCTGGCCAGTCATTACAACACCACTTCTTTCCTTTACAACCTGTATTACCTTTGGAACCTTTCCAGAAGCGGGGTCATGATTTTTATTGAACCAATCACACCTCCAACGACCCTTAGCAATAATCGGGACATTCTGACCTGCACCGATTATGCTACCAGATGGGCAGAAGCTTGGGCCTTACGGTCCGCCACAGCGGTTTCGGTGGCAAAATGCTTGATGAAGGAGGTCTTCCCACGTTATGGATTACCTCTGGAATTGGTGACACATCAAGGAACACACTTTGCTAACAATTTAATGCAAGTACTAACGCACACTTTTCAAATTCTGCATAAATTCAGCTCACCATACTATCCTCGTGCTAATGGCTTAGCTAAAAGTACCAACAAGACGCTGTTGGGAATGCTTCGCAAATTAATCATTGACTCACCAGAAAGATGGGATCAATTACTACCTGCAGTCTTATGGGCATACCGGACTACATACAAAGTTGCAATAGGACTGACTCCTTTCAAGCTTGCTTATGGGTTGGAAGCAATCGCACCAATGGAAATTGTGGTGCCCAGCTTACGAGTGGCTATCACTCAAAAATTGTTACCCGAAGACTCTTTGTCATTTCGGTTGGACGCACTCAGAGAATTGGATGAACATCACTGGGAAAGTTTTTTGACTCTTCAAGAAGTTCAGTTGCGACAAGCTCATACCCATGATCGATATCTCAAGATTCCAGTTTTTACGGTGGGCCAACTTGTACTATTTTACAATGCTAAGGCAAATCGTGCTGCTGGAAAATTTAAATTACGGTGGTTTGGTCCTTACCGGATTAGTGAACAAGTGGGACCAGCTACTTTTTGGTTGACTACTTTGACCGGAGTTCCTCTTCCTAAAGTGATCAATGGTTCAAAATTGTGGCCGTATCGCCAAGCGCCTGATCATCGCTCACATGTTCTTTATTTTTCCGCGTGTCACTTACTTTCTTTTTATTTCCGCATGTTCGATTGCATCAAGATCATAAAACTCCTCGTTTTGATACCTCATCATGATTAATCGCCGTCTGTGTTATTGATTCTATTCATGCATGCCCTCCGTAATTATGAAGGTTATCATCTCAACACCGCGTGATGATTAAAGTTTTCGATCGCCTCTCGTTGCCGAGTGTCTACTTAATCTTCTTCTTTCCGCTGTTAATCGCTATTGTGTCTATGTGTTCTATGCGCTGTGCTTTCTGTGCGTGCTATGTATTTGTGTTATTGTGATTTTGCGTGTGCATCATGGAAGTGTTAGCTAATTTCACTACCTTTTGTGATGGACTCTCTCAGGATGTGAGTGAGTTCTTGCATATCCGCGGCCTAATGAACTTCGCTAAATTGCCTTGGCATTCAGTGGAGTGTCATCCTTATTACGCACAGATTATTGCTGCCATCGCTGCCACACCTGCTACGGAGCAAAGTTGGCCGATTACCTCTTTACTATCTCGTGTAGTCATCACGTTAGCGTCATTCCCTGCAGCTTTCCGTCTCCCTATGGAAGGATTAGAGAATGGTCCTCTCCTTCTAGTAGCCACCATGATGGAATTGTTTCCACGGCACTCATCGAATGAGTACGCCATTCTCTGTCACCCTGACCCTGAACGTACCGCCTTACAATTTCTAGTTGCCATCCTTAATTTACAGAAACGAACTTACAAGATTTCACGCCCGTTTTACTCGATGGTTGACATGGCTTCTCGTGAGCCAGTTAACTTCGCCTCGTTCTATTTCCAACGCATTCACCGTGAATGCGTTACGGTTATTAAGCACGTTAACAAGGCAGATCTTCTGTGTTCGCGTTTACCACATATCCTTACCTTTTTGTTCCCCGCCATTCAAGCAGCGCAACCCTCGCCAAGAGCTCCAATTTTGTATCATGAAGAATCTGCCCAAGTGCTCGAAGATAGAGAAGATGATGATGAAGATCTCTTCCAGCTTCTCCACCGGAAACGCAGATGGATAAGCCCCTCTGAGAGTCAAGTACAAGGCGCCAACACGGGAAATGAGGAGGAAATTTTCCACGACACTGCTACTTCAATCTATGTGGAATCTTCTGGGCATTCTTCTCTGAATAAACAGCAGGAACAAAGTGCGTCCACCACCGCATCTGAGGCCATTTCTACTAAGGAGGACTTTCAACAACAGACAACCAAAGATGTGCAGGATATTGTTGCAGAAATTTGCAATGAAGTGATCGCTTTGGTGGAGTCTGTCATCACCAGAACTGAAGCGCCTACTCAGCAACCTACCGGAATAGTGTTGGTGCCCAACATCCTGATACGCACTCTTACACCCATGACTTCGGTTACGTCCATTGTCCCTGTTCAACCGATTGTTCATGAAGAACCCGCTACTTCCTCTTCATCACCTAATTATTCTCCACCACTTTCCCCTCACCTCTTATCAGCTTCTTCATCCCAGCCACGTCCTCCTCTTCTTACTTCGATCCCCATGTTTACTGGGTTAGAATCAATGGGTCGTATGTTGATCCAATTTTCACAGCAACTACCAGCGCAAATGAAGGAGGCTACTGACAATATCAGACACCAATTACAACACAAGGTCGATGTACTCGAAGCGGATATTATTCCATTGCAAGAGGAAGTTGATGTAGTAAAAGCTGAAAACCATGCTTTGCACGTACAAATTCAACAGCTCTAGGCTAGACTTGTTGAATAGGATTCGTTGATCAGCCAAAAAGATGCTGCCTTGGCCGAGTTAAGAGCCAAAGATGATTTATTAAATGCTTGTGATGCAGAGATTTTATAGTTAAAACAGTTAGTACAGGATAAAGATGATGCTCGTGTAGCACTTGGGAACTTATTGGAAGAAACTAGAGTCCAGCTTGACGAAGTTGTGCAGAAAGGACAAGAGATGGCAGATTTAGCCAAGCAGACTAATGAAGAACTCCAAAGAGCAAATGCCAATCTGTTTGAGGCAAATTCTGGTCTTAAATCCCATATGCTTTTAACCGCTCAACTCCAGAAGGATGCACCAGGGATTCGAAAGGAAAGAGATGCTTATTACTGGACAATTCAATATCAGTCTCAAGAGTTGGGGAAAAGAGAGAAACAGTTGGGTATTCAAGCAGAACGTCTCTCCAGAATCGATAAACAGATCGAAGACATGAAAGTGAGCCAGGATGCAGCCCTTCCAAATGATTTCTACCTGCAAGAGGCATTTTTGCAGACACATGCTGATATCTTAATGAGTCAAGTGATTACCGCAAGCTCTGTTCGTACTGACGCACAGTTAGTCGAACCAGAAACTTTAAAGTTAATGCTGGATAGTTTGAAGTAGAAAATTTCCAGAACTTTTAAGTTAGCCAGAACCATGTATCTATAGGGCATCGTAGATGAGCCCTAATTTTTGTATATGCTGCGGGTTCAAGTCCACCATACGTGCCAGTGTAAGCCGCCAGATTGGCATTCTGTATTTTCATAATTCCTATATTTTCGTCTTCCGCACGAACCGAAAGGTTGTAGCAAAGCATTGTATCCTTCTACTAATCAATGAAAAGACATTACGGTGACTTGCTTTGGTGACGACAAGCGGGATCGCCAGACTGTCTGTTTGGGGGATTGCGGTCTGGGAAGTCGCTGTGATGCCTTATTCGAGAAGTCTGAGTATTACTATTTTTCTTCTTTGTTTAATTACATTAACTTGTGATTAACACAGTCCCATTAAGTTAAGGATCATAAGTCTGTGTTACGGTAATGAATAACTCCGGCGCTATGTACTGAGAAAGTGTTAACCCGAGTATGATCAGTAAATTTGTGGAAGAACTAACAATAGTCTGGGTGGTAAAGTATAACAACCAGAGTCTTGAATAGTAATGTGTTACTGGATGACTAAGTTAATTGGGAAAATCAAGTTATAGGGCCTCTGATTTATCACACCCCTACCACTCCCAAGAACCCGAAAGAGTTTAAACGTGCCTGTGACGGCAACGCGCGTTTAACAAAATCCTTATAACTGTAAGCAAACACATCCCTATAAGTTTTGGCCAATTGCTTTAATGCTTCCTCCTCTTGATTTGTCATGTCATCAGCAATGACAATGTGCCTATCTTCCCCCTCTTCTTGAGTGATCATCACTTTCTTAATCTGCTCTTCATTGTCATATGACTCTCCCTTCTTCTTTTCCCTTTTTGGTTTCATGTTTAAAAGTAATCTATCTTCCACTTCATAGGTCTTGAAATTTGAAGGTACATCAAATTGTTGGTCCTCTTCCCTCATTTTTTTTATTTATTTCAATTTTGTGTTTCTTTTCCATTTCCTTGTGTTTACATTTCCTATAAGTTCCTGAGATTTCATCGTTTATAGCATCTGTAGCTTCCACTTCTTCCAGAAATTTTGTTTTTCTAGTATTTAAATTTATTTCTTCCTTTAAATCTTCTTCTGTTTTTGACACCTTTATCATTTGTATTCCTATATGAAAAATATCATATCCTTCTTCATTTTGGAATTTTATCATTGGCCAAATCCATTGTGGTCATTGGCCAACTATTCATCATTGGCCAAATCCATTGTGGTCAAAATCTGATTCCATCCATAAGGCTCAAATTCTTCGTCTTTAAATTTCTGTGGTATGTAACTTTCATCTTGTAACTTCCTTTCTCCTAGGCAATCTTATTTTTTTAACATCCTTTTTTTATATGTGTGATTCCTTATAACATTACATTTCCAAACTGATGGTTTTGTTTCATTCTGATCTTCACTCCCAGATTCTTCACTTAATTCTTGATTTTGATGTACTTTGAACCATTCGTGAGGGGGCATATCAATGCTGCCCATTTCTTAAATTTACTCTAGTTATCCTTCCTTTGCTTTGAAGATATAGGCAATCTTTACCACAATCTTGCACAATTTGCATTTGTCTCATAAATGGTTTTCCTATGATGATTTCATATGAGGTAGATTGTGGAAATTCGACTATGGCAAAAGTGTGGTCTATTTCTATTCCACATATTTCCACAATCACCTTTTCCGAAATTCCTAGGGGTTTTTCTATGTCTCCGTCTGCAAGTTGTAATCTCATTCTAGTGGGTATTAGCTCATTTTGCCCCCATTTCTCCCAAGTTTGTTTAGTCATGATTTCCACTCCAGATCCACTGTCTAATATGACCTTGGTATGATTATCACCAAATTGTATTATCAAAGTTGAGTTCCCTTATTCTCCTTCACAGTATCCTCCTATTTTATCAATAGGTATGTACAATAATTCTTCCAATTCTTGTTGCTCTCGATCTAAACTCTTTGACTTTGGTTCCCAATTTTTCATATTATGTTGTAAATGAGGATTTTGTTTTACTATCTCTTCCATTGTGGTTTGATATAAAATTGTATAGTGTTTGTCTAGATTGATTTTGAAGGTTACTTGTGAATTTTCTTCCTAAGCAACATGTTTCCTAGTTCGTTGCATCTGACTCCTTAATTGTTGTTTGATGATTATCTATTTCCTCAATCTTGAGGTGTGCTTCATGTATGATTTGTTTACATCTCTGCATTCGCTCATCCTCTAAATCTGGTATAGGATATGCCATCACATGATCTGGAGAATTTGGTCCATCTTGAATTCTTCCTTTGTATGCTTTTTATCAGAGTCTCCAAACTTTGTGAATTTTTCACCTCTTCCTGTGTCTGTGTATTTTGTTGTTGGCTATTGTTTGGTTGTCCCACAGTTTCCTCTTCCAGATTTTTACCCATTCTCATCTTTCTTTCCCATCTTCCTTTCTGTCTATTTTTCTTTTCTTTTGGAAATGAATTTTTCTTTTGGTCCTATGTGTGTGTCTCATTTTTTATTTCTTGTTGTTTAGCTTGAGCTCTTGTTATGGCATGTACAGTTGCTTGATCATGATCACTCACTTCTTCTTGCTCCATTATGTTAACTGTTTTTAATGGTATGTTATTAGGTGTGTTCTGTTGTTTTTGAGGGTTTCTTGGACAATCCCTTGTTAAATGTTCCCTGCCACAATCCTTACAATAGGCTCCTTCAATTCTTAGTGTTGGAGGTTGTGGACAATCTCTAATGAAATGTTCTCCCCCACATCTATATCAAGTTATCTTCTGGCCTCCTTTGAATTGGGGTTTCTGATTGGACATGTAATTATTAGTTATGTACATGATGTGGTTGTGTCCATTTCAATTCTCCCATTTCCCAAGTCCAAGGCTTGCAGTTCTAGTTCTCTCTGTTCATATGCTTCCCAATCTTCCTGATATCCCTCACTGAAATGGTAGTCCTCTCTGTAGGATGATCTGAGTCTCGTACTTTCTTCTTCTACTGGTGTGTATTTTACTAGTACTACACTTGTTGGTAATGGTGGTTGTTACCCCAGTACAGGTCTTGGTTGTTCCGAAAATCCAAATTCTCTTTGTAAGTTGTGTTGGTTCATATATTCTCTTTCTTTGATGGGTTCTTTATTGTAGAAGCATTCTTCCCTAGTGTGGTTTGTCCATTTTCTTTCTAAGGTACAGTATTTGAGTGTTTTCCTATCTTGTAAATGTTGTGGTTTGTGATAAGGACATTGTTGAACCAAATGACTTTCTCCACAATTATAGCACTTCTTATTGGTTGCTATTATGTTGTTAATTATATTTGTTTTGGTGTTCACTTCCAAGGCTTTAGCAATGGCTTGTGCTAATTCTCCTTTGGTGGAATTCTATCTTCATTTGTTCTTGGTTGATCAAATGCCAATAAATCTTGCCCTCTATTATCCTCTAGATCTATTGCTTCTTTCACACAGGCTCCTAGATCAAGGCATCGCCTATAATATACTAAGGTTCTTAATTGTGCACTCCTCAATCCTTCTATGAACAACAACACTTGTCTTGCCATTGAAGGTACCTCCTCTCTTGGGCATCTATCAATATATTGCTTGAATCTCTTGGTAGCCTCTCTGACATTTTCATCTTTTTGTTGTTTGAAACTATGTATCAGGGTAGTTGTACTATGTTTAATTCCAGTTTTGGAGAATTCCCCTATAAAGGCCTCAAGGAAGTATTCAATATCTGGATACATTTCCTTTCTTAAGGAAATGAACCAAAATAATGCAGGTCCAGCTAGGTTTAGACCAAATGCTTCAAATTGCACTTTGTAATCCTCTACTTCTTCTGCCCTAATCAATTGTCTGAATTCTGCAGCATGAGCATGAGGATCAGAATACCCTTCATATTGATTCTTCATGCATTTAGCTACTTGATAGGGCCTAATCATTCTTCCCTGGTTTTTCCACTGCTGTCTCCTTCTGATGGGAAAATCATTTATTCCTTCTGCCTCTCTTTCAAAAGGATTTGGAGAAGTGTGTAATCTCCTTCCTTGTTGTTCAGTAGAAGTGCGATTTTCATTTTGTCTTGGCAAGTCTATTTGCCCTAGGTTTTGTTCCCAAGGTCTCTTGTATGCACATTGCCCTAAGTCATTAGAGTGAAGTGCGATTTTCATTTTGTCTTGGCAAGTCTATTTGCCCTAGGTTTTGTTCCCAAGGTCTCTTGTCTGCACATTGCCCTAAGTCATTAGAGTTTTCAAGATCTTGTGAAAAATGTACACACATCCATGTCTATCCTCATATCTACCATCCTTAAATTGTGCCACTGGCATTAAATTTAAGGGAATTTCTAAGTTTCTCATCCTAATGAGAAAATTATGCATACCATCTTGATACACATAGGCTCCAAACCTATTTGTGTACATATACTTGAGGATATTTCTATAGTCACTAGTTTCAGATGCTTCATTTGTTTCATTTAAATTTTTCATGTTATTTGTCTGTCCCAAATCCTTTTCGTGTAATTCACCTGACTCTCATATTATCAGATCTCAAAATCATTCAATTAATCACAATTTTGTGAGAAAATAAGAAAAGAGAATCGTGTTTGTCACGATTCTATGAAGAGAGTTGTGTTAGTCATGATTCTGTGAAGGGAATCGTGTTTTTCACGATTCTGTGATAAGAATCATGTTTTTTCACGATTCTGTGATAAGAATCATGTTTCTCATGATTCTATGAAGCGAATTGTGTTTTTCACGATTCTATGAAGGGAATTTTGTTTTTCACGATTCTATGAAGAAAATTGTGTTTGTCACGATTCTGTGAAGAGAATCATGGTTGTCACGATTCTGAGATGAGAATCATGTTTATCACGATTCTGAGGTGAGAATCGTGTTTTTTCACGATTCTGTGAAGAGAATCGTGTTTGTCACAATTCTTTGAAGAGAATCGTGTGTCACGATTCTGTGAAGAGAATCGTGTTTTTCACGATTCTGTGTAGGGAATCATGTTTTTCACGATTCTGTGAAGGAAATCGTGTTTTCCAAGATTCTGTAATAAGAATCGTGTTTTTTCATGATCCTGTGATAAGAATCATGCTTCTCATGATTCTGTGAAGGGAATCGTGTTTGTCACGATTCTGTGAAGGGAATCGTGTTTTTCACGATTCTGTGAAGAGAATCGTGTTTGTCACTTTCTGTGAAGAGAATCCTGTTTGTCATGATTCTGAGGTGAGAATCGTGTTTATCATGATTCTGAGGTGAGAATCGTGTTTTCTCACGATTCTGTGAAGAGAATCGTGTTTGTCACGATTCTTTGAAGAGAATCCTGTATGCCACGATTCTGTGAAGAGAATCGTGTTTTTCACGATTCTGTGTAGAGAATCGTGTTTTTCATGATTCTTTGAAGAGAATCATGTATGTCACGATTCTGTGAAGAGATTCTTTGTTCTCAGACAATCGTGATTGCTCACAATAGTTAAAAACATGATTTTCTTATGAAAATCGTATTCTGGGAATCGCGATTTTGAGTTTAGTCATAGAATCGCGATTCTGTGCATGTTGTTGTAATTACACTATCAGAAGCGCCCTATCAAAACATTAACATCCAATAAAGAACATTCAACCAAAAGACAATTTTTTCCTTCAAAAAGTTCAAAAATAGAAAAACGCGATTCTGATAGCTCTCTTCACAGGAAATCGCGATTCTGATAGCTCTCTTCACTCACTCTCTCTCACTCAAGTGTCTGATATTTTTATGACTTTAGGCTTTTATAGGTTCTAGACACTGGCGATTGTGAGTGATTTTTTACTATTTTGAATTCTCAATTTCTTGAGTCTATTCTTGTGTAAGTTTATTTTTCTATTCCTAAGATATTGTCCCTTCAAGCAAAATTTTCATGTTTCACCATTACTAATGAAAATCGCGATTAAAAATGCGTCCAATTTCCCAACATGATTGCCGGATGCTCAATTCTTACTAAAATTCTGCTTACCTCTAATTGTGCCACTATGGAAACTTTAAAATATCTTACCTCAATACCCCTGGATTATTTTCCTTATCTTAGTGAAAACCGCGATTCTGTGATGAGAATCGTGTTTTTCTCTGAACTTCTTGCTTTTGCACTTTTTGACTTTTCCTCCCTCCTGGTCTTTTCCAGTGTTCTTCAACCACTCCAGATCAATTGTTACCTACAATTATACACCATCCCACTCATTCAAGAGATTAATTTCAAGAAAAAAAAATAAACAACAACTTTACTTCAATTATTCTTTGTTTTTCTTTCAATTTTTGGATTTTTCTTCCTCTTTTCTTCTTCCACCATTCACACCAAACCTCCTGCAAATTTTCCTTAATAAAAAGAAATTTGTTTGGATTTTTAATAGATTTTATGAATGTTTTTAGTATTTTTATCCCTAAATCAATGAAAACACTTCACTTAGGGTTTTCTTGTTTCAAGATCCATTGATCTTTTATCTCATGATTGGTTATACTCTTTATGCTTGCAATCTAATAGTTTGGAAGTAGAGCTTTTCAAGAAAATATGTGTTAAGAAGTACAAGTATCAATTCATGCAAAGATAAACTCAACACCTTTTTTTTCAAGTGATAATTAAATCTTTTCTCAAGATACTTTACCTTGGATAAACAAATGGATCAATCAATTTTGCACATAGCTACTTTACTTGACTTTCCTCATTGCAACCATGTCATCTTTTCCAAGTTTTGACAAATTTTGCTTGGTATTTGGTGAAAAAGCAATTTACTTATGCAAAGATAATCACATTTTAATTTTCCTTCAGCAATCTTAATTAATTTTTTGTTCACACACCTGCACTTTACTCTTAAAAGGTATGAGCAACTATCAATTTGCAAAAATTTCACAAACTTCTTTATTTCAAAAGGCTAATTCATGCTTTCTTTTCCCAAAAGACAAGCAAAGAAACCTACCTTTCCAATTTTCTTTCTTGACTATAGAGTAGTACCTTTTCAATGTGTTCAAATACCATCAACAATAGAAGATCCAGCAAGGTCCAAGATTTCAATGAAGGTTTTGCTGTGTTCCCCGACAATGGTGCCAAAAAATGTTTGTTGTTAACCTTTGGAGTTGTCCTCTCCAATCATTATAGCACAAAAGATCAACTACACATCTTTAAATTGTCAATCTGGGAAGTATGCAAAGACCACAGCCCCTTCTAGTTAATGGAATCCAAGAATAAGAGCTGAGATGACTGTTTTCTGAGAGATTTATGAAGAAGGAAGAAAATATCTAGGGGTTTTTTTATCTTGAGTTCTACATCAGCATTTTCAATGATCTTTGTGCCTAAAGTGTGCCATTTTCATAGTAGAATACAAATATGAAGTCAAATTTCCAAAACAGTACCTGTATCACACAGATGAAAATCATGATTCTATGAAAACTAAGAATTTCCAATTCCAGCTTTGTTCTTCTGCACTTTCTTACTCAATACACTGAGAATCACCTCTCTTCATACATCTTACTCTGAAAGACACAAGAAAAGCTCACAAATTCCATGGATCACACAATGAGAAGACTCAACAAATCAAGAGAAAGATCATGAAAGGAGAAAACACGATTTCTGCAGGAAAGCTCTCACATTACTTGGATAGCATCAAAATAATAGAACCAACCCCTTCAAAATAGAAGAAATTATCTTTTATACTTTTTCAAGTGTCCCTTTTCACACTTGAATTTTGGTCCTTTTCACCTTCTATTCTAAAAATATGCTATCAAAGAGCTTCCAAAATTTTGAAGAAAAATACATATGATCCTATTTTACATGAGGAAGACTCTTCCTCAATTTTACAGCATTTGTATAAATATTTCTACAAATTTTTTACATTTACAAATAATGTTTCTTCAAGAATTGCTTCCTCTAACAACTATGCTAAAGAAGATCATTACGAATTGCCCTGAATACTAGGACCAGTTATTTTTGGCTATCTTGTGGGCCTACTTCACTACTTATAAGGTTCTCATGGGTTGTAATCCCTTCAACGTCACTTATGGTCTGGAAGCTATTGCCCCTATGGAAATTGTTGTTCGTGCTCTATGAGTGGCTATTGAACAAAAGCTTATGCCTGAGGATTCTCTATGTTCCCAACTTGATGAGCTTTGTGCCTTGGATTAGCAGTGTTTTGAAAGTTTCTTCGTGATGCATGAACTGGAAATTTGGCAAGCCCACATCCATGAACATTTCCTCAAAACCGATGTCTATTAGGAAGGCCAAATTGTCCTCTTGTATAACTCAAAATTGGATTGGGTTGCTGGTAAATTCAAAATTTGATGGTTCGAACCTTATCGAATTTTGACCATATACACTTTCCAGAGTACCAGTTAAACATACAATCAATGGGTCAACCAATTAAACATCTAATCAATGGGCCAAATTTATGATCTTTTTGGCCACTTACAACATGTACAAATCATTACCCGCTACCCAAGAGTGCATGGTTTTGCATGACAATTATTCTCTCCATGTCTCGTATCACACACATCATTCATTTTTCCTCTCTCCTATAAGTTGTTGAATTCATTGAGAGTCTATGTAATCGTAAGTAGGAAGTAGTGTGATATACTTTCCTTGAGGAAACTTTTAACTTCTTTCTCTAGTTGTAGATTGATTGCAAATGATGCAAAACATTATCTACTATAGTTTGGTGCTATTCATACATTGTTAGAGTTTGATGATGCAGATTACTAGGTATTGTGTAATTCAATAATATGATTAGTTTACCATAATCTGAGGGTGTAGAGAGTAGACAAACTAAGAGACTTAGAGAAATCTAGGTTGTTCCACCCAAGAGCCCAATGTTAACCTACTTGTATTCATAACGGGAATGAAGAGAGAGGTTAGCTCAAGCAAAACCATCACTCAGATACCATTGAAAGTTCTAAAAAAGATAGTAGAGTAGAAATATAGTGTTGAAAGTGCTAAATTTTGGCTCAGCTATCCAGTTGCACTTTTACCTTAGGTACTTTGGACGATCATTGAGAAACAATCAATCCAAAATAGATTGCTTTGCTCATGAGCTAGTGCATAAAAATTGCTATTGATGGTTGAATCATGCAACTTCAGATGCATAGTGCTCCCAACCTACTTAGAACTGGCTAAAATCCTCTTAGAGGATGGTGTTTTATAGGGTTAAGTAGATAATATGAAAAAGAATCTTATTTATCATCAAGCGATACGTATTCTAACAAACTATGAATCCTAATGATACAAAACTTTATACACTTAAGGTATGCATTAATATCTTTTCAATGAGGCCTTATTAGCAAACACTAGACTTCTAAGTGGTGAGAACTAACCTCTACAAGTCTTCTGACTTTGGAGAAGATGATGTAGAGAAATGAGCAACTAGAAAGATGAAGATGAAAGAAATTTTATATTCGTCTAACATGTTGTACAAGTTCTTTAGAGTCTCTATATGTACTCCTTGTGTACTCCACGTCTTGTTTACGTCCAACTTGAGTTCAAAATAACTCACGAGATAAGTTGTTGTGACTAAGATTTCTTTTCTATAATCTAGGAAATAAAGAATAAAGTCTAAAAAGAGATCTAGATAGTTGGTTTAATACCAAATTCATTACTCATTCTAGAAGAACTCGTTCTCAAGCATGAAAAAAGCTTGATTGTTCTAACAAAGAGACCATTCCACATCCCAAAGAGGAAGGGGAAGACATAGAGGAAGATGAGGGATACAAAACCAATCTATAGATGGAGGTAATTTAGATAGTTGCTACATATGGGGCAAGTATGGACATTAGGCAAGGGATTGCTACGGTAACAATCAAAGATACAACTCATATAAGGGACATGGTATCTGTGCATCTACTCTCTAAAATAATGATAATGAAAGAATGCTAGCTATGATGCGAATTTAATATCATAGAAACCATGTAGACAATACATTGTACATAGATAGTGGATGTAGCAATCATATGAGCTATAACAAGGACTTCTTCTCCAACATGCATGCTCCATAAACAAAGGGGCATTTGGAATTAGATTATGACACCCCTCACACTACCACATGCATAGGTGATGTTATGTTGGATGTATCACACTCTTTTCTTCACTTCTTCATTCCTAGGCTTCATGTAATCATCCATTGATGATTGTCTTGCTTCAACAACCAAGAGTACCTCATCTTGTTTAGCCAAAAGGGTACTTAGATACCTCAAAGGATTAGTGAATGAAGTTCTACATTATTATTTGATGATAGATTAAATTTACAAGATTATTGTGATGCTGATTGGGTAGGTTCTAAAGATGATAGAAGGAGCACTAGTGGTTATGTTATCATGCTATTGAAGAAGACCATCTCATGGATGTCAAAGAAACAACCAAGAGTGGCTCTTCCATCGATCGAAGCTAAGTATAGAGGCTTAGCACAAGTCAATGTGAGCTTATGTGACTCAAGAAGTTGTTTGTTGATCTTAATTTGTAGGTTAAGAAAGAATTTTGTGTCAACATAAGTAGCCTATGCTTGGCTCAAAATCGAGTGTTCCATGCAAGGTTGAAGCATATAGAAGTGCATTACCACTTTATTAGAGAGAAGATCATGTCAAAGGATTTCAAGGTGGAGCATTTCAATAAAAATGACCAATATGCAGATATGTTTACCAAACCATTGGATGGAGTAAAGCTACAACACTTCGAAGCATGCATTGGAATTATGGATCTAGGCATTGAGACTTGAGGGGGAGTGTTGAAAATCAAATCTCAATCATGTAAAAGGGCTCAAACATGAGTTTTTCAAGTGGACCAATAACAAAGGAGGACCCAAAGTCATGGAATAAAGTTTAAAGCTCCAGCAAACTTAATCAAATTCAAATCTCATCAAATCAAGCACCAAAACGTTCACCTACACTGATTGGTGGGTGGTTATCTAGATTATAGGAAAAGTAAAACTCTATATAAGCATCATCCCGCCTTTATTTCTTGAGTTGTATGTGTTCCATGAGTTTCTCACTCAGTTTAGTGAATTTATAAACCCCAACAAGCAGCCCACTTGCTTGCTTAACTCATTTTCTCCTGATTTTTCTCCTCTCTATCCAGAGGTGTAGTTAGGATTTTCCAAATCTGATTGTACTAGATTGCAAAGCATTTTTGCTCTCTCTCATTGTACTCATTTTCATTGATTTCAAGCTTCATTTGGTCTCTCATATAGTGCCTTGAACTTTGGCAAAGTTTTAAATGATTGATTGAGTTGTGAGAAATTGCCAACTTTGTTAAGGTATATCTCTACACATAGGCAGAGACTGTTGCCATCAAGTAGCCTTTTTTGTAGAGGGTGGTTCTCCCAGTTGGAATATGCATTTTGGAATATTTAAATCTTGTTGGGTAGCTCTTATAGTCTATTCTAAGTTTGCCAATTTTCATTTTAATTATGTGTAGTGGTGCAGAGAAAAATTCAGAAGAGTGAGCATATATCATTGCTTGTTGACCTAGTGGAGGGCAGCCATCTTCCATTTTTGCATTGGGGTGTTAGAATCATCCCCATTCATTTTGTTGATCATTTATTGTTCTTTGTAATGCAAGAATTGTTAATCCTTCATTATGTAATTCTTCTCCCTATGATGACAAATCATGTATAAGGTTATGTTCTTCATGTAGTAAAATGTAGGGTTGCTTTCGAGGAAGATGGCCTTTGTTTCCTTGATTACGCATTCTGCTTGATTTTGAGGATGACCAAAACAGATACTTTCATTCTTCGGATGATCATCCCAATCTACACGTTGATGAAGAATATCTTGTACAAAAACTTTTTGAATGAAATATAGTGCTATTTGATTATTATTTGGTAATGATCTCTCAACTTTCACAAAGCATTGAAGTAGACTTTATGTAATTCTTTATGTTGTAAGTTAGGAAGCTTTAAGGGTGTTGTTTCTTTTGCCCTTCGTGTAACTCAAAAGAGAACATCATGAACAAAATGATTTGGACATAGGTTTTTTTACTTCTTTCATTGATAATGGTTCTCCTTCTAGTCCCTCTAGCTCTAAATCTTGGTGGAATAAAAATGCTAATTTCGATTGCGTAAATTGAACATTCTGCTCAGAATAAATCCTTTGAGATTTAGCATGATCAAGATCATTATTCACATCTGGCATTCTTTCCATGTTTTAATTTTAAATTTGCGAGACCAAAGCACTAATTTTACCTCAAAAGAATCCACATAACTCAAATAAATCTTGTTACCACTTCATCTAATCCACATAGTTCAAATGATACCACTTCATTTAATCCACATAAATCTAATAATACCACTTTATTTAATCCACTTAATGAAAATGATACCACCATTTAATCTGCATAGTTCAAATGAATCCATAACATTTAATCCTCGATACCACTTCATTTAATCCACATAATTAAAATGATGCCACTTCATTTAATCCACATAAATCAAATAGATCCACATCATTTAATCCACATAGTTCAAATGAATCCACTTTATTTAATCCACTTAACTCAAATGATACCACTTCATTTACTCCATATAATTCAAATGAATCCACAACATGTAGTTCACATAATTTAAATGAATCCACAACATTTAATCCATATAACACAAATGATACCACTTCATTTAATCCACATAATTCAAATAAATCCATATAATTTAATCTAGATATTACAAATAAATTGACTTCATTTTATCCACTTATCTCAAATGATCCCACTTCATTTACTTCACATAATTCAAATGAATCCACAACATTTAATTCACATAATTTGAATCAACCCATAACATTTAATCTAGATAACTCAAATGATATCACTTCATTTAATCCACATAGTTCAAATAAATCCACATATTACAAATGAATACACTTCATTTATTCCACTTAACTCAAATGATGTCACTTCATTTAATCCACATAATTCAAATG
Source organism: Ceratopteris richardii (assembly GCA_020310875.1). NCBI lineage: Eukaryota > Viridiplantae > Streptophyta > Polypodiopsida > Polypodiales > Pteridaceae > Ceratopteris > Ceratopteris richardii. The sequence goes on from CM035427.1 coordinate 106,440,694, forward strand.
AATCCACACCATTTACTCCACGTAATGCAAATGACACTATATCATTTAAGTCAGATCGTTCAAATGAATATAGATCGTTTTCAATATGGTTTTAATCTATCCATCATGGATACCTTTAAACCATACCAAGTTAGATGTGAGAATACTCTAAGTAGTTCATGTGTGTCTACTAACTATGGAAATCTGCATATTTCAAGAGTTGCAATAGGAGTATTGAAACTGTAAATATCTCCTAACTCTTATTAAAAGGTGGAGGACTAGTGGATATACATTTGCGTGCAATCTACTAGTACTTTTGACTCCACTCATTTCTAGTTGATATTGTTGGTGCAAGAGAATCCAAGCCTACATACTTGGATAATTAGCATGTATTCCAGACAATCACATATGACCATTCCCTTGTAAAAACAATTACTTTTACCCATGTATAAGTGCACATGTTAGATGCACTAATTCCACGAGGAGTTAGATGGGCTCAACTCTCGAGTTACTTGATGAGAGAATAAATCCTATAGTTTAGGACTTACTTGTAGTTGAGCATTTAAATTTGAATTCAAAGACTTGCTCCAACTTAAACGATAAAAGAGGATAAAAAAGACTCCCAAATAGAGAAATCAAAAGATCTTGATTATGAGATCATTTTTGAGGGACTTAAGTGATTAGTGTGCTCATTGCATAGCCACTTCTCTACCCTAATGCATATACATTGATCATATCTCTACCTCACTTCTCTACTATGACCATCTCAGAATAGTGAATTTCTCATAGCTTGTTCTCAATGCATTGGTTGATCATTTGATATGACTTAAAGTTCTATAGAATCATCATACTGTCTACTTCATAGATACAAAGTTTCATTGTTATTACTTCACTAAGTCATGAGATATCTTCATATCATTACCCTCTGGTTTGTAGTCTGAAGCACCCCAAAAATGTCGAGCAAGTCTTGTAATTTGCTAAGCATCATTCTTAGTGTGTAGTCCATCTTTTTCATTGAAATAACTCATGATTGGTAGCTATCTAATTTAGTTAGATATGACCAAAAGGAATTTGGCAAATTTCTAGTATGATGAGAGCATTGCTCATTCAACTGAACATGTGCAGGGACTAAAATAGCAAGTTTATGATCTTGGATCATTTTCTTACCCATGTATTTTGATACATTGATTATTGGATCATGTTCCAAAGCACATAAGTGACTATTTGTGATCATTGGGGAGATAAAGAGTCCTACTACACTCTCCACCACTTGTTCTTGGCTAGTGTGAAGTAGGGTTTTGTAGCACCACTTCATCTCTGAAGACTATCCACCATCTCCTCCAACAATGGTATCACAGCAACAACGGGAGATGGTTTTCCATCATTCATTAATAATTTAGAGAGAAGAAACTACCATCATGGTCACTAAGGATGCAAGCCTATCTCCAAGGAAGACTTTTATATGGATACATCTCAAGAGATGAAGAAATGCCAACATTCAAGAGCAAACATCAACCCACAAGGGAACAACAAGAAAGGATGACCACATGGTGTGTAAAGGATGCTCTTGCCAAGTCTTATGTACTTAACTCAATATCTGATTTCGTACTACCTCACATTAGGAATTGCAAGACTTCCTAAGAGACTTGGGAAGTACTTTCTTCATACTTCTCATCAAATACAAGAGCTAGGAAGAACCAACTATGGATGGAGTTTACAATCCTGAAAAAGCAACCAAAGCAAAGTGTAGCTGATTATGTGACCAAGATGAAGGACGTGGTTGACTAGCTTGCAAGCATTGGAAAGGAGATAGAAGAAGAACATATAATAAGGTAGATCATAAATGGCATCAAAGCTGATGATACTAATGGGAGTCCTTCACCATAGCAATGGATCTTTATATGGATATGCAAATAATTAACCTCAACACATTGATGGAGCAACTCTTCATGCATGAAACAAAGCTCAAAAAGAATGAAGACAACTCTAGAGGTAATCAATCTTCTTCCCTTTATATAGATAGAAATAAAAATAAGGATAAACATAAAGGCAAAAAGAATGAAGAAGAGGCTAGTACCTCTCAAGTGAACTTTTTTGTAGTTGATGAAGATGAAGTGGTGTTGCAAAAACTTTGCAACCACCCAAATGCACTCTAGGGATATGTAGTGCGCCCTTTTAGCTTGCTAAAGGATGTATTAGACACCCTATAGCTTTCAAAAATTTGTATCAAAACAGATAAGTTGGAGTAGATTCAAGAGCAAAAAACTTGCTATTTATGTTCATATAGCTGTCCAAAGTTTTGAACAATTCTCTAGCCACAGTAGCAATTGATTTGATTCCTCTTGGGAAAATATTGTTCCCTTAATATGCTAAGAATCAAGAGTTACTTCATAAAAAATGATGGACTATACAAGGAGAAAAGAACTTAGCAAGTCATAGGACCATCTCGATTTTCATGGGCTATAGTAGTACTCAGACCTGTGGGCAAACAAATGACAATATCTCATGATTCAAGGATCCAATGATTACGAAATTTTGTAAAAATATACTAGAGAATATGATGATTCTAAAAAGCTTTGAATCATGGAAAATGGTGGAGTACACACTAAGAAACAAGTATGACAAAATGACTATTCTAAGAGTAGTGCTGATAGAGAAGTAGAAAATGAAGTGATATAGTCGACTTCAAATGAACATAGCTGATGATCGAACCATCCAATTGCAATGAAAATTTGTGACTATACAAAATAATTGCAGAGATAACTTTACCAAGTTGAATAATTGAAAATGGTGCACCAAGCTTAGAGAAATCATCTCTATAATCCGACTTAGAAAATTGAGGGATATGGCAATGAACAAGACACTTCACAAGCACATGAAAATATGAACTCAAATGATCATGAAAATGAAACCATATTGATTGTAAAATAAAATGGACTTACTGATACATATGTCTGCCTTTCCACCACACCTTGATATGGCATAAATCTCAACTCATGGAGGTCTTCTAAATGCGACTAAAGAGCCATGTATTTATAGTCATCTTTGGAGCTAAGATTCGAATTTGAATCTTGCCTAAAAGCACTCTCGAATATTTTGGTGATTGATTCTCCTACTCACCTAATCAAAATTCATGGCTTTTCTTTCCTTTTTCATCAAGTGGACTCAGCCACTTAGATTCCTTTACTTTTACATCAAGTAAAGTCTTCAAAAATTACAACATGTAGTTCACAAGTGAACTCTACAAGGAGTTTACATTTGCTTTAAATTTCTAAGCCTTTTGATTACCCCAGCCATCACTTGGACTTTCCATGGACTTGCTCCAATAGCTTCCTCTCAATTCAAATGATCTTGAGTTCTTCAATCTTCCAAGATTACTTGCAAACCAATCATAGCCTTGAATTTGCAAAGCTTTGTACCATCCAATGCTTTGGTTAGAATATCTGCACATTGTTGATGAGTGGACACATATGATATTTGAGTCTCCTTGCTCACAATCTTATCTCTTACATAGTGATAATGAACTTCAATATGGTTAGTCCTTGCATGAAAAATAGGATTAGCAATTAAGTGAATAGAGCTCATATTGTCACCAAAAATATTTGGAGTTCTAATCTCCAAACCAAGATCTGTGAATATTGTCTCCATCCACATAGCTTCTTGAGTAGCTATCGCAAGAACTCTATATTCAGCCTCTGTGGAAGAGAGAGCAATCGTGGGTTGCTTCTTGGATGACCATGAAACAAGTTTTGAACTTGCAAAGGTAAGATAACCTGAGATGCTCCTTCTATCTTCCTTGGATCCAGCCCAATCTGCATTAGAGAACAATTTCAAATTTAAATCAGATACATAGGGTCAATATAACCCTTCATTCATGGTCCCTTTGAGATATCTGAGTATCCTCTTGGAAGCTTCCATGTGAGGTTTCCTGGGTGTGTGCATAAATTTACTTAGCACACTCATACTATAACATATATCAACCCTTGTCAATGTGGCATAGTTCAAACTACCCACAAGGCTTTGATAACCTATCACATGTTCTATGAGTTCACCTTCATGTGAGCTCAATTTATGATTAACCTCCATTGGATTACCTGCAATCCTGCAATCTTCCATCTTGAATTTTTCCAACATGTCTTTAATGTACTTTGTTTGAGTAAGAAACAAACCATGATCTCTATAGATAAATTCCAATCCTAGGTAGTAGGTAAGTGAACCCAAATCACTTATCTTGAATTCTTCTCTCATCTGTTCTTTGATTCTCTTCATGCCATCTGTATCATTTCCTATAAGTATAATATCATCTACATACACACACAAATAGATGACTTCAAAATTACTCCTTTTTATGAATAGAGATGGATCTGCCTTGCTAGGTTGAAATCCTTTGTCCTGCAAGAATTAGACAAGCCTATGATTCCAAGCCCTTCGTGCTTGTTTGAGTCCATATAAAGATTTATTACAAGCCTATGATTCCAAGCCCTTCACGCTTTTTTGAGTCCATATAAAGATTTATTAAGTTTACACACATAATCAGGATATATCTGATTCTCAAAACTAAGTGGTTGTGCCATATAGAACTCTTTTGTTATCCATCCATTAAGAAATGCATTATCTACATCCAATTGAAGTATCTTCCAATTGGAAGAGGCAATACTAAGCAAAACCCTAATAAAAGCCATCTTTGCCATAGGAGAGGAAGGTCTCTTCATAATCAATTCCCTGAGTTTTGCAAAGCCTTTTGCCACAAGCCTTTAAGGGTGTTGTTGTAATTCTTTATGTTGTAAGTCAGAAAGCTTTAATGGTGTTGTTTTTTTTGCCCTTCGTGTAACTCAAAAGAGAACATCATGAAAAAAATGATTTGGATATAGGTTTTGTTACTTCTTTCATTGATAATGGTTCTCCTTCTAATCCCTCTAGCTCTAAATCTTGGTGGAATTAAAATGCTAATTTCGATTGCATAAATTGAGCATTCTACTCAGAATAAATCCTTTGAGATTTAGCATGATCAAGATCATTATTCACATCTGGCATTCTTTCCATGTTTTAATTTTAAATTTGCGAGACCAAAGCACTAATTTTACCTCAAAAGAATCCACATAACTCAAATAAATCTTGTTACCACTTCATCTAATCCACATAGTTCAAATGATACCACTTCATTTAATCCACATAAATCTAATAATACCACTTTATTTAATCCACTTAATGAAAATGATACCACCATTTAATCTGCATAGTTCAAATGAATCCATAATATTTAATCCTCGATACCACTTCATTTAATCCACATAATTAAAATGATGCCACTTCATTTCATCCACATAAATCAAATAGATCCACATCATTTAATCCACATAGTTCAAATGAATCCACTTTATTTACATACTTGGATAATTAGCATGTATTCCAGACAATCACATATGACCATTCCCTTGTAAAAACAATTACTTTTACCCATGTATAAGTGCATATGTTAGATGCACTAATTCCACGAGGAGTTAGATGGGCTCAACTCTCGAGTTACTTGATGAGATAATAAATCCTATAGTTTAGGACTTACTTGTAGTTGAGAATTTAAATTTGAATTCAAAGACTTGCTCCAACTTAAACTATAAAAGAGGATAAAAAAGACTCCCAAATAGAGAAATAAAAAGAGCTTGATTATGAGATCATTTTTGAGGGAGTTAAGTGATTAGTGTGCTCATTGCATAGCCACTTCTCTACCCTAATGCATATACATTGATCATATCTCTACCTTACTTCTCTACTATGACCATCTCAGAATAATGAATTTCTCATAGCTTGTTCTCAATGCATTGGTTGATCATTTGATGTGACTTAAAGTGCTATAGAATCATCATACTGTCTACTTCATAGATACAAAGTCTCATTGTTATTGCTTCACTAAGTCGTGAGATATCTTCATATCATTACTCTCTGGTCTATAGTCTGATGCACCCCAAAAATGTCGAGCAAATCTTGTAATTTGCTAAGCATCATTCTTAGTGTGTAGTCCATCTTTTTCATTGAAATAACTCATGATTGGTAGCTATCTAATTTAGTTAGATACCACCAAAAGGAATTTAGCAAATTTCTAGCACGTTGAGAGCATTGTTCATTCCACTGAACATGTGCAGGGACTAAAATAGCAAGTTTATGATCTTGGATCAACTTCTTACCCATGTATTTTGATACATTGATTACTGAATCATGTTCCAAAGCACATAAGTGACTAATTGTGATCATTAGGGAGATAAAGAGTCCTACTACACTCTCCACCACTTGTTCTTGGCTAGTGTGAAGTAGGGTTTTGCAGCACCACTTCATCTCTGAAGACTATCCACCATCTTCTCCAACGATGGTATCAGAGCAACAACGGGAGATGGTTTTCCATCATTCATTAATAATTTAGAGAGAAGAAACTACAATCATGGTCACTAAGGATGCAAGCCTATCTCCACGGAAGACTTTTATATGGATACATCTCAGGAGATGAAGAAATGCAAACTTCAAGAGCAAACATCAACCCACAAGGGAAGAACAAGAAATGATGACCACATGGTGTGTAAAGGATGCTCTTGCCAAGTCTTATCTACTTAACTCAATATCTGATTTCTTACTACCTCACATTAGGAATTGCAAGACTTCCTAAGAGACTTGGGAAGTACTTTCTTCATACTTCTCATCAAATACAAGAGCTAGGAAGAACCAACTATGGATGGAGTTTACAACCCTGAAAAAAGCAACCAAAGCAAAGTGTAGCTGATTATGTAACCAAGATGAAGGACGTGGTTGACTAGCTTGCAAGCATTGGAAAGAAGATAGAAGAAGGACATATAATAAGGTAGATCATAAATGGCATCAAAGCTGATGATACTAGTGGGAGTCCTTCACCATAGCAATGGATCTTTATATGGATATGCAAATAACTAACCTCAACACATTGATGGAGCAACTCTTCATGCATGAAACAAAGCCCAAAAAGAATGAAGACAACTCTAGAGGTAATCAATCTTCTTCCCTTCATATAGATAGAAATTAAAATAAGGATAAAGGTAAAGGCAAAAAGAATGAAGAAGAGGCTAGTACCTCTCAAGTGAACTTCATGTCAAGAGATGGATTTGTAGTTGATGAAGATGAAGTGCTGTTGCAAAAACTTTGCAACCACCCAAATGAACTCTAGGGATATGTAGTGAGCCCTTTTAGCTTGCCAAAGGATGTATTAGACACCCTATAACTCTCAAAAATTTGTATCAAAACAGATAAGTTGGAGTAGATTCAAGAGCAAAAAACTTGCTATTTATGTTCATATAGCTGTCCAAAGTTTTGAACAATTCTCTAGCCATTGTAGCAATTGATTTGATTCCTTTTGGGAAAATCTTGTTCCCTCAATATGCTAAGAATCAAGAGTTATTTCATAAAAAATAATGGACTATACAAGGAGAAAAGAACTTAGCAAGTCATAGGACCATCTCGATTTTCATGGGCTGTAGTAGTACTCAAACCTATGAGCAAACAAATGCCAATATCTCACCATTCAAGAATCCAATGGTTACGAATTTTTGTAAGAATATACAAGAGAATATGATGATTCTAAAAAGCTTTGAGTCATGGAAAATGGTGAAGTACACACTAAGAAACAAATATGAGAAAATGACTATTCTAAGAGTAGTGCTGATAGAGAAGTAGAAAATGAAGTGATATAGTCGACTTCAAATGAACATAGCTGACGATCGAACCATCCAATTGCAATGAAAATTTGTGACTGTACAATATAATTGCAGAGCTAACTTTACCAAGTTGAATAACTTAAAATGATGCACCAAGATTAGAGAAATCATCTTTGGAAAATTTGAGGGATATGGCAATGAACAAGACACTTCACAAGCGCATGAAAATATGAACTCAAATGATCATGAAAATGAAAGCATATTGATTGTAAAATAAAATCGACTCACTGATACATATGTGTGCCTTTCCACCACACCTTGATATGGCATAAATCTCAACTCATGGAGGTCTTCTAAATGCGACTAAAGAGCCATGTATTTATAGTCATCTTTGGAGCCAAGATTCAAATTTGAATCTTGCCTAAAATCACTCTCTAATATTTTGCTGATTGATTCTCCTACTCACCTAATCAAAATTCATGGCGTTTCTTTCCTTTTTCATCAAGTGGACTCAGACACTTAGATTCCTTTACTTTTACATCAAGTAAAGTCTTAAAAAAATACAACAGGTAGTTCACAAGTGAACTCTACAAGGAGTTTATATTTGCTTTAAATTTCTAAGCCTTTTGATTACCCCAGCCATCACTTGGACTTTCCATGGACTTATTCCAACAGCTTGCTCTCAATTCAAGTGATCCTGAGGTCTTCAATCTTCCAAGATTACTTGCAAACCAATCATAGCCTTGAATTTGCAAAGCTTTGTACCATCCAATGCTTTGGTTAGAATATGTGCACATTGTTGATGAGTGGACACATATGATTGAGTCTCCTTGCTCACAATCTTATCTCTTACATAGTGATAATCAACTTCAATATGGTTAGTCCTTGCATGAAAAATAGGATTAGCAGCTAAGTGAATAGAGCTCATATTATTACCAAAAATATTTGGAGTTCTAATCTCCAAACCAAGGTTTGTGAATATTGTCTCCATCCACATAGCTTCTTGAGTAGCTATCGCAAGAACTCTATATTCAGCCTCTATGGAAGAGAGAGCAATTGTGGATTGCTTCTTGGATGACGATGAAACAAGTTTTGAACTTGCAAAGGTAAGATAACTTGAGATGCTCCTTCTATCTTCCTTGGATCGAGCCCAATCTGCATCAGAGAACAATTCCAAATTTAAATCAGATACATAGGGTCAATATAACCCTTCATTCATGGTCCCTTTGAGATATCTGAGTATCCTCTTGGAAGCTTCCATGTGAGGTTTCCTGGGTGTGTGCATAAATTTACTTAGCACACTCATACTATAACATATATCAACCCTTGTCAATGTGGCATAGTTCAAACTACCCACAAGGCTTTGATAACCTATCACATGTTCTATGAGTTCACCTTCATGTGAGCGCAATTTATGACTAACCTCCATTGGATTACCTACAATCCTGCAATCTTCCATCTTGAATTTTTCCAACATGTCTTTAATGTACTTTGTTAGAGTAAGAAACAAAACATGATCTTTGTAGATAAATTCCAATCCTAGGAAGTAGGTAAGTGAACCCCAATCACTTATCTTGAATTCTTCATAGATGACTTCAGAATTACTCCTTTTTATGAATAGAGATGGATCTACCTTGCTAGGTTGAAATCCTTTGTCCTGCAAGAATTAGACAAGCCTATGATTCCAAGCCCTTTGCGCTTGTTTGAGTCCATATAAAGCTTTATTAAGTTTACACACATAATCAGGATATATGTGATTCTCAAAACTAAGTGGTTGTGCCATATATACCTCTTTTGTTATCCATCCATTAAGAAATGCATTTTTTACATCCAATTGAAGTATCTTCCAATTGGAAGAGGCAATACTAAGCAAAACCCTAATAAAAGCCATCTTTGCCATAGGAGAGGAAGGTCTCTTCATAATCAATTCCCTGAGTTTTGCAAAGCCTTTTGCCACAAGCCTCGTCTTATACCTGTTAATGGAGCCATCTGAGTTCTTCTTCAATTTGTAAATCCACCTTGAGCCTATCACTTTCACTGATGGAGACTTGGGAACCAACTCGCAAGTGTTATTCTCTTCAAGAGCTTCAATTTCTTCTTCCATTGCATGCCTCCATTTTGATTTCTTCTTTGCTTCCTCAAATGTTGAAGGTTCCTCTTGATTTATGTCTTGTGCTAGATAGATTCAATTTAGTGACTAGAGTCTTTTCCAAGTTCTTGCATTTTTGCTTTACCTTTAGACTTCCACATTTTGAGTTTTTCATAATGAGTTGCTTCATCATCGTTTGAGGTATCTTGCTCTTCAACTTTAGAAGAATTATCGTTAACAAGTTTTGGAAAATCTTCTTCAAGATCATAAGGTAGGTTGACCTTTCTGCATGAATCTTCATACCAAGAACTATTCTCATCAAATACTACATCTCTACTCACCAAGAATCCTTTGGTCATTGGGTTGTATAATCTGTAGCCCTTTTTATTGTTGTCATATCCAATGAATACACACCTTTCTACTTTGGGATCCATCTTGCCTCTAACATGTGAAGGAACATGAGCAATCCAATTTGTCAATTGATGAAGGAAATCCATCTACCATGTTGTCCAACCTTGCTCTAGTACCGCTGTGAAGAGATGGATTTGTAGTTGATGAAGATGAAGTGGTGCTGCAAAAATGTTTCATTACACCAGCCAAATGAGCTCCGCAGATATGTAGTAGGCCCTTTTAGCTTGCCAAAGGATGTATTAGACACCCTATGTACTTTGGAAGATCACTCTCAAAAATTTGTAGCAAAACATATAAGTTGGAGTAGATTCAAGAGCAAAAAACTTGCTATTTATGTTCATACACCTGTCAAAAGTTTTGAACAATTCTCTGGTCATAGTAGCAATTGACTTGATTCCTTTTGGGTGACTCTTATTAGCTTAATAACCTAAAATTCAAGAGTTACTTTATAAAAAATGATGGACTACACAAGGAGAAAAGAACCTAGCAGGTCATAGGATCATCTTGATTTTCACAAGCTATAGCACTACTCAAACCCATGAGAAGATAAATGGCAATATCTCCCAACTCAAGAATTCAATTAATGCTTACGAGTTTTTGTAGGAATATACAAGACAATATGCGGATTGTAGCAAGCTTTGAATCATGGAAAATAGTGAAGTACACACGAAGAAACATATATGAGAAAATGACTATTATGAGAGTAGTGCTAATAGAGAAGTAGAAAATGAAGTGATAGAGCCGACTTCAAATGAACATAGCTGACGATACAAACATCCAAATTCAATAAAAATTTGTGAGTATATAGTAGACATTGAGAGTTAAAGTTTACCAAGTTGAATCACTAAAAAGGATGTACCAAGGTAAGAGAAATCATCTCTCCAATCTGATTGAGAAAACGGAGATATATGGCAGTGAACAGTACACTTCACAAGAGCATGAAAATATAAACTCAAATGATCATGAAGATGAAAGTATATTGATTGTAAAATACAATGGACTTTTTGATACATATGTTTGCCTTGAAACCACTCCTTGATATGGCATAAAGCTCAGCTCATGGAGGTCTTCTAAATGCAACTAAAGATCCATGTACTTATTGTCATCTTTGGAGCCAAGATTTGAATTTGAATCTTGCCTAAAATCACTCTCCAATATTTTTGGTGATTGATTCTCCTACTCACCTGATCAAAATCCGTGGCTTTTCTTTTCTTTTTCATGAAGTGGACTCAACTATTTAGATTCCTTTACTTTTACATCAAGTAAAGTCTTCAAAAATTACAAGAGGTAGTTCATAAGTGAACTCTACAAGGAGTTTACATTTTCCTTTAAATTTCTAAGCCTTTTGATGACCCAAGGCATCACTTGGAATTGCCATGAACTTGTTCCAACACTTCACAGGTAGAGGAAGAGGTACTAGAGGAAGGGGCTAAGGAGGAAAGCAAGGTAGGGGGAGATCTTACAACACTTCACCTTGCAACGTTTGTGGCCTAACCAATCACATGATAAAAGAATGCTTCAAGAACACAACAAATCATAGGGGAAGTAGCTTCCATAGAGGGTGCTATGGAAAATCTAGAGGTGGGTTCAACAATGGTGTAATTAATTACAATCACAACTACAATCAAGGCTACAACAACTACTACCAAGGAGGCTTCAGAGGTAGAAGAGATTATAACAACTACATAGAAGACCAAGAGGATTCATAACTAATCATGAACATGACATCCAAGAAAGGTAAAGATGATGAACACATTTTCTATAATGATTCTGGTGTTGCGAACATTTGTTTTATGTAGGGTACAAGTTTCAAATTATGTAAATACCTTTGGGAAGTCTTCAAATACTTCAAGAAAGCTCATATTATTCATAAAATGTATCAAAAATACCACGTGATTTCTAGAACATGGTGAGTCAAATTAGTGAGTCACAAGGGAGCTGCAGTGGTGTCCTAGTGGAAGGTCGATGTGGCTAGTTCTCAAAGTCCATCTATACTTTTCTTATTTGAGCACTTGAGTCATGTAATACCTCCATCCAAGTGTCTACCACGAATTTAGATGTATTAAGAAGGTTTTAGTTTAGTTTCCCAAGCTATAAAAAGAGGAGAAAAGTCGTGATCTTGTGGGATGTCCAAGAGAGTATCTCTATGCTACTCTAGTTTTGTATGCAGAGATTGCAGAGCTTGTATCTCCCTCATTATATATCCAAATTACTTGTTTGATAGCTCATTTTAAAGCTCTTACTGTCTACTTTCTTCCTATAAATTTTCATCATCATTGAGTTTATGAGCTGAGATCTACACTCTCTGCAAGTAGTGTATGTTCTCTGGTTTTACCCCTGCTGAAGCTCTCCATTAAACCTCCAACGTGCAGAGGTCATATCTCCTTGTGTATGTATCCAAATCATGTGTTGTTTGGCTTGTTAGAAAGCTCTCAAAGAGATCTAGGTGGATATATAAAATTAAGAAGAATTCAAATGGTTCTATAAACAGGTACAAAGCATGGCTAGTGGCAAAAGGGGTTTGATCAAAACCATGGAGTGGATTATGAAGAAACATTTTCACCTTTGGCTAAGATACCAACAATTAGGGTTTTGGTAAGTGTTGGTGCTTCTAAAAATTGGAACCTATATCAGCTAGATGTTAAGAATGCATCCCTAAATGGATGGATCTCAAAAGAAGTGTACATGGCACAACCACCAAGGTATGAAGATAAGGACAAACCAGACTATGTATGCAAGCTAAGGAAGGCACTCTTTGGTTTAAAGTGAGCTCCTAGAGCTTGGAACCATCGGCTTGTTAGATATTTGCAAGATCAAGGATTTGTTGCTAGCAAAGCAGATTCTTCTTTATTCGTAAAGAAGACCGAATATTTAATTATGTGTTTATGTGGATGGCATTATCATTATAGGGATTTATGCTAATGGCATCAAGCAGGTTAAAGCTCAAATGATGGAAGAGTTTAAAATCAATGATCTTGGTTTGTTAACATTCTTTCTTGGTTTAGAACTTGTGTATACAGATTCCTGTGTGTTTATTACTCAGAGGAAGTACATTCATGATATCTTTATAAAATTCAAGATAGAGAATACAAAAATTGCAACTACACCCATGGAACTCAATCATAAACTTAGTTCTCATGAGGGAGAACTTCTTGAAGATGTTACACGTTACCAAAAACTTGTTGGAAGTCTCAAATATGAAACCCTAACAAGAGTGGACATTTCTTATGGAGTAAGTGCATTAAGCCAATTTATGCATACACCAAGAAAACCTAACTTCAAAGCTTCCAAGAGGATCCTAAAATATCTAAAGGGTACCATAAATGAAGGGCTTTTTACCCATTCACTTCTGATTTAGACATAAAGATGTATTTTGATGCAGATTGGGCTAGCTCCAAGGATGATAGGAGGAGCACCTCAAGATACTTGCCCTTTGCAAGTTCAAAGCTAATATCATGGTCATCAAAGAGGCAACCAACTATGGCATTTTCATCTACAAATGCAAATTATAGAGGCTTAGCAAATGCAACACAAGAGGCTCAACTCTACACAGACTTAGGGTTACATTCTTACACTCCAATGATTTTTGGAGACAATACTAGTTCACTTCATCTAGCTGCTAATCCTATATATCATGCAAGGAATAAGCACAATGAAGTGCACTATCATTTTTTAAGAGATAAATTACTTAGCAAGGACATCCAACTATCCCATGTATCAACTCATTTACAATGTGCAGATATAGTCACAAAGTCTTTGATGGAACTAAGATGAAAAAGTTCAAGTTGATGATTGGTTTGTAGGAAATCAAGGTGGAGTGAAGAACAAGCATGTTAGGCTTGAGGGGGAGCTATTGGTGCAATAAAATCAAAGCCTACATACTTGGATAATTAGCATCTATTCCATACAATCACATATGATCATTTCGTTTTAAAAACAATTAATTTTACCCATGTAAAAGTGCATATGTTAGATGCACTAATTCCATGAGGACTTAGATGGAATCAAATCTCAGGTTACTTGATGAGAGAATAAATCCTATAGTTTAGGACTTGCTTTAGGTGAGCATTTGAATTTGAATTCAGAGATTGGTGCTAACTTAAAGTATAAAAGAGGATAAAAAAGACTCACAAATAGGAGAAATCAAAAGAGCCCGATTATGAGAACCTTTTTGAGGGACTTAAGTGATTAGTATGTATCTCATAGCCACTTCACTACCCTAACATTGTGCAATTGAACATTGCCAATGACATTGTATTACTATGTGATTTAATGCATATACATTGATCATATCTCTACCTCACTTCTCTGCTATGACCATCTCATAACAGTAAACTTCTCAAAGCTTGTTCTTAGTGCATGGTTGGTCATTTGATGTGATTCAAAGTGCTATAGAATCACCATACTATCTGCTTCATAACCACAAAGTCTCATAGTTATTGCATCACTGAATCGTGAGATATCTTCATATCATTACTCTTTGGTCTGTAGTCTAAAGCACTCCAAAAATGTCGAGCAAGTCTTGTAATTTGCTAAGCATCATTCTCAGTGTGTAGTCCATCTTTTCTATTGAAATAACTCATTATTGGTATCTTTCTAAGTTAATTAGATACCGCCAAAAGGAATTTGGCTATATGCTAGGAGGTTGAGAGCACTGTTCATTCTACTGAACATGTGCAGGGACTAAAATAGCAAGTCTATGATCTTGGATCAACTTCCTACTCATATGTTTTGATCCATTGATTAGTGGATCATGTTACAAAGCACATAAGATTAATTGTGATCATTAAGAACCTAAAAAGGTCTACTACACTCTCCACCACTTGTTATTGGCTAGTGTGAAGCAGGGTTTTGCAACACTACTTCATCTCTAAAGACTATCCACCATCTCCTCCAATAGATATTTCTAAATTAGGTAGCTTCAGAGAACATTTTTTTGGTAAATATGTTGCTCTACCAAAATCACATAATCCAATATAAGCATGCTGATCTTCAAAATGCAACAAAATTTTTCCTGGATGGAGATCGTTGTGGGATATATTAGAAGTGTGTAAGAATGATATTGTTTGTAATAATCTGTTGATCAACTTTGAAATGTTTGTCTTCATGGTTGTTATGTCTCCTTCTCTGTCTTTAATAACTCTGCTTCATGGTACGTTTAGGTACTCCTTCTTCATTTTCTCTAGCCACATGTCTAATGTACCACCATTCTAGAATTTGAAAATAAGACACGAGCTTCTGCTATGGTGCCTAGCTAATCCAAGTGGAGTAATAATTCCATTGTATGTAACAGATAAAACTATGGCTTCATTCTCTCGTGTTTGTATGTCAACACCATGTAATTTGAATAACTTGGCAGCAATTACTTCATTAATGAATCTGAGGTGGGATATTGTGACTTTATGGATCATTCCATATTGTCCTTCCCCCATGAGAGTTGCATGAATACGGGAGCAAACAAAGTTTGTTTGATGTTTGATCTCCCATATTCACATATGTATCTCTTGTATTTGGATCTATTGATGGTCTCTCTCCATGTTCAATCATGCCTAGTCTTAATCACTTTCCTCTCTTCATTTTGTGATAATGTAAATCAATAGATTTGATTTTATCGATGAATCTGAGCATTGTGGTGGTATCCAATGCCGATGAATCTACTTCTTTGATGATCTATCCAAAGATACAAGTAAGATCTTTGGACATTTTCTCATCTAATACTTATGCTCCACCTAACACACTACCAAATGTATCTTCAATGTTTATTTATAGTGGTCTAAATAATTGCAGGATGAAATCTTTGTAATTAGATGTATCCATGGCTAGAGTGATTTCTTGTCTCATTCCATACATGTAGAAGCACCCAAAATCTTCCAAAAATGTTTGCTTATGCTTATTTATTTTACCGACCATTTGTGCAAAAATAAAAAATAGACTATTAGACCATCAAAATAGATATTGAAACTTTAAACAAAAATCTATTTCATAAAAAACAATAATAAAAATATGTATCATAAATAAAATGATATATACTCAAATACATTTTAAGTACATATATAAATAGATACATTGATAAGTGTATGGATAGATAAATCAATAGTATGTGTACACAAATGATAGTCATATGGATAGTTAGATAAATAGATTTATAATTAAATAGAAAGTGTAGTTATAATCTTGAAGTGAATCTATGTAACTACTAAGAATGTAAGAGTCAAAGAATAAAACATTCATAATAGTTAATATACATTTACTATACTATGTATGAGTCTTGTCACATGATTGTATATAACTATTGTGAATCCATGATAGTAAGAGTGAAAGAATCAGACAATCACAATAGTTTCTATGCACCTTGTGACCTACACTAAGTATGTTCATCAAAATCTAAGTGACTATTGTGAGAGTAAGATTGAAAGAATCAGACAATCACAATATTCCCTATACTATTGAGAGAGTAGGAATCGAGTTGGTGATTCAAACAATCTCAATAGATCTATTGTTGAGGCCTATAGTACTCTGAGAGTAAGAATTTATGTAGCGAGTTAGACAATCATAGTAGTGGTTCATTTTTAAATTTTTTTCATCAACATATACAAGTAACAAACACGTTTGTGAGTCAAAAATGTATACAATTGATTATTAAAAAACACAAAACTAACTATATAAATACAAATCAAGCATATGTGAGAGACACATATGCAAATCATACAATGTGCATGGTACAATGAACAAAACAATAAAATAAACAATAAATAAAAATTAAATCAATACCTCAATGATATGGTGAAGGAAGTCTCTATGAAAGAAATGGTAGGATTATAGCTCTATAGAGTAGCAAACAAGCACGTACACAATGAAATTTTTTTTTATCAAATGTATAATATATCTATATTTTTTTGCTAGGAATCTCTTTTCAATCGAAAGCGTTTCGATAAAAATGTTTTTTTATCGAAAGCATTTCGATCAAAAGTTTATCCGTATCCATTTTTTTTGGTGTTTATTCAGATAACCATGAATAAAAAGAACATATTTGCTATTTTTTAATTATTCGATCGAATAAATGCAACCGCAATAGTGGAGTGGGTGCCTTAACATAAGATTTAGATCTTATGTTAAGTATTTAGGTACATATTCTCTTTATGCACACAGGTACTACTTGAAGTTTATGGAGACAGTAACATCCATATCAAGAGGAATCTTATTCGGCATATCTAAAAGAGAATCAGTATGTATATGCTTTATGCATATTTTGGATGAGGTGTTTGAGAAGTTATGGTCATATGAGTTTGAGGATTTCCAGCAACAAACTTGTTAGGATTCTTTGCTACTTTTTAAGTATGTGATCTTCTCACACACGTATCTAACTTAGGGTCTTCCATAGCCTAAGGTTAGATGAGGGTTTGTAGATTATCAGTTTTAGACTGATCCTTCCTCTTTCTGTCACTCATATACACTCTTCTACAACCTATCAGGTCACACATCTCATGTATATTCAGATTTTTGTCCATACATTTGAATATAATTGTTACATTCGTAGATTCACTCATGCATCTATTTCTATTCACATAGAGTGGTTGAGAGTTTTGCTCCCACATTGTACATTCAACATTGGTATATATGATAGTATGAATAAGCAGTGGCTTACATAACACTTTACACATGTTTTCTAGTCTCTCTCTATCTTTGCCTCATCATTTGTATGATTAAATGTGGTATGTTCATGTTTTGTCAATATTGGAAGATTGCTAGATTCTATGTTGTATATGCTGGACTTATGGAACCTTGGAACTGTGATATGAGCTATGGGCCTACTAAATTTCCAACAAGTGCTTGATTTTCTAGTTCAACCATGATGCATTATTGGTTCACCCATACCTAAAGAAGTCCACTTCTTAGGTTTAGGTTGATGGCATGGTCATAGATCCAATCTGGACCCAAGATGAGAGGTTTTGTAAGGTCCTCATCTTGACATACTAGCACTTCCATTGTCATTGGTACATCTTGAATGTAAATGGGAAGTTCCACCTCCCCCATGCAAGGGGTTTCCACTCCTCCCAATCCTATGAGATAAGCTTCTATAGAATTGATACACTTGGTATAGTTTACTCCAAGTCTAAAATGCTTAATCATTTATCCTATGGATCATATGTACAATCATGTGTTAGCACAGGAACAATCTCTTTTAAATGTTTTACCTTTACTTATTGCAAAAGTGCATAGACTAAAATCACTTCTAAGCACAAGTTGTTAGATAAAATCTTTTCATGAATCCCTTTGTGAGTTAGATGGAGATTGAAAATCCTAAAATCTAGAGACACTTTTTGGTAGAAGTTTGAATTCAAATTCAAAAGAACCTCCAACCTTAACTATAAAAAGAGGCCTTGTTAGGTTTTCTAAGTCCAAGGAAAAGTGCATACACGCAATAGTATTTTGCCCAATTTTCCTGATACTAGGTCAATTTTGGTTTCCCCTAAGCCCACAATTTCACTCCTAAGTTTTGATGGAGGAGTCGAAAAGATACATGCGTCAAGGGGTATCCAACTCTAGTGGTTGCCTCTCGCCCCCACTTTCCCTGCTCGCACCTTCCGAATCCACTTAGTTCCTAGTTCTCTTTTTCACTTGCTCTTCCCCACTTCCCTTTGCTCTTATTTCTTTTGCCCACACACTCTTGTCCTCCTATACTCAAGCTTACACACTGAACTGCACACACACTACCTTTCCCTTCCTCTCATGCCCTCTTTCTCACTCCCTCACACCTGCTTTGCACACACACATTCACATACGCACTCTTACATGCATCCACATTCTGAAGCAAAACAAAGACCTTCATCCTTGACACGGATTGATCAAGCAACTTTTCATTCTTAGGATCAGCCATTGACTGATTCATCAATGTACAAAAGAAGAGGGGCCTAGGGACATGTATTCATAAACAAGGAGCCTTTGGTCTCCATCTGCACAATACCCAATCAGATTCACTAGATTAGGGTGGTGAAGAAGACTCAGCATGAGAACCTCCACTAGAAACTCTCTGTTTCCTTGGAGACCATTCCTGTCAAGTTGCTTAACAACAACAATCTGTAATAGCCATGTTAAGCAAAATGTGCCATATCAGTGAAAGCTGCAAAAAGACTCCAACCATACATTCCACAGAACATTGCTGCCTAAGATCAATACTTTGGAGAACATTCATCAGTAGCATCTTGGTCATAGGCCCTCGTAAATACACATTTAAAATACTCCAACGAAGTAAAAGCCATGTTTTGGGCATGACTGAATGACTTCCTAAACATTCGTGTTAAGTTCATCAGTGCCCATTAGTAATTGTGCAAGGGAACTACATGCATTACAATATTCATGTGTAAGAAGATCAAGCAACATGTAATGCACAGATCATATCAGGTTTAGAAGCATGCAAGCCATCATTTTATCATGTTCAGAACTAAAGAACTCGCAGAATGTACATACTAGCATCTTCAGTACCCACAAGTAATTACATGAATGAACAACTTGCAGCAATACATTACGTGCAAGAGAATCAATTTGCATGCATTCCTTTCTAGTTACGATCCTGAATGTGCAAGGAAAATCCAATGCCACAAACAAAATATACGACTATAAAAATAGCAAGATGCTATCTCCTTTACATGTGAGGAACACGACCTATGAGGCATCATATGCAATGTTACGACAAATAATTAAATTTAATGTTCATATATGTGTCCATTCACATTACAAACGGAGAGGACAAACAACCTACAAAGGATTCAAAAAGAAACTAGAAACTCGAGTCCCATATATACATGATTGCATACTGACAGGCAATAACACAATCTAATATGCCGTTAAAATCTTTATGGGAGAAAAATAGAATAATACATTTTTGTCTAGCGAACTAGCAAGGAGACCTTCAACCTCCAAAGATGGACAGAGTCCCTTACTAAGATAGAAAATCCAGTATAAATACATATGACATGATTGCCTGACTGGGGGGATGAATTATTACTAGGTGGGTTATAGATCCAGAATTCATCCGCTGCACTTCTTTCCCTCTCAATGTATTTATACTTGAATATAGGGTGACCAGAAAAGAGACCGGCATCAAAAGAACTTTAAACACTTTAAACTGTGTAAAAAAGATCCCAATCTAAATTCCTCGAGGGAGATATGTTAAAAGAACTTGCCTGTCCAGTGCTCTCAAGTCGACCCTTATAGACACGCCCAAGACCCCCTTCTCCAATGAGATAATCAGACCTGAAATGTTTAGTGGTAGCAGCAAGCTCATGAAATGTGAATGTGTTGAGCAGCAATATGCTGACTGCTATCTCTCAAGGGGTCTTGAGCTTCACCATTGTTAGTGACGTTCCCTGTAGTAGTAGCCCTTTTTCTTCCGGGTGTAACACAGCCGCTCTTTCCATCTGTCGCTGTCTGCCAGCCTTCTCCTCCCAAAATGAAAAAACGCATTCCCCTCCACCTCTGTGTGTCTCTTTTACATGCCCCCCCCGTGCCTTTTCTGTAGCTGATTTTTCAGAACCGAGGGCTTCCCCCACTTTTCCGTTTCTTCTCTGTCAGAACAAAAAGGGAAGCAAAAACAAAAAACGGTCCCCTCCAGCCTCCTTTTCCGTTTTTTTTCTCGTCAGAGCTCCCTTTCGTACCCTGTAAAAAAACAAAAAAGAAAACCTCCTCCTTTCCGTTGACATAAGGGGACAAATCCAAAATTCGATCGAAGTGGACATTCTTGTTTATTTTGCCACCAAACCCTCCAGAGCTACTGAATCTCTTGAACTGAATTGTAAGCACATGTGACGCATCATGGATCTTGAACTGCTTGTGGGCTTTTACTTTTCTCCTACATTTACCGTAGAAATATTTGTTGTCACCATCAAGAATATCAATGGCAGTAAATCGCGCCAAGGCCTTCAGTAAAGAATCTGCTTTTACTATATCCAAGCTTAGGTCAAGAAATGGATCATAGGTGTTTGCTGGATGGTTGCACACAGTGCATTTCACCTGACTTTGAAGTTGCCCAGCAAAAATTCGTTGAATAAAATTTTTACGTGCACTTGATGGACCACCCACATGAGCATCCAGTGGGCAACATTTCTGTAAGGCTTCAATCAGGTATCTCATGTATTCATGAGCATCTTCTTGTCTCCCCATGTGAAATGACCTCGAAATGCATCGCAAACTTTTTACGAGGTGATTCAGTGAAATAACCCTCCCTGGTGATGAAAGTGCCTGCTTCACATGGGTCTCAAGGGAGCACATAGCACAAAATCCCATGAAGAGTTGGTGGTAAATTGCCCAAAGTCAAACATTCGAACTCTACTGAATCAATTTTGTACTTTGCGCTATATTCATCAATCATCAGCTTTGTTGTCCCTTTAATTATTTTGCAAATTGCCTTATTAAGATAAGGCAATAGCTCTCCAACAAACCCATTCAACCAATCAACCCTGTCATAATCAAGATTTTTCACCCAAAGTGTATTTTTGATAAAAGCTTCTGAATACTCTCAGAGTCCAGCTCTCCCAATGGTTTGATTATAGGTTCCTTCACTTCAGTCGACTGCCAGTAAATAAAGATGAAATAGCCGCAGACAAGACCGCAAACAATACCAATGATCGGTAAAACCCCGTCGACAAACACCTGAATCCATCACACACTATGCAAAAGGAATCTTGTCAGTGCAAAAAAACAACCACTTATATTGTCTACATACTCCCCTCTTCTTATTTGCGAAGTCGTCCTCGACAAGTCATTCTTGCTGCAATAAAATCCAAACAACCATGAACATGTCAATTTACAATTGGTTCGCATACCTTTTCATCGAGCCATCATTCCAAGTGGACCTGCACTCATTGAAGCTATTAGTGCTAAAAATCACTCATGAATACATACAAATCAGTCACTTCCAAATGATTCAAGAACATGCACATATATGCAACTCCCATTCCAACATGCATCAAATTGCTCATGCATTCCATTACGAAGATCGTCTCAACCAAAATAACACATGCATACCATTCCATATTTTACAGATGCAACTATCATTGCGAAAAAACAAAAACAGAAATACCGAAATAAACAACAACGACTGAAATGAATTCAACAGGAGATGCAACACACCCAAAATGCATACCCCATTATTACACCTACTATTCGCTATGTACAATTATTCCATGACCAAACACACCCGTAGAATCCCCATCATCGTCCCACACAAGCCATCGAGAATCGAGTACAAGTCAAGACCTACATAAAACCCTGGAGTGTCCCGCACTCTGGAAAACCCTCACATAGAGCACACAAGTTATAAAGCAAACCGTTGCATTACCTCGCGAAGGTCTCATCCATAAGTACATATACAGTCTCCGTGCTTTCAAGAAGGTTGATTCAAAGTGAGCTGATCTGTCGCAAGCCACCATATACCAATCACACAAGCAAATAACGTTCCCTTCCAGGCGATCATGGCCCTCTCCTCTCTCTCTCTCTCCCCCTCAGGAGTGGGGAATAGACATCATATGTAAATTTTATTTATATCCACATATTGGCCTACATTGACATTGGATGCGATTCGTGGACCTGACCACCCGATCAGGTTGATTCCACCCATCTACCAATGCAATGCAGCGCACAACACACAAACACACAATGATAACACATAACATATCTCAGCTAGCCCATAACGAAGCTGGATGCGGCTCATGGTCGTGACCGCCCGGCCACAATGGCTCCACTTACCTACCAACCCGTTATGACGCATAGCTAAGACATAAACATATACATCCCAAGCCTATGGCGAAACTAGCTGCGGCTCGTGGTCCTAACCACCCGGCTAGGATAACTCCACCCACCTACTAGCCCACCATAGCGCATTGGTACGATCACAGCAACATAATTTTTTTTTTTTTCATAGTTAATTAATTTACCCAAGTCCTGAGAATTAGGGAGAGGAAGAAAGGGACTTTCCCACTTTTCCCACACATGCATGCAACACATATACACTCTAGCCTTTGACAGATCAACCACCTCTTCACTCCATTCTCTCAATTACAGACACTACCTATGTATTCATTGATTTGACTTTTCACTAGGTAACTACAGCCGGCTATGCCTTAGTCCCTCGTATACCTATCCTTAGGTGTCCTAGAATGTGAGTCTCCGGGATGTCTCATGTAGCCTCACATCGCGCTCGCATCCCGACAACTTCCCTAGGGCGAGTCAGGCTCAACTTCAGGAGCTCCGTCATTACTTCCTATCGTTAGCACATCTGCCCAAGCCCACGTGATATCGTTTTCCTCGTTAGGCATTTCCCTTGAAGGATCGAAATAGTAATATCGATCTCCCGCCCAGCCTACATGTAGAGTTAGGTATTCCTCAAAACACTCAATGTAAAATGCAACACCCAAACCCTGGTTTATAAAGCATACCAGCCAATGCGCTTCCTCTACATCATATTCCGTCTCAAAATCGTCGACGTCTATGTCCATGCGGGCGAATGTTTGGTCCGAGAAATATATCCGTAGCTCGTACAAATAGAGTTTTGTTATTTGGTCTGCCATTTTGTTACTTATCTCCTAACAGTCTCTGCATAACACAAAAATATTAGAAGTCCAAAATTCTTGAGCTGGCACATGATAATATTTATGACAACAAAAATCATAACTAACATATGCGCATATATATATCTATCTATAACTATACGTCTATGTACAAGGAGTCTACTACGTCCTTTCGTTGGATCTCGTCTGGCTTCTCCCGTCCTAATATCACTTGAAGTATGGTTTAACTCGAAGCACGTTAACTTTCACGGGAGCATATTCTTCTCCTAAATCTTGAATTTGCATGGAACCATTGGAGTTGAGTTCCACCACCTTAAACGGTCCTGCCCATCTTGTCTGTAACTTCCCCGGGAATTTATAATATTTACTATCATAAACTAGCACCAAATCCCCTTTTTGAATCGCATAGGTCTTGAGATTCTTATCATGCCTCTCCTTACGTCTCTTCTGAATAGCTTCCAGACTTTGCTGTGCAATGAGTCTCTTTTCTTCCAGCTTGACCAGTTGTATGTACCTTTCCTTCAATGACTCTTCCTCTCCCATCCTGGCTTCGATGGCCACTTCTAATGTTGGAACTTCTTTTTCGATGGGAAAGATGGCTTCCTCGCCATATACTAGGGAGAACGGAGTGCTCTTAGTCGTCACTTGGTAGGATGTTCGATATGCCCACAAAGCTTCCAACAGTCTCTCATCCCAGTCTCGCCTATGCACAGCTACTGTCTTTGTCAGAATCTGTTCCAGCACCTTGTTGGTAACCTCCACTTGTCCATTTGCCCTCGGATAATATGGAGTACTCTTCCGATGTTTTATATAATTCCATTAATTCTTCGATCAGTTCGTTGACAAAATGGGTTCCTCTATCACTTACTATTTCCAACGGGCATCCAAATCGAGTGATAATTTGTTCGTACAAAAATTTAGCAACATCAACAGCTCGGTCAGTCTTCAGAGCTTTGGCTTCTACCCACTTGGTAACATAGTCAGTACAAACCAAGATATACCTATTGGATCTTCGTCGTGAGGGAGGATCAATAGGCCCCACAAAATCAATTCCCCACTTCTCAAAGGGCTTAAGAGCAAGCACCGGTGTGAGAGGAGCTGCATGCGTCAATGTTGGTTTGCCCATCCTTTGGCATCTGTCGCATTTCTTACAGTATGTATGAGAGTCTTTGAACAGCGTTGGCCACCAATACCCGGCCAATAAGATCTTTCTTGCCATCAATTCACCAGCAAAATGCCCACCGCAGGGTTCATCATGTAATGCTCTCAACACTAGGGTTGCTTCTTCTTCCTCGAGACACCTCCGATAAATGCTTTCATGTACAAAATATCGATAGAGCTGCGCCCCAATGATGCTATGATGCTTTGCCAATGCTAACAATTTCTGTTTCTCTCTCTTGCTTGCTCCTAGCGGGTATTTAGTGGTGCACAAGAAATTCACCAAGTCGGCATACGAAGGTACTTTAGCATCAACCTGGAACAGATGCCCATCAGGAGCATCATCGGGCACACCAGAGATTAGCTCCTCATTAACAATTCGAGATAAATGGTCGGCCAATATATGCACTTTGCCTGGTCTGGTTACCACTGTGAACTGAAATTCTTGGAGGAGTAGCATCCACCTCATCAATCGCCCTGATAGCTCGGGTTTATTAATGATATACTTAAGGGCTTCATGATCCACATAAAACGTGAAATGCTTTCCCATTAAGTAATGTCGATACTTGTTTACCGCAAAGATCATCGAGAGGCATTCCTTCTCTGTAGTCGTGTAGTTCCTCTCAGTGCTATTCAAATTGCGACTTGCGTAATAAATAGGGTGATCCAACTTCTTTTCATCGGCTTGGCATAGCACTGCTCCAACTGCAGTATGAGAAGCGTCGGTATGCACATGAAATTCTTTCGTCCAATCGGGTGCTACCAAGATTGGTGCATTTATCAATCTCTCTTTGATCGAGTCGAATGCAACTTGACACTCTTCAGTCCATTGGTATTGTTGGTCTTTCCTCAAAAGATTCGTCAGTGGTGCCGCTATTGATGCAAAATTTAATATAAAACGTCGATAATAATTCGCATGCCCCAAGAATTCTCTGAGTTGTCGCAAGTTTTGTGGAGGTGGAAGTTGTCCAATTTTTTCCACTTTATCTTCGTCAACCGCGATCCCTTTTTCGGAAATAACATGTCCCAAAAGCAATCCTCTTCGTACTCCAAATGTACACTTTTCAGGATTTAATGCGATGCCTTTTTTGATGCTTCTTCTTAAAATGGCTTCGATCCTCTCCATCATGTTTTCATCATTGCCTCTGATCGCAAAGTCATCGAGAAATATCTCCATCCAATCCTGCAAGTAGTCTTGATATGCAGCTATCATTGCCCTCTGGAATGTGGCCGGCGCATTGCATAATCCAAATGGCATCACACGATATGCGTACGTACCCCATTCTGTTGTGAAAGTAGTTTTTGATTGATCCTCTTCATGGATTTGGATCTGGTTGTATCCACTGAAACCATCCAAAAATGAGTACAATTTATGGCCAGCCACTCTGTCCAAGATTTGATCAGTAAACGGCAAGGGGAAATGATCCTTCTTTGTGCGCTCGTTCAACTTTCGATAATCTATGCAAATACGGATTTTCTTATTTTTCTTCGGAACCACTACAATTGGTGATACCCATTCGCTGGATGCGATGGGATATATGAATCCTGCTTCCAATAATTTGGTTAATTCCAACTTGATTAATTCCGAGTAGACTGGATTTGTCCGCCTAAGTCGTTGACATATTGGTCGGGTACCTTCTTCCAAATCTATGTAATGTTGGCAGATTCGGGGATCAATTCCTCTCAAATCACTGTATGACCATGCAAAGGCCTTGCCGAAATTTTTGAGTGTCATTTTAATACAGTCTCGTACTCCATCTGGTAGCTCTGACCCCACACTCAAGAACTTTTCTGGAAAAACTTCCCATTTTTCCACCTGAGCTTCTCGCGAATATTCCTTATTCCTTGATGACACTGTGATTGGAACGTGCTCTCCGATCACGCGTGCATGGTTGGCCAGTAAATCATCGTTTTGTTCTTTTTTGATTGAACCTAATTTTTTTAGTTCAGCTTTCGCAATGGCTTCCCGCACTTTAGTTTTACTTTTCGCTTCCTTTTCCGATTGTCGACTTCTCTTTAGAATCTCTGCTTCTAGCATTCTAACTCTTTCTCTCAACTGTTGCACTTCCATTTTCGGAGCTAACTCCAGTTTCAGCTCTTCTTTTGAAGCTCCCTTTTTCCGGGATTGAGTAGTTTTGTTTTTACTTGCGTCTATACTTAACATGTAGCACTCAAATTCACTTGTATGTGTCAACCATCCCAGCAACTCCTGATCGGAATCGTCGTTATAGAGCAATGTATTTTGATATTCTCCCATCTTCGTGTCTTGATTCTTAAAGAGCTGCAAGTTGAACCCGTCTTGAAGCAGATTCTTGTAGGTGTCCGTGTTCAAAGAAAACCTAGCTCGTGCAATCTCTTGCCTTGCTTTCTCCTTTTCTTTCTTTTCCATCTCATCGACTATTATTGTCTTCTTCTTGTTGCTCGAGGGTGGGGATACTTGTAATTGAATCCGATCAGACTTTGGCCCTATTGAAATAAAACCTGTGCGCCAGTCATGCACACATTCGGCTTGCACCAGCCATGGCCGCCCAAGTAGGATCGAGAAGGTAGCCTCTGAGGTCCTTGGTCTTACTATCAGGTAATCAACTTTAAACTCTAGACCGCCCACAACTGTGCTTACATTCTTCAAAAGACCCGCAGGCTTCACTTGTGTTTGATCTGCCATTCTCAAGGACATCGGCGTTTCTTCCATGTGGTTGAGGCCCAAAGCTTTCATCATGAACTCAGTCATCAGGTTGACTGCGGCTCCACTATCTAACTGAGCACCAGGGACTGCATATCCTTTAATCTCGACCATCACAGCTGGAGCATTTGAATCAATTTGCGTCGTAATACTTTGAATGATCCCTTGGACATCTTTATCTAGTCTCTTTTTCTCTCGAGCTTTCCTCGGCTTCTTAATATATTCGTTGTAAAATTGTTTCCTATATGCAAGTGAACATTTCAGCAATGTGCCAATGTCTAACGTGACTTCCGTGTCAGCGAGCAGCTTTACAATGTCCACTTCCTCCGAACTTTGTCTTTCCTTCCTACACTTCGGAGCTCTTAATCTTTCAGGGAATGGTGCTATGCCTGGCACAAACTCCTTAGTCACGGGTGGAAGGATCTCAATCTCTTCCCCCTCCTCAAGCTCTTGCTCCTCAGCAAATCCTCCAACTTGGTTTTCTACCTCTTCACGCTCAACGATCTTCTCTTGACTCCCCTCTTCACCTTCGCTTCCTGGATTTTTCTTCGAATACTCTTGAGTCCTGGTGACTACTGCCACAGTTGGATCTTTATGTGGTTTCTTGGCCTCGTAAGCATCCACAAAGTGCATCGACGAGCTAGAGCCTTCTTGAGGGTTCGGTGTCTTGAACACTACTCCAATCGTAGGAACGTGTTCTTGAGCTCTCGTTGGGGAGTGCATCTGAGTATCAACATAATTCGAGGACCCTATTGGTCCTTTTTCCTTTCCGGCGGCAGCTCTTCGTTTTGGACAATCTTCATCAAAGTGGCCCTCTCCACTACAGTACCTACATAGTGGGGTATAATCAACTGGTTTCTTTTCGTTTGGACATCTAGATTGAGTATGGCCAAAGCCATGGCATCTCCAGCACTGGATTGGACCATCTCTTCTTTGATCACGTGCGGCTCCTCTTGGATAGTCTCCTCCTTGACCCTGAGCACCATATCCATAAGTAAGTCTGTTTTCCCAACGAGATGTAGGTGGGAAACTCTGAGCGGGCAATCCCGTGTAAGGTCTCTCTCTTGTATCTCCGGATTTCATGGTCCTCTCTTCATAGGCTCTCTTGTTGTAACATCGGTCCTCCGTGTGATTTGTTCTTCCGCAAAAAGTGCAACGCATTCTAGGCGGTGATCTATCTGTGAATACTCTCGAGACTGTAGGGCATTCTGAAGCCATATGGTCGTAACCATGGCACTTTCCACACCATGTATTCGATCTAAACACTTGGTTGGGGTTTGTAGTCACCTCTGGTTTGACTGTGTATGTTTCCTGAGTCATTGTGGCAACTTTTATAGCTTGTGTGACCAACTCCAATATTCGTTCTTCAGTTAGCGCAGACTTTACCTCGCCTGGCGTGCTAGTGGCAGCTACAAAAGCTGGGGTTGTCAATGCGGGACTTCCTGGCCAGGATCTTTTATTGGTATGTTACCTGGGCCTCCCATTGGCTCGTATAAGAGTTCCATCTTCCTTTGTTGGCATAATTGGACTTCCTCCCAAAGCCTTGCTTGTTCCTTAGCATCCATTAAAGTTGCAGGTCTTGTCAAGCTGATATGTTGTTGTGCTGTAGGATCTCTCAATCCCGAAATGAATCTTCGTTTCAATGTCTCATCGTTCGGAGCATTCACACCCATCTTTCTTACCAAAGTTTCCATTCTCTGAATGTAGTTATCGATGCTCTCATTGACTCCTTGTCGCAAATAATCCATTTGTTGGGCCAATCTATCTTGGAAGCCTTGTCGTCGGAACTTTGCCAAGAAGGCTTCCTTGAGCATCTGATAAGTTCCACGTTCTTGTGGTGTCAAATTCCCATACCAATTGGCTGCCTCATCACGGAGAATAGCCGGAAAAATTCTCAACCTTTGACCCTGGTCAACTACCTCATCGGCCTCACACGTAACCTCAAACAATTGGATAAAACTATCTGGGTCCTCGTCCCAAGCACCTCAGAACTTGGTGAAGTCCCCCAAGTGAACCGAAATCCGCTGAGCCATTTCGAACAGAGGTGTGATGTTGATATCACTTCGATCCCAAAAATTTAGTGCATGCGGCCTAAGGATCCCTCCTTCAAACTTTCGCACTTGAGTCGCGACTCTCCTACGGGAGTACACGTTTTTAGCAGATTTCTTCGAGCCAATCGAGGTCCACTCACCTGGCGGTTCCCACCTTCTCCTTTCTCTTTCAAGGGCTCTTCTCTGAGCACGTTCCTCTCTTTGCGTTTGTGTTGCTCCTGAGGATGAGCTCCCCTCGCTCATGTACTAGATCTTGGGCTCCGCAAGCTCGGCCAACATGTGGCGCTAGGCAAACCTATGACACTCTCTTATAGAGATGTGCCAAGCTTATTCCCGGCAGACGCACCAAAATGTTAGGTTTTCTAAGTCCAAGGAAAAGTGCATACACGCAATAGTATTTTGCCCAATTTTCCTGATACTAGGTCAATTTTGGTTTCCCCTAAGCCCACAATTTCACTCCTAAGTTTTGATGGAGGAGTCGAAAAGATACATGCGTCAAGGGGTATCCAACTCTAGTGGTTGCCTCTCGCCCCCACTTTCCCTGCTCGCACCTTCCGAATCCACTTAGTTCCTAGTTCTCTTTTTCACTTGCTCTTCCCCACTTCCCTTTGCTCTTATTTCTTTTGCCCACACACTCTTGTCCTCCTATACTCAAGCTTACACACTGAACTGCACACACACTACCTTTCCCTTCCTCTCATGCCCTCTTTCTCACTCCCTCACACCTGCTTTGCACACACACATTCACATACGCACTCTTACATGCATCAACATTCTGAAGCAAAACAAAGACCTTCATCCTTGACACGGATTGATCAAGCAACTTTTCATTCTTAGGATCAGCCATTGACTGATTCATCAATGTAAAAAAGAAGAGGGGCCTAGGGACATGTATTCATAAACAAGGAGCCTTTGGTCTCCATCTACACAATACCCAATCAGATTCACTAGATTAGGGTGGTGAAGAAGACTCAGCATGAGAACCTCCACTAGAAACTCTTTGTTTCCTTGGAGACCATTCCTGTCAAGTTGCTTAACAACAACAATCTGTAATAGCCATGTTAAGCAAAATGTGCCATATCACTGAAAGCTGCAAAAAGACTCCAACCATACATTCCACAGAACATTGCTGCATAAGATCAATACTTTGCAGAACATTCATCAGTAGCATCTTGGTCATAGGCCCTCGTAAATACACATTTAAAATACTCCAACGAAGTAAAAGCCATGTTTGGGGCGTGACTGAATGACTTCCTAAACATTCGTGTTAAGTTCATCAGTGCCCATTAGTAACTGTGCAAGGGAACTACATGCATTACAATATTCATGTGTAAGAATATCAAGCAACATGTAATGCACAGATCATATCAGGTTTAGAAGCATGCAAGCCATCATTTTATCATGTTCAGAACTAAAGAACTCGCAGAATGTACATACTAGCATCTTCAGTACCCACAAGTAATTACATGAATGAACAACTTGCAGCAATACATTACGTGCAAGAGAATCAATTTGCATGCATTCCTTTTTAGTTACGATCTTGAATGTGCAAGGAAAATCCAATGCCACAAACAAAATATACGAGTATAAAAATAGCAAGATGCTATCTCCTTTACATGTGAGGAACACGACCTATGAGGCATCATATGCAATGTTACGACAAATAATTAAATTTAATGTTCATATATGTGTCCATTCACATTACAAACGGAGAGGACAAACAACCTACAAAGGATTCAAAAAGAAACTAGAAACTCGAGTCCCATATATACATGATTGCATACTGACAGGCAATAACACAATCTAATATGCCGTTAAAATCTTTATGGGAGAAAAATAGAATAATACATTTTTGTCTAGCGAACTAGCAAGGAGACCTTCAACCTCCAAAGATGGACAGAGTCCCTTACTAAGACAGAAAATCCAGTATAAATACATATGACATGATTGCCTGACTGGGGGGATGAATTATTACTAGGTGGGTTATAGATCCAGAATTCATCCGCTGCACTTCTTTCCCTCTCAATGTATTTATACTTGAATATAGGGTGACCAGAAAAGAGACCGGCATCAAAAGAACTTTAAACACTTTAAACTGTGTAAAAAAGATCCCAATCTAAATTCCTCGAGGGAAATATGTTAAAAGAACTTGCCTGTCCAGTGCTCTCAAGTCGACCCTTATAGACATGCCCAAGACCCCCTTCTCCAATGAGATAATCAGACCTGAAATGTTTAGTGGTAGCAGCAAGCTCACGAAATGTGAATGTGTTGAGCAGCAATATGCTGACTGCTATCTCTCAAGGGGTCTTGAGCTTCACCATTGTTAGTGACGTTCCCTGTAGTAGTAGCCCTTTTTCTTCCGGGTGTAACACAGCCGCTCTTTCCATCTGTCGCTGTCTGCCAGCCTTCTCCTCCCAAAATGAAAAAACGCATTCCCCTCCACCTCTGTGTGTCTCTTTTACATGCCCCCCCCGTGCCTTTTCTGTAGCTGATTTTTCAGAACCGAGGGCTTCCCCCCCTTTTCCGTTTCTTCTCTGTCAGAACAAAAAGGGAAGCAAAAACAAAAAACGGTCCCCTCCAACCTCCTTTTCCGTTTTTTTTCTCGTCAGAGCTCCCTTTCGTACCCTGTAAAAAAACAAAAAAGAAAACCTCCTCCTTTCCGTTGACATAAGGGGACAAATCCAAAATTCGATCGAAGTGGACATTCTTGTCTATTTTGCCACCAAACCCTCCAGAGCTACTGAATCTCTTGAACTGAATTGTAAGCACATGTGAAGCATCATGGATCTTGAACTGCTTGTGGGCTTTTACTTTTCTCCTACATTTACCGCAAAAATATTTGTTGTCACCATCAAGAATATCAATGGCAGTAAATCGCGCCAAGGCCTTCAGTAAAGAATCTGCTTTTACTATATCCAAGCTTAGGTCAAGAAATGGATCATAGGTGTTTGCTGGATGGTTGCACACAGTGCATTTCACCTGACTTTGAAGTTGCCCAGCAAAAATTCGTTGAATAAAATTTTTACGTGCACTTGATGGACCACCCACATGAGCATCCAGTGGGCAACATTTCTGTAAGGCTTCAATCAGGTATCTCATGTATTCATGAGCATCTTCTTGTCTCCCCATGTGAAATGACCTCGAAATGCATCACAAACTTTTTACGAGGTGATTCGGTGAAATAACCCTCCCTGGTGATGAAAGTGCCTGCTTCACATGGGTCTCAAGGGAGCACATAGCACAAAATCCCATGAAGAGTTGGTGGTAAATTGCCCAAAGTCAAACATTCGAACTCTACTGAATCAATTTTGTACTTTGCGCTATATTCATCAATCATCAGCTTTGTTGTCCCTTTAATTATTTTGCAAATTGCCTTATTAAGATAAGGCAATAGCTCTCCAACAAACCCATTCAACCAATCAACCGTGTCATAATCAGGATTTTTCACCCAAAGTGTATTTTCGATAAAAGCTTCTGAATACTCTCAGAGTCCAGCTCTCCCAATGGTTTGATTATAGGTTCCTTCACTTCAGTCGACTGCCAGTAAATAAAGATGAAATAGCCGCAGACAAGACCACAAACAATACCAATGATCGGTAAAACCCCGTCGACAAACACCTGAATCCATCACACACTATGCAAAAGGAATCTTGTTAGTGCAAAAAAACAACCACTTATATGGTCTACAGGCCTCAAAAGTCACATCAAGGTGAGCCCAATTGGAAGAGTTTTCAGAGTAAGCTTATGTAATAAATCTATCACTACCCTCTCATTGTGCAATAATTTATTGCCGATGACATTGTAATCTATGTGCATTAATATATACATGTTGATCATATCTTACTTTCTCTTCTCTATCATGTATCATCTAGAACAATGAACTTTTGAGACTTGGTTCTCAGCACATATTTGATCATTTGATGTGAATTAAAATGATATAGATTCAACATAGTGTCTATTCTATTATTGCAAAGTTTCACTGACATTGCTTCAAGAAATCTTGAGATATTATCAAATCTATGTTCAATGGTTTGCACTCTCTTGAAACCCATAAAATATCGAGATCCACCTCTATCTTGCTAAGAATCATTCTCTCAGTATACTCCATCATTTTAAGTGAGATTACTTTAAAAAGTAAGTTGTTTAAGTTAATTAGATATACCCAAAAGGAACTTGATCAATTGCTAGTAGGTTAAGAGCATTGTTCATTTTATTGAGCATGTATAAAGACAAAAATAACAAGTTTTAGTGCATAATTAAATTCTCTACTCATCTGTTTTGATCCAACGATTTGAGGATCATACTCCAAAGTACTTGGATGCTTATTTGTGCTTCTTGGAAGGATCAACAAGTCTACTTGGAAATATTCAACTCAATTTTGGATGGTGTGAAGTAAGATTTAGTATCACCACTTCATCTCTGGAATCTATCTCCATCATTCATTGACAAATTGGATAGGGGCAACTATCCAGCATGGTCCCTAAGGATGAAGGCTTACCTCCAAGGAAGAAGCTTGTATGGGTACATCTCTAGAGATGAGGAAATGCCAATATTTAGAAGCAAACATCAACCTACAAGAGAAGAGCAAGAAACACTAGCTAGATGGTGTGCAAAGGATGCTCTAGCTAGGTCCTATATACTCAAAGAAATATCTAATTTCTTATTACATCATATAAGGAATTTCAAGACCTCCCAAGAGACTTGCAAAGTACTTTCTTCATACTTCTCATCAATACAAGGGCTAGGAAGTACCAGCTTTGGATGGAGTTCACAACATTGAAGAAGCAACCAAAGCAAAGTGTAGTTGATTATGTGACCAAGATGAAGGATGTAGCTGATCAACTTGGGAGCATTGGAGAAGAAATAGGAGAGGAGCAAATAGTAAGGAAAATCATAAATGGCATCAAGGAAAATGACAAATGGGAGTCTTTCACCATAGCAATGGACTTGTATATGGACATGTAGATACCTGAACTCAACACATTGATGGGGAAACTCTTCACACATGAGACAAAGCTCAACAATAATGGGGATACTTCTAGAGGTAGTCAATCTTCTGCCCTTTACACAGATAAAAGTAAGAATAAAGATAACGACAAAGCTAAGAAGAATGAAGAGGATGCAAGTACCTCTCAAGTGAACTTCACATGTAGAGGAAGAGGTACTAGAGCAATGGGCAAAGGAGGAAAGCAAGGCACAGGGAGACCATACAACTCTTCACCTTGCAACATTTTTGGATTGACCAATCATACCACAAATGAGTGCTTCAATTACACAAATAATCAGAGAGGAAGAGGCTTCCATAAAGGAGGCTATGGACAATCAAGTGGCAGGTTCAATAATGGAGGAAACAATTATCATGAAAACTACAACCAGGGCTACAAGAACAACTATCAAGGAGGCTTCAAAGGAAGAAGAGATTACAACAACTACATAGAAGACCAAGAGGGTTCTCTATTGATCATGAACATGACATCCAAACAAGGTAAAGATGATGAGAAATTTATTCTATATTGATTATGGTTGTTCCAATCATGTGGCTGGAAATGTAGAATTGCTATTTGATCTTGAAGAACCTAAAGGGGAGCAGGAAATCCAAACAGGTGATGATACTAGGCACTCTATCAAGAAAATTGGAAATGTTAAAGCATTTGATGGTAACATGAACCTCTTAAGTAAGGTATAATATGTGCCAACCATGACGAAAAACCTAATCAATGTTGGGTAGATTGTTGAGAAGGGCTTATAGGTCAGATTCACAAGGCATGGAGCATATGTGGAGGACCCTCAACAAGGTTTCAAGAGGATTACAAAAGGGAAGAAATCTGGTAGACTCTTTACATTTGAGGTTGAAGATACCATGAATATTGCTCTCTTCAATTATAAGGATCAAACCCCTATCATAATTGGAAGTTTCGCATAAGAGGCCAGGTCATATAAGTGAAAGGACACTAAAGCAAATATGCAGGGATTAGAGTGTGCTTGGAATTCCAAATGTGTCCAAGCAACATATGATTTACGAATGTGGAGCTTGCCAATTTGGCAAATCACATAGACAACCATTCAATAGATTCAAAGGATACATCTATGAAGACTATTGGAGCTTGTGCATACAGATGTGTGTGGTCCTAGCAAAGAGACATCAATCTGAGAGTCAAGCTATTATGTTTCATTCATAGATGGCTATAGTAGATAGAAAATTCTATATTTTACGAAGTGTAAAGATGAATTCTTCACTTGTTTCAAGAAGTATTTGTCATTGGTTGAGAATCAAACAGGTAGAAGCTTGAAGAGGCTCAAATGTGATGGAGGTGGTGAGTATTTCTCACATGAATTTGACTCCTTAGAAGATAGAGGCATAAAGAGAGAGACTACAACAAGGTAAACTCCTTAACAGAATGGAGTGGAAGAGAGGAGAAATAGGATGATAGTAGAGGCTAGAAGGTCAATGTTGAATGAAAAGAAACATCCAAAGTACTTATGGGTAGAGGTTGTTTCCATACCCACATACTTGATTAATAGGCTTCCATCCAAGTATTTGGATGGATTGATGCCTTATGAGGCATGGAATGGTAGGAGATATTCTCCAGACCATTGTAAAAACTTTGAGTGCATTTCTTATGCACATATACCCTAACAAATTAGAGGAAATATTGATCCAAAAGCTTAAAGATGTGTATTCATTGGCTATGACCAAAATTAGAACGGGTATAGGTTATATAATCCCACATATTTGCAGGACCAAGGCTTTGTAGCTAGCAAAGAAAATCATTCTTTGTTCATAAAGAAGACCAACTCAAATGTTATTTATCTATGTGTTTATGTGGATGACATTATCATTACAGGGAATGATTCTGATGAGAGATGGTGATACACTCCAAAGATGAGGCTGGTGTTGCAATAACCTTCTCTATATTTACCAAGTTTTACTCCAGGAATGCATAATAGATACTTTGAGCTTACTAATGATGAAATAAAACCTCCTTAGTGCTTTAGAAGATCATTCTCGAATTGATTAATCAAAACAGATAGCTCAACACAAAATAGATGATAAAAAACTTGCTATTTTGGGATGAAGAGCACTCTGGTATTTTACTTAGAGCTCACCGTCTGCTAAAAATTGATCAGAGAAACTTTGCACACATTCAATCAAGAGAAATCAATCTAAAGCAACAAGTTTAATGAATTTTAATGGACTATACTGAGAGAAAACAATTCAGGAATATTGGCATGTCATCCCAACTTTTCTGGAGGAAACTGTCTACATACATAGGATACTTCAAATTAATGTAGCTCACATAGTAAAGATCCAAATGTGATGAAAATTGAGATGAGGTAAATAGACTTATGATTTTCGAATTTGTGTCTTCTCCTCTCTGTATCTTCTTCTTTGTGAGCTTGTGTGCACATGTATTGCTTGGAAAGAGTGTTAGGAAGTGTTGTCTATCCATGAAAGTTTCTATTTGCTGTAGTTAAGGTGTGTGTGAAGTGTAGGAAGTGTTGAAGTGTAGGAAGGTCATTCCCGCGACTCAGTATTTTGCTCATCACTTGAAGCAAAAGCATCACAATCGAGTGAAAATACAACCATTGGATGCGTCTTCTCAAGAGCTTTGAAATGCATATGCTATTCGCTATATTTGGAGTTCGGAGCTGAGAGAAAAGCTCGATTTACTATTGGTTGCTGCACCAAGTATTGCGACGCCATGATTGACAGTTGGAGCTTGTTTGGATAAGTCTTTGCCTTGTTTGCACTCTTTGAGTAGTTCATTTGCATTGATCATCATTTGAATGCATGTCCTCATACACTCGGCTAGGTTTGTATACTCATCGGATTGATAATTAAAGCGTGAATCCCCACTATATGCACTTGAGGGGGATTGAGGTATAGTCTCTTTCTCCATAAGTCCCTAAGTTGGTTCTTAGGTCAACACATTTTTTGGCGCCATTGCCGGGGAGTGACGAATCAAACCGAGGCATTCCTGTGATGGTAAGTAGCTTTTTGCATTGAAGTGAGAGGGGAGTAATGATTTTCTCTTCTTTGGTAAGTCACTTTCAGCCGCGCTTGCTACTTCTCATTCTTGGAGTGTGTCTAGTGAGTTATTAGCTTAGGGAAGTGAGTGGAAGAAGTAGAGTAGGAAGAGTGAGGGAGTAGGTTAGGTAATTAGAGAAGCCTTCAATTCGTGTCTTGTTGTTTTATTTTCAGTAAGTAGGAAAAGCCAAGTATAAAAGCCAAAAAATTTTCATTTGAAAGTTACTTGTATTTCAAACAAGTATCGTGAGAAGTGTGGTCAAGTATCGTGGGCGAGATTCTGAGTTGAGGAGCTGCGCAGACCAAGATTAGTTGCCAAAGGATTGAGAGAGAGTACTAAGGTAATCACAGATATCATTCCCTCATCCATATTACAGAAATTAAGCATATCAGAATGAAACGATCTGCATCAGGTATTGTTTAGAACTTTCAGGGGTTAAAAAGTGTGTTTTGGGTGATACAGAGAGTGAGGAAGGGGTAGTAGAGCATATAAAACATCTGTGTGCAATCAAACTTGAAAAATCTTAGCAAAAATTTTGAAAAAAGGGTCAAGTATCGTTTCTCCC
Organism: Ceratopteris richardii; assembly: GCA_020310875.1. Classification (NCBI taxonomy): domain Eukaryota; kingdom Viridiplantae; phylum Streptophyta; class Polypodiopsida; order Polypodiales; family Pteridaceae; genus Ceratopteris; species Ceratopteris richardii. Next base: position 106,478,898 of record CM035427.1, read on the forward strand.
GCGGTCGAGTATCGCGATACTTAGCAAGTATCGTGATCTCCTGTGGTTGAGTATCGCGATATTTCCCACAGATCGTGTATTGCTTGGGTCAGAGATCGTGTATCGTTTCAGACCCAGAGATCATGTATCGTTTGGCTTAAGTATCGTGTATCGCTTCTCAGAGATCGCGATACTTGTCAAAGATCGCGTATCGTTTTGTTCAGGTATCGTTGATCGTTTTCACCTCAGAGATCGTGTATCGTTTGGGTTAAAGATCGTGTATCGATCGGGTCAAAGATCGTGTATCGTTTGGCTTAAGTATCGTGTATCGCTTCTCAGAGATCGCGATACTTGTCAAAGATCGTGTATCGTTTTGTTTAGGTATCGTCGATCGTTTCCACTTCAAAGATCATGTATCGTGTAAGCTCAAGTATCGTGTATCATTGGCATCCAGAGACCGTGTATCGTTTGGGTCAGAGATCGTGTATCGTGGAATTTTGGAGTCAAGTATCGTGATCTGGAAAAAAATTCTTTTTCAGTCATTTCCCAGCCAAATTCTTCTAGAAATTCTGACCTTTAGTGAAGAATCCTAGAAGCCAGAGGTTTGTGAGGGCTGATCAGAGTTTTTAAGTGGATGAACCTAAGATCTGGAAGAACCCTAGGAAGCCGAAGAAGTGTAATCTCTTCTGTAGGTAGTGTAGCCGAGCCAAGTAGCCGTTCACATTACTCGGAAACCTCTAGTGAGTCGGAGGAAGAAACTTCTATGGCTTCAGAGGATATGCAGAACACTGTACCAATACTCAGCACAATGTCAATTATTGAGGGAGAGTATAGGACATCCTTGGAATATGTGACCACCAATCAACATGAGATCCCTATTTATTTAGATGGTCTCAACAGATCTGTAGCCAGACTCAAGAAGGCCTCAGAAGCTTATATAGTGCCTAGGCCAGAAGTCAAGTATGCAGGAGGATTTTACATGGACAAAAGGGATTTTCAGTACGTTGTCACGGAACATCCGGAAACCATTAATGAAAATGGGGAAGAAACCAATGCTTCTAACCTAAATGGAGATGGAAATGAAGAACATGTAACCACACCTAGAGGGAGATCTAGAGTTGCTCGGGTTTGGAGAGGAGACCTGATTCCCCAAGATGATTCCATAATGGATGTATACTTGATCAATGGAATGGAACACCTCCTTAGAGCACACTCATCCATATGGGAAGCAGCCCCTAATCCTGTCACGATTTATGAGTTACAAGATCCTGATTTCCCCACCATTATCACATATTTGGATAAGGATCAGAGAAGGTATTGGCCCCTAACCGAGTCAGAAAGAGCCGATTTGAAATACCAGAATATTCTTGTGTTTCCCCCTAGGGACCAAGCCACTACTTCACGAAATCCACTTGGTACAGCACAAAATGATTCCTATCAACAGTCAGGACAAACCCAACAAACACAAGTACTTGTCAGACCACATGTGCAGTTTGCAATGCCTGCAAATAACCCTAATTACCGGCCTCAACCACCTGTTGACCCAAGACATGGGATTCCCGCCCCAGTTAGACCACCTGTAGCAAGAGGACCAGGTATACCCATAGGAAGACCAATTTTTCTAGTGATGCCTAGACGGCCTGAAGCAGGAAGAAGATTAAGGCCAATTCAAGTTGCCAAATATATGAGAAACCACTATGATGGCTCTACTGAACCTTACAATCATATAGCTGAATTCAAACAAGTGATAAGAGCAGAACAAGTGGAGGATTTTTTGATCCAATATGAATCTTTTGGCCTTACTTTGACAGACACTGCGTTAGCATGGTTCCAGCCTTTAGACCCTAATCATTTTCAAAACATGGAACAAGTTTATCAAGAAATGATTGAGGAGTTCACTAAGTCTGGAATTAAAAACAACTCGTCCTCATTGATTTATAGTTTAAGCAAGCCCCTACTGAATCAGTAAGGTTGGCTGCAAGAAGATTCAAACAGTATGTGGACAGATGTCCTGTGGAAGAGAGACCCACCCAGAACAAAATGGTATCATTATTTTTGGAAGGGCTATTGAACGGATCATTAAGATCTTTGGTATACGTGAAGAGAGTTCAAACCTTACAAGAGTGCATGAAGGAATGTATAGACCTGGAAGACAACCTAGCAGAAGACCTAAAAATACCTCAAGGAAGCTTGAAAAGTGATGATTCTGCTAGCAGCACATCAAATTCTAAAAACAATGTGGAGGAAATAGCCGACTTAGTAGCAAAAAAATTAAACGTTCAAGGACAAAGGAATTACCCCAACAACCCGTTGAGAGTACCCATGCTCAGAAGATGTATGCATTGTGGAGGAGATCATCCTTCTCATTTGTGTACTAGGGGAGCAGTCCCACCACCTGCTTATGGCTATAATAGACCTCCTGTCCTAGGACCTCTACAATATTGTAGTATAGAACAAAAATACACAAATCACAGCTCAAAAAATTGCCCTTACAATAGGCAATCGAGACCAACACAACCATATGTGAGGCCTTATGGATACCCTCAAAGAGAGCAAGGAGGTGAAGCATTGAGATACCCAACTTATCAGCAGCATGCACCAGTGCCACGACCATATGCTTATCAAGGATATACCCAACCACAACCAGTACTAGGGCAACAACCGCCCCATCCTCAGAATGTTGTCCCAGTGAAAATAGCTCGTCCTGAAGAAAACCTAGAAAGAGCAATAGTACCAGCCACACCTTTGATTAGTAATGAATCATATGACTCATCATATGACTCTAGTCAAGGAAGCTATCCCTCTTATGAGAGCTCAATGATAGAGTATGGACAAACGTACGACCCATATGCTTATGAAGTGGAACCACAAGATAACTCTTATGGATATGAGCAGGATTATGTACTAATGATGTACACCGCTCCTAGAGAAACCATACCGCCCCGACCCATGAATAGACCACCTGTACCTAGAGGACCATGTTACAGATGCGGAGGTGATCACTATATCAGAAAATGTACATTGCCAAACCCACCACCACCACAGCAAGTCTGGGAAGGCTACTGCGGTGATTGTGGTAAGGAACACCTTTTTAGAGATTGCCCCAAGAACCCTAACAAGGTTACCTCCAATGCAAATCAACGTGATAGAAGTAATAGAATCATTAGGAAGTGATAAGGAGTACACCGTGCCATTGAAAGCAATAACAAGAGCGAAAGCTAGAGAGACCCCAGAAAAACCTAAAGAACATAATCTAAGTGACAGAGAGGTGAACCCACCTACACCTCAAATAGTTGAAGACTCGGAAGAGCCTGAAAAAAGCATTGTAAGCAAGAGGACACAAAGATGGAAGCACCGTAGGGATAGGATAAAAGAAAAGAAATTACTACAGAAGAAGGAAGAGTGAACAAAATCCTAAAGAGGAACGGAAAGTGGAAGAAGAAAACAAAAACAGGAAGCAAGAAAAGAAAAAGATAGGTTCAGTGTTAGCAGATCCGATGCCTGAAGAATTAGCCATGTGGATTCAAGCATACAAGGCGCGAATAAGAGCAGGACCCCCCATCAAACAACATGAAAGGGAATACCCTAGAGGTGACCTAGAGAAAGAAAGATTAGAGATATGCAAAAAATTAATTGAAGTAGCCCAACAAACTTTAGAAAAACCTGTTCTTCCATTACCTAGTCCACGAATTCCTGAAAAAGAATTCCAAGAGTGTGTCATCCCTAATGACACCGAAAAACCTAAAGAGAGTGAAACCCGCAATGAAAATTACTGTGAGGATAAAAGGTAAGGATCCATAGTTCCCGAAGTAGAAGGGGAATGACCTGAAGATCTGTGGGCAAGAGTCCAAGAAGAACGATGGAGGAAAGTGGAAGGAATAGACCCACCCTTTGAGGAAATAGAAGCCAAAGAGGGAACAGAGGAATCAATACCTGAATTGAATTCAGACAAAATCTTACCAGTAGATCTAACCGACAAAGGTGATGAAGGAATACAAGCTTTACCCAATTACACAGGTGAGTACGAACATAACTCAGAGTTATATTGCATTCCCTCAATAAGAAAGAAAGAACCAAACCCATCAGTCCAAACATCGGAGATCATACAACACCTCAAAAAGGTGAAAATTCCTTGTACCTTGACGTTGGAAGAACTCTTGAAGATCAAACCTCATTTAAAGGAGAAACTGACCAGTCAATTGGAGATTAAGACTAAAGAAAAGGAGACTTTCGATGAAGTGAATACAGTAAAAATCCCAGTTGATAAGGTTGGAGATTTTAGTGAGGGAGATGAAGGAAACACTTGCCTTCCAATTACCTATAGGGGTTACACTACCAAAGCCATTTTAGATTCCGGAGCTGGAGTAGGAATTGCTACTAGAGAAATCTCGGAAAAATGGGGAAAACCAGCTTTAAGACCCACACATATGAAAATACAAATGGCAGATGGACACACTGAGAGACCCTTGGGATTATTGGAACGAGTAGTATTTACCACTTGTGGAGTTGAATTCAAGCATACCTTAGCAATATGTCAATTTGAAAGGGCAAGAAATTATGAAATGATACTGGGGAGACCTTTTATGAGACGGCTAAAGGTTGTGCCAGATTGGGGAAAAGATGCGGTGTATCTACAGCATGAAGGAACCACCACGAGAATAAATCTTCACACATATACATATCAAGATGTACCCCCCTTATAGTGGAATCAAATTCATAAGGAGGAAGATGAGCAGTCAATTCACAGCATCGGTTCTAGTGACCAATCATGGATGCATGAGGATACTCATCTATGGATATGTCAGATTGCAAAAAAGGAAGAGAATAGGGAAAAAGGATGGCAAGAAAGACAAGGTGTAGCTAGGTCTGTACAAGATCCAGCTTACATGCCTCAAGTCTTCCTATATGAAGAATTCGAACCTCACGGTTGGATGGAAATTCTAGCAACCCTTGATGTATGTGTGAACGAAGAAATAATAACTATGAATGAATGTATCGATGAAGAAGGATATGACGTTAGTCTATATGTAGTAGTCCTTTAGGAAGCTGACGAAGGAGAAGTGATAGAAAAGGAATGGAAGGACGACTACGAGAGTATTGAAATGGAGCAAGAACCGATGGAACCAGAGGATGAAAATCATGAACTAGGTGTCATAGATAACGAAATCCATCAGGAAATGGCACAGACAGAAGAACCAGAATTAGATAAAGAACCAGAAGGTGAAGAAAACAAACTACAAGATCAGTTTGAAGTGCCAGCCCACTTTAAAAAGTATGAAGTAGAAGAGAGAAAAATTGCTATTCAAATGCCAAAACGAGAAGCCCAACCACGAATAGCATATGACAACAAGGAACAAACCAAGAAAATAGTGGTAGCTTTAGAAGAAGGAGAAGAACGATGTACCTTCATAGGACAGGATGTCTCGACGGAGGAGGAACAAGAGTTAATATAACTCATAAGAGAATACAGGGATGTCTTTGCATGGACATATAAGGATTTGAAAGGAGTAGATCCTTCGATATGCGCTCATAGGATCCCAATGACATCCGAAGCTAAACCCTCCAAACAAAGACCTTACACCTATAATGATGTATACTCGGCAAAGATAAAGGAAGAGATAGATAAGTTGTTAGATGCTAGATTCATTTACGAGATCGAACACACGGAATGGGTGTCACCATTGGTGGTTGTACCAAAGAAGAATGGAAAGTTAAGGGTTTGCATTAATCTGAAAAAGGTGAATGCTGCCACCATAAGAGATAGTTACCCATTACCCATTACGGATCATCTTTTGGAAAGAGTGGCAGGGAAGGAAGTCTATAGTTTTTTGGATGGCTTTTTAGGGTATAATCAAGTAGCCATTGCTCCTGAGGACCAACACAAGACAGCCTTTGCAACAGAATGGGGAGTTTACGCCTTTAGAGTCATGCCTTTTGGTCTAACTAATGCCCCAGCCACGTTCCAAAGATTGATGTGTCATGTATTCAAGGAATTCCTGAGAAAGAGTATGGAAGTGTATGTCGATGACTTATGTACTTATTCAGTTATGCGATCAGAGCATATCCCTGAACTAGGAAAGATTTTTGCCAAATGTCGACAATATAGAGTATGCCTCAATCCAGAAAAATGTGTCTTCATGGTTAGACAAGGAAAAATATTAGGACATATTGTCTCTAAAAATGGAATTTCAACAAATGAAGACAAAATTAAAGTAATTCTGGATCTACCAAGACCAAAGACCGCTAAAGAAGTTCAAGCATTTATGGGACATTGTGGGTACTACAGAAGATTCATACATATGTATGCCATAATTGCTAGACCTCTTTTTGCATTATTGACGCAATTCAATTGGACAGAAGAATGTGAAAAAGCCTTTAACGAATTGAAGAGGCGATTGAGTTCAGTACCAATCCTTCGAGTACCCAATTGGAACAAACCATTTCACATTCATGTGGATGCTTCCAAGTTTGCCATTGTGTGCATCTTAGCCCAACCTGCAGATACAGGAAAGCTAGATCATCCTATAGCCTATGCCAGTAGACAATTGAATCAAGCGGAGCGCAATTATACCACAATTGAGAGAGAAGGCCTAGGGATGGTGTATGCAGTGAAAAAGTTTAGAAATTACCTTTTGGCGAATAAATTCAAATTCTTCATTGATCACCAAGCTCTGTTGTACCTAGTCAATAAGCCTTGTAATACAAGACGACTAGTACGATGGTTTCTATTGTTAATGGAATTTGATTTTGAGGTAGTAGTCAAGAAAGGAAATACTCACATAAGAGCAGAAAGTTTATCGAGAATGACACATGGAGAACCACCCATAGGAGTACCAGATGATCTGCCAGATACGTACCTTTTCAACCTAGAAGTATGTCCCCAATGGGCAAAAAAGTTGATCCCTATACTTACACATGGACCTAAAGATGGGATCACACCAAAACTAACTCAAGACCTGTGGAAGACTAAAAACCTTCATATCATTGCTGGAAGTTTGTATCACCAAGACTCAAGTGGATTGCTAATGAGATGTGTAGAAGAGGACGAACAAGAGATGTGGCTTCAAAAAGCGCATGTAAATCAATGGAAAACCCACTTAGATGCCAATGGAACATGGAAAATGCTTAAGAGATTAGGCATATATTGGCCAACTATGCAAAAAGATGCACACAATTATGTATCAGCTTGCCCAAAGTGTCAAGAACGGAATCCCAAAGAGAACTCTACTATATGCTACTCCACTGTAGCACCGAGGTGGAGCATGCCTCTGGTGAAGTTTTTGAAGACCCAGGAATACCTAGAAGGAGCCACTTTAGCAAGGAAACGTGCTTTAGAAGAACAAAGTAAGGATTATGCCCTTGTGGGAAGACAACTCTTTAAGCGCGGTAGAGATAATCAGTTACGATTATGCATACATGAAGACGAATATCTTGCTGTGTTAGAGATGGCGCATACAAGAGCTGCAGGAGGACATTTCTCTGTAGATAAAACAGCAAAAATGATTTTATTTGCTGGAATGTGGTGGCCAACTCTACATCAAGATGCGGCAACTTATGTACAACGATGTGATACTTGTCAACGAACGAAATACCCAGTTAGAAGAGATGAGATGCCATTGAAACCCATGATGAGTGCCAGAGCTTTTACTAAATGGGGAATAGACTTCATAGGACCAATTAGCCCCCCAGCTAAAGGATCCCATGCCGAGTACATAATTGTAGCAACCGACTATCTGACCAAATGGGTTGAAGCCAAAGCAACCAAGAAAAATGATGCTAGGACTACGGCAAAGTTTCTTTTTGAGAATGTGTTCACTAGATTTGGATTGCCAATAGAAATTGTGAGTGATAGAGGCACGCATTTTGTGAATGAAGTCATAGAAGCCTTATTAAAATCTGCCCCTTATCACCCACAAGCCAACGGACAAGCAGAAAGTTCGAATAAAATCTTATGTACTATTCTCACAAAAATTGTTAACACTGGAAGATCTGATTGGGATAAGCAGTTACATCATGCTTTATGGGCATTTCGAGTTGCTTACAAAACCACAATAGGAACTACACCATTTAACCTAGTGTATGGACAAAATGCTATTTTGCCAATTGATTTCTTGATTCCCACTCTTAGGGTAGCAACAACTTACGAGTGGACTGGACATGCTAAGAAGTTGCAAAAAAGAGGATATGGCCCATTAATTATCAATCGCATATCAACTAGCAGAGCCATCAGCTTAGCAACCCTAGATGGAGAAGTATTACCAAACTATATCAGTGGATGTCGAGTGAAGAAATATCTAGAACCCTTGACTGAGGAAACCATGTCACGACTAATCAAGGGTAAGAACAGACGTATTGAGGAAGAAAGAATACGAGAAGAAGCTAGACAGGAGGCACTAGAACGAATTAAGAAACGAAAAGAGTGGATGAGAGAGAGAGAGATGAGAGATATCGAATAGGAGAAGAACTCATCCCAATGGCTAACTTTAGAGCCACAGGAAACCTAGGGCAACAAAGGACACAACCATATTTGAATTTGGGAGCTGGAAGAGTGGAATATCACTTAGTGAATGCACTTATCGATACAGGAGCCGCCATAAGTTGTATCAAACTTTCATTGACTCACAAGTTTAAGGAGGAATTACGGCCATCAAAGGCACAATTGATGGGAATAGGAGGAACGATTACTCACTGCATAGGAGAAATAACTTTACCTTTACATATGGGAAACAATACTATGGAACAGAAACTCTTAGTTTGTCATGATCAAGACTTACTTGAAGACATAGTGTTAGGTCAAGATTGGATATACGAATATGAGGTGACCATTCAATTGGCTTTAGGATATATCTCTGCCAGAATAGGACATCGCGAGGTCTTCAGCATGTTAGATGAACGACCATTCAAAGTCTTGGATATAGCCCCAGGAGCTCGTTCAACCGAACACCGTGAGGAATGTATGTTCACTGACACCATGGATAATCCGTCCTCCAGTACTTCGTGTGAAAACACACAGAAGTCCACTTGCACCCCATCTCCTGATTCAACAAGTCAGAAGAGTTTAGATCCATCTGAAGACATCCCTAATGAGGATCCATGCACGAGAGAGACTGATTCCCATTATCATCCCAAGTCAACATCTATTAGGACATACCCTATTCCTTACACAAAACTGGCTTGGATAAGGAAAGATCACAAAGAGGTCTATCAGTTACAATAGAAGCAAAATAAATGTCAGAATAGTCCCTCTACGAAGCAGACAAATCATTTTGAACAACGAGGTCAACAACATATTACTACAGTATGGGTTCAAGAAAGTGATTGCCGCTCAGCCGGATCGAGTGCAAATATGGATTCCAAGATCATATGCTCCAAAGATGAGCCACAAAAATGATAAACCAATACACAAAGAGAATCGACATGGTCTAAGAGCAAAACAACCGAAGAAGAACAACAACAACAAAAAGCTGGAGATTGCCATTGCAACAACAGCTAGTCCAAGATTCAAAATGCAAAAGAAGCAGATGCACAACATGAGTAGCACTACAGTCATCAAAAATGTGCGAAATACCATACTACCCAGCAGAGTAAAGCAGATTTGGATGCCCAAAGATAGGACAAAAGACATGCATCTCCCAACATCTTCAAGTTGCACACATGTGGAGTTACCAGAATCCAAAGTATGCATGATAGGGCCACATTACAAGGCCAAGCATCCGGCACATCTTTCTTCTATGTCAGTATAGTAAAGCACATTTTCCTCATGGGAAATAGGAGAGCACTTGTACATAATCTAGAGAAAATGACTAAAGATCTAATAAAAACTTCGGCTATAAACTCACTTTTCTATTTTCTTTCAGGAAAAAACATAAAAATATGAAAAATTACAGAAAATCCCAGGTATAACCTTGCTCACACCCACGGGGAAGGGACGACACCATTCACTCGGAGCAATGTCAATCTTGTGAAAGACAAATGAAGGAGGATCTCTGATGTTATATGGCCAGTAATTGAAACTCTATATTGAGTGCAGATGGCATCCCCTGATTCAGAAGCTATGCAATAGGAAGAGGTGCAACTTCTTCCATTGGAGTCAATAACAAAAGTCAGAGGCCATTGGTTTCGGGATGACCAACCGGCATCGGAATTGATTTTCATGGCAACTATCAAAATCATGGACAGGGATCACTATTTTCCAATTATGTCTCAAGACTTCAAGACTATTGTACATGGGTTACCAAGCATGGTGAATATATGGACACAAGCAAGAATTGAGGCATTTCTCAGAATACCAATTTATCTACCAGATTTTCAGAGATGCACTCAGGTGATGAACACACTACAACTTGCAACTACAAAGATAGCAATTCCTGAAGCACGAGTATTGGATAAAGAAGGTACTTGGAAGACCATTCAATTCACTCATTAATTGATTAATAAAGCTTTCGGTTGGAATCAAGACGGGGTTACCAATGTAAAAGAAGAATGTCATGACCCTAAAAAGAGATCCTTTGTGGATATTAACAGAATAGACATTGAAGATGCTGTACGTCTAGTACATCAACACTTTTGTTTCCCGAGCATGAATAGATACACTGCTCCGCAAAAGATTGTGGTACAATTATTATCACACGCAATGAGACAAGTGGGCAATAAAGTGAATTTGACTCCGTATATACAAGAAAGATTATTTGAAGCCAAGAGGAGATGGGGTCAGAAGAAGTTATTGAATGGAAGTTCAGCCTTGACATTGCTGATATATGAAGCACTGGATATGAGAAATTGCTTACAAGAAATGCGAACTTCTGAAGGGTTAGCCAAATATGCCAAGTCCGCTACAGTTCCAAAGAAAAAGAAAGCGGCTCTTGTTATTGAAGAGGCAGGAACCAGTTCTCAGATACCAATGAGGGGAACAAAGAGATTGAGAGAGGAAGAAGCTCAGGCTACGCCTCAGTCTAAACGCACCCATGTTTTACCAAAGGTCCCGGTGGTCCATATGCCAATTACAAAGAGAGATCTATCTGCTACCCTGGAAGAAACACACCAGTACATACAAGGGCAAGTGAATCTGAACGTTCAAGGTCATCACTACAGACAGGCGAGTCAAGAGAAACAACACACAAGCAAAGAAAAGACACCAGAAAAACCGCTCGATACAAAGCATTAGGCTTAGAGGATTCCAACTCCGATGCAGAATCTAGTCGTGACAAAGACACCTTAGATACTGATATAAGGACAGAGACTCACGAGGATGAATGGACGGAATTAAATCAAGTCGAGGTCACGCCCGATAACCAACAACAGAAGGAAAAGACAATTGAGAAGGCCAATGAACCTGAACATGTCATTCAAATGAATGATACTACAAAGATTAGCATCAAAGAAGCTCCAATCGTGGATACACATGTAAAAATTCCTATCAAAGAAGAAATACAAACTCCTGTGAATACGGATTCGAAACTACAAAATCAGGAGCAGATTGTAATTGAGGTACCTGATGATACACCTCAAGGAAACGTAGCCCATATGGTGGCTGAGCCAAGAATCCAACTTCAGATTAGGCAGCCCCATGATACCACATTACATATCGCTCAGGGAAAGGATGTCACAACAGGCGAAGAACCAGATATTCCCAAAACATGGTTGAATGTAGATGTGACTCAATTAAAGCCTGTGGTCAAACAAATGATCTAAACTGCCATGAACACACAACAACAAATGATGGACATTGATGCAGACTATGACAAAACCATGAGGGAAAAAAGTCAATTTCAAATTATGAGTGAACAGTTGTCTGCACAATTGATTCAAGTACAAAAAGAGTTATCAACCAAAAGCACCGAATTGATAGAGGTAAAAGGTCAATGTGACACATTAATAAATCAGCATCATCAAATCCAGGCATAGCTCGCTGATTTACAAAGATTACATGAAGCAAGCGAAGCTGACAAAGAGAGAGTGCGAGCTCGGAGCACTTTGCTTGAGAAACAACTAAAGGTGTACATGGAGGAGAACGACACGTTACGCAACAGAAATAAAGAACTAATGAAGTCATTATTATATGATCAACCCATAGACAAGCAGGAGACACTATCAGCTGAGTTGAACGAATTAAAAGAGAAAGTGGACAAATATGAAGATTTGCTAAGGCAAGAGCAAACACGAGCAGATGAATGAGAAAGGAAATACAACAAGGAAACCAATTATTTGAAGATCCAATTACAAAACGTGAATGCCAAACTGGTACAGAGTTATAGTGAAAACATGGACCATGTCGCTGAAGTAGGAAAGGAATTGCTTGCAGCTAAAGAAGCACTCAAAGCAGCCATGCAAGAAGTAAAAGAGAAAGATGAATGCATAACACAATTAAAAACTCAAATAACAGAGAAAGCACCGATCGGGACACTAGTAGAGCCAATGAAGGGGAATCCTACTGACGAGGTAGAGGTACGTCCTCTATCTCCCTCGATTTATCATTCTCCACTACATGAGCAGTTGGCCGACATACATGATGATCATCCAATGCCATACACTACAGAAATCAGTCAGAAGGAACGGGCACTAGTGGTGTCCCGATTGACAGAAAATTTTGAAAATGAATTCATCAAAGTAATGAAAGAAGCAAAGATAAAAGGAAAAGACTTAGAGAAGATTATGAAGCCTTTCTATATCCCATACGGATTATTGAAAGAGAAAACACGCCAATACATAAAGAAGCTCACAAAGACAAGTCCAGATGAGCAGCTCAACTTTACGCAAGACACATTCACTTACACTCAAGAAGAATTTGAAGCTGCACAACCGGTATGGAGAAGGAAATTTTTGGAGAAACATCCTACACTAAGGGTGCATTGGCAAGCAGCACCGTATTTTTTACAGGTAAACCCTTCATTTTGTCCTATACCACGTAGAAGGGAAAACAGGGACTTTTTGGACATGCAAAGAAATGGTACAATAAATAAACAGTGGCTGAATTATCCTCTACTACCAAGCCCGCCACATAACTATCTACCAACGGAAGACTACATGGTCAAGACTATCAAATTTTGGCTGCAAAATTATGTGACAGTACCAGATTTAACAATAAAAAAGACAAATAAAATACTCAGTATGTTACTTACTGTATTGAAGGTCTTCAAACATGCGGCATACACTTTTTTGAACTTCATCGGTATTAATCAAGGAACAGACATCCTTGTTTTTTATCTATCCGTCATGCCTAGCCGACCGACCATAATGGCCTATTATTCAAGGCTTATGTTCGTGCCAAGTACATATATGCAAACATTTGAAGAACCATTTCTTACAGGATTTTTTGAAATTGATTCAGAGATCTTTTTGAAAATGTCCTCCAACTTGAATGCCAGATTAGTGGCATACAAACTAAACTTCTTCGCAGACCACAGACAACCACCTCATGATGGTGTAAAGGCAGAACAATGGAAACAGCTAATGATACGTGAAGCAAATCTGCTAAATGACACAGAGCAAAAAGTATATAGAACATATGCCCATCGCTTATCAAAGCCTGTCGGGGACGACAAAGTTTAGGAGGGGGGCAGTGTTGAGGGAGAATCAAGCAAGAAGAAGAAACAAAGAAGACAAAGAAAGAAGCTTCATTAGAAAGATTATATTTGAAGATATATCTCTGCAGGAAGCCCCGCAGGGGCGCAACACCCATCTCTGCTCAGAGCCCCGCAGGGGCACATACACCAAGGAAAAGCACACAGCCACAAGAGGGTACTTCAACCTCTTGATCTTTGGAAGGTCCAGATCGAAGGGTGAAGGATCACATCCTCATACCTTCCATTGGTGGCGTGCGTGGCAACCCAAATCAACAGGCAAGATAAGTTCAGTAGGCCCAGCTGGTGTAGTAGAGCTTGAATCAAAAGGCCATCAAAACTGAACACCTGTTGAAGATACAGGCAAAACTGACCTAGGGTTGCGTGTAGAGAAACGAAGCAAACAGGCTCAAAGCAATACAACAGGGTCAGATATGTGCAACCAAGACAATCAGAAGACCATTGGCTGAAAAGTTGAAGAGGGTGACTAAGAACATCAGTTCCTAGTCACTAGTGGCATGCGTGGCAACCCAACTGAATACAGCAACCCGACTATGTGATATAAGGGATACCAAGGGGCAAAATCAAAGCAAAGGACATACCTTGGATAAGATAACCAATTGTCTGACAGTCCTTGTTGCCGCTTCGACCGCTGGGTGCGTGTATTCAGAAGACTTAAACAGTCGATGAAAAGATAAAGCCTATCAAGGGACGACAGAGACGAAGAGGGGGAGAGTGTTGCAGAGCAAAGAAGAGCACAAGGCAGAGAAAAAGAAGGGCCCCAAAATTTTTCCGATTTGGACACCCAATTTTTGTATTATAACCATTCTTATAACATATTTTCAGATGTACATGCACTAGAGGAGTCCTCTAGATGCATCCCCACAAAAGATGAGTAGTTTACCCATGTAAAATAGTAGAAAATTAGTCTTTTAGTTCTTTTAGTGAATAAAGTGCCGGTCTCTTGTGTGAAAGGATCATTTTTAGGGCACATGTATATAAGTCAATTTGTGACTCTTTGTAAAGACTTTTTGCCATTGTGAGAATCAAGAGCACTGATTTTCGAATTTGTGTCTTCTCCTCTCTGTATCTTCTTCTTTGTGAGCTTGTGTGCACATGTATTGCTTGGAAAGAGTGTTATGAAGTGTTGTCTATCCATGAAAGTGTCTATTTGTTGTAGTTAAGGTGTGTGTGAAGTGTAGGAAGTGCTGAAGTGTAGGAAGGTCATTCCCATGACTCAGTATTTTGCTCATAACTTGAAGCTGAAGCATCAGAATCGAGTGAAAATACCACCATTGGATGCGTCTTCTCGAGAGCTTCAAAACGCATATGCTATTCGCTATATTTGGAGTTCGGAGCTGAGAGAAAAGCTCGATTTACTGTTGGCTGCTGCACCAAGTATCGCGATGCCATGACTGACAGTTGGAGCTTGTTTGGGTAAGTCTTTGCCTTGTTTGCACTCTTTGAGTAGTTCATTTGCATTGATCATCATTTGAATACATGTCCTCATACACTCGGCTAGGTTTGTATACTCATCAGATTGATAATTAAAGCGTGAATCCCCACTATATGCACTTGAGGGGGATTGAGGTATAGTCTCTTTCTCCACAAGTCCCTAAGTTGGTTCTTAGGTCAACATCTACCTTGAACATGCACGGCACTCATGTGCCCTCGGAGAAGGATGCTTTAATACCCACTAACATGAAGAATCGGAAACTACAAAAGCTGAAAGATATGGCAGCACTCACACCAAATGTGTCCATCTCTCTTTGTATTTGCATGCAACATTTTGCCTTTCCTGGTCAAGATCGATTCACGCAGTCCCACAAACGGATCTGATTCGCTCTTTACTTGGCAGAGATAGGTGCACTACTGATTAAGCTTCCTGTATGGATTATGGAGCAACTATATGAAGCAAATAAAAGGTCATCTAGGAAGTTAGTGGTGAATGGTTGTTGTGCAATCACACGCATCATCTAAAAGTGCTTAGCATATGATATACCCATTGAATGCACTTTAATCTGGTCACAGCTACAAATGTTTCAAAGACACAAAACTGCCGCACATCAATCCAAGCGCATGAGGGGCTCAATTCCTTGTGTCCAAACACATGAAGTTCTCATGACCCTAGAAGTCTCACCATGATGGGATGCCACCATTCCTCCATTTACCATTCGGGTACCTAGATCTGCATCGAAAGGCACATCACAAGCTGGCCCATCAGCTCCCCCCATTCCACCAGAATTCAAATTTGCCACCACTAGAGATGTTGAAGGGATGTCTACTTTTGATTTTGAATCCTTCTTGCAGAATACGCAAGTCTCGGATGTAGAATTCTTTTCATAGATAGAAGAACCGGGCACCTCTTCCCAAAGACAAAGAAAATCTGTTATAACTTATGGAATATGTTGAACAATGCATTGTTGGAGTGTAACATGGAATATGCTGAACAATGCATTGTTGGATTGTAACATGAAATATGTTGAACAATGCATTGTTGGAGTGTTAAATTATTATTGAACAATGCATTGTTAGAGTGTTAAATTATTAATGTATTAATGTGTTTTTGATGTTTTTGATATAGCAGCTGAAGGTTCGTGAGGAGCGTGCAAGGCGTGAAAGGGCAGATATCAATAATCCGAATAATTATTATTTAGCTTGTAAATAAACCTATGTAGAAGGTTTTATTGTTAAAAACTGTTAGAAAAGTAATGGTTAGAATAAGGGTCGTTTATAGACCGCAGTTTCTATTATTGAAAGCAATGGCTTTCTGCAAAAGTTACCAACTTTTAGTTTCACGCTTGGTTTTTGAAGCCGCTCTCATGTAACCACTCTTTTCAACATAATCAAAAAGTCCTATAAATACATGCACTCTGTGGACTGTCGAAACAGAGTGCATGGGGGGAGATTGTACCCAATGCTGCATTTAGTCTCGTCTCTTCTTGTCTCTATTCTTCTATGTATTTTCTGTGTTCGTAATCTCTGTATGTGTGTGAGATAAGATCCTGACAACAGTGGTATCAGAGCTCTGCACGCGTCAATATAGAGGGTTCTGTTCTTTGTTCGCGATTCGGATTCCGATTTCGTCTCCGTCTTTGATTCCGGTTCCTGTTCCTATTCTAGTTTCTGGTTTCTATTTTTGTTCCAGTTCCAGAACCAGAACCTACATTTTCACCTACATTTGCTACTACGTTTGATCCTACATTTACTCCTTTGGCTTACTCCAAGGCGTCGACTAAGGCAAAGAACTTAGGCAATAACTTAGGCAATATATTGGCACCCAAGGCTCCCTTGGCGACCGTTGGCAACCATTGGGTATGCACGAGGAAATTTTAATTTTGAGTGGCAATAGAGTGGTTGAGATTCCCTAAGGTAGGAGGATTTGAACCCACAACCTCCTACTTTCGAGGGAAGTACTTTTACCACTACACTCTTTCTTGGAGTTGTCACTCAAGTTCTCTCCTCTTATATTTAACATAACTTGTAGTTTTTCTTACTTTTTCAAGGCGGCATGGTGCGACGCGACGCGACACATCTCAGGGTACATCCTGTCAGGGTGCACTTCTCAAGGTACACCAGGGTACATCCAGACAGGGTACATCCTATCAAGGTACATCAGGGTACATCTAGACAGGGTACTTTTCTGCTAGGGTACATTCCCTGAGGGTACATCCCAAGAGGAAAGCACTAGCTTAAGGGTCCAAGAGCACCACGGAGGATTACATTAATTCACCTCTACCTGAGGCAACACTCGAACAACAACTAGAGCTTTTGAGGCATGAGCTTTGAGGAGCTCAGAACGAGATCTGACAATGTGATGAAGTCCTCCAAAAGATACAAACTAAGGCAGACAACCTTATGACGGTAGTTGGTTTGGAGGTAGGAATCCAGGCTAAGCTTCACAACCTACGACCTACATTCCTCAACAAAGCTATATCCTCTGCCTATGATGCAGAAAAAGAACTCCAGTCCATAACCAAGTCACTTCGACTACAACAACCGCGCCAACAACCGCGCCAACAACCACATTATGTTAAACCTACATTTCCTATGAAGCGTACTTCTAATGCCCCATCCTACCCTAGTTTTCCTCGTCCTCCACAATCCAATTACTCAACTCCACCTGTTGCTTCATCTCTCCAACCAACCAAATCACCTACCCTTCAAACTTCAGTGTTGGATGCCCAACAGAAGCGACCACGAATCACTTGCTGGACTTGTGGTAAACCTGGACATACAAAAATAAGGTGCAGATTGCGACCTCTTCACATGAAACCAGCTACAGCTCAACTGCATAACGTGCATAACATGGAGGTCCATAATGAAGAAATTCCTCATGTTTGGACAGAGGAATCATTGGAGAAGGACTTAAGTACCTTGGGTAACGATATCTCTCTTCACTCTCTACTTTGCATGCAGGGTACAATAAATAACAAACTAGTTAAAATTCTACATGATGATGGTAACTTACATGACTTCATTTCACATTTATTAGTGCAAGAACTTAAATTACAAACGTTTCCTTCCTTGTATAAAGTGAACGCTGCATTTGAAGGTAGTCGTTATAATGTAACATGAGAAGTGCAAGATGTTATGATTAGCATAGGCCCATATGTTGATTCACGGACATTTTTAATTGCACCTTTGCAATCTTACGATGTTATACTCGGTATGCCTTTTCATCATCATTATAACCCACGTATTGACTACCATACGCATACCTTTGACTTTGAATTCAAAGGTCAAATCATTAGTTTGTCTGCACGGCATGATTTTCAGCCATTTCCATTGATTACTCATACTCAAGTAAAGTGTGCATTTAGGACAGGATTCAACTCATGCATTTTTTTTGTCAATGTCATCAATGATTATACTCATACACTGCCTTATGCATATAAAGCTTTCATGAGTACTTATAAGGATTGTTTTATGTCTGAGTATCCCTCTAAACTACCACCATCTCGAGGATCCTTTGACCATAGCATAGACTTAGTCCTTGGTAGTTCTCCTCCTCATAAAGCACCTTATAGACATGACCCACTACACCAAAAGGAAATAGGAAACCAAGTAAAAGACCTACTACAGAAAGGACTTATAAGGCCTAGCTCTTCCCCATTTGGAGCACCAGTTCTCTTAGTAGAGAAGAAGAATAAAACTTATCAAATGTGCATTGATTATAGAGCCCTTAACAAGATCACCATAAAGAATAGATACCCTATTCCTCAAATAGATGATCTCTTAGATAAGTTACGAGGAGCTCGTGTCTTTAGTAAAATTGATCTTAAATCGGGTTACCATCAGATTTGTATGACACAAAGTGATATTTTTAAGACTGCATTTAGAACTCAAACCGGCCATTATGAATTTATGGTAATGCCTTTTGGACTTACTAATGCCCCTGCTACATTTGCACGAATGATGAACAATATTTTTCTTCATTATCAAGCTTTTGTTCTTGTATTCTTTGTTGATATATTTGTTTAAAGTAAGAGTGATAGTGAACATGAAAAGCATCTTGAAACAATTTTTCATTTGTTACAAGAGAACACACTTTATGCTAATCCTGAAAAGAGTTACTTCTTTCAACGTAAGCTAGAATATTTAGGACATATTATTTCAAGTGATGGTGTGCATGTGGATCCGAAAAAGATTAGAGTTATAGTAGAATGGCCTACACCAGAATCAATCAATGATGTTTGTTCTTTTCTTGGGTTGGCTAGTTTCTATAGGAAGTTTGTTCGAAATTTTTCTTATTTAGCATTGCCTCTTACCTTGTTGTTGAAAAAGAAAATAAAATTTGTATGGGGACTTACCCAACAATAGTCCTTTGAAAAACTGAAACATGCACTTTCACATGCACTTGTTTTACAATTACCTGATTTTTCACAACCATTTCATGTCGTTACTGATGCTAGTGGTTCATGAATAGGTGTTGTTTTAATGCAAAATGGCCATCCCATTGCATTTGAGAGTAGGAAGCTTAAGCCCTCATAACAAAATTATAGTACGTATGATAAAGAACTGTTAGCAGTTGTGCATGCTTTGCGAATTTGGAAACACTATCTTATGGGCTCTGAGGTCTTAATCAAAACCGATCAACAGGCTATTAAGCATTTATTAAGTCAACCTTTAATCTCTGATAGGAATCTTAAATGGGCATCATTCATTCAAAATTTCCAACCCATGATACAATATCAGCATGGTAAAGCTAATGTTGTAGCTGATGCTCTTAGCCATTTTCCTTCGCATTCTGTTGTTTTGAATAATATTTCTGCCATCCAAAGAAATGGTTTCCACTTATGCATCTGATTTGTATTTTTCACGTGCATTGCATGACTTCAACAATGCTGCATCTTTATCTAATGAACATTATACATTTCATAATGGTTTTCTTTATTTTCAACATCGATTGTGCATAACCCAAGCTTTTAAAGATTTTGTCATTAAAGAAATGCATGAACCATCTTACATGGGTCATAGAGGCATACAAAGCACCATTTCTGCTTGCAAAGATTTCTTCTTTTGGCCACACATGGAAAAAGATATTTCACATTATGTTTCTCAATGCATTGTATGTCAGCGTGTCAAATGTCATCATGGTAAACCATTTGGATTATTAATGCCACTTGCCATTCCGAACGAACCATGGGAACAAATTTCTATGGATTTTATTACAAGTCTTCCCATCACTTCATCACATAATGATATGATTTGGACAATAGTTGATAGGTTTAGTAAATATGCATATTTCATTCCATGTAGAAAAACTTTGACTGCACCTCAAGCTGCAAAATTATTCATTAAATGCATTTTCCCACATCATAGGTTTCCCAAAGTAATGTTATCTTATCATGATGTTAGATTTTGTAATCATTTTTGTGGTTGCCTTATTTCAACATTTTGTTTCTAAAATAGATTTTAGCTTTGCATTTCATCCTGAAAGTAATGGACAAAGTGAGGCTACAAACAATACTATTCTTGAGTTATTGCGTTGTTATTCATTAGATAATCCTGATAATTGGGATGAAAAGTTTCCATTGCTTCAATTTGCTTACAATAACACTGCACACACCACTACTGGTCGTGCACCTTTTGAAATTGTTTTTGGTAAAAAGCTTCCCACTCCCATGTCCCTTACACAAACTGACATTCCAATGGCTGATTCTGTTGCTCATGATCACGTTTCTATACTTCATGATGTTCACGAGCACATTAGGAAAAGTCAACAGCGATATACACGTAATATCAATACTAAATGATTAGCCAAAGAATTCAAGGAAAATGATTTGTATGGTTGTGTATCATTAAAAGACGTCTCAAAAATATTTTGCAGCATCCTAAAATTAAACTTGCACCACGTTATTATGGACCGTTTCGCATTATAGAAAAAATATTAATGATAATTCATTTAGATTAGATATTCCATCTCATTGGACTATTCATAACTCTTTTCATATTAGTTTACTTAAACCACTTAAAGAAATTTTACCACTCACTCCACCTCTTGATGATCCTCCTTTAATTGAAGAACAATCTGAAATTTTAGTTCGTGAGAAAATCATTGATCATGATGTCACTACTACATGCACAGTTACTCAATATCATCGATATTTAGTTAAGTACAAAAATCACTCTATTGAAGAATGTCAATGGATACATAAAACACAATTAACACCTCATTATGACCACTTAATTTCTGCATATCATACACAAATACATTAATGTAACAGCTCCATGAACATTTCCATGCATGTGATTTTACATGGCACATGCCTATTTCTTTTATTCAGTGATGAAACATGTGATTGGCCATCCATGTTTATTATTTTATCAACTGAGTTCAATTGCTTTTACAACTGAGGGGCATGTTATAACTTATGGAATATGTTGAACAATGCATTGTTGGAGTGTAACATGGAATATGTTGAATAATGCATTGTTGGATTGTAACAAGAAATATGTTGAACAATGCATTGTTGGAGTCTTAAATTATTATTGAACAATACATTGTTAGAGTGTTAAATTATTAATGTATTAATGTGTTTTTGATGTTTTTGATGTTTTTGATATAGGAGCTGAAGGTTCGTGAGGAGCGTGCAAGGCGTGAAAGGGCGGATATCAATAATTTGAATAATTATTATTTAGCTTGTAAATAAACCTACGTAGAAGGTTCTATTGTTGAAAACAATTAGAAAAGTAATGGTTAGAATAAGGGTCATTGTAGACCGCAGTTTCTGTTATTGAAAGCAATTGCTTTTTGTAAAAGTTACCAACTTTTAGTTTCACGCTTGCTTTTCGAAGCTGCTCTCATGTAACCACTCTTTTCGATGTAATAAAAAATTCCTATAAATAAACAGAGTGCATGGGGGGAGATTGCACCCAATGCTTCATTCAGTCTCGTCTCTTCTTGTCTCTATTCTTCTGTGTATTTTCTGCGTTCGTAATCTCTGTATGCGCGTGAGATAAGATCTTGACAACAAAATCCATAGAAGGCTGACATGTACATTGGGATGAGGGTCAATAGGGAGCTTTATCTCCACAACTAGAACGCCCAACAAGGGACGAAGAGGATGAAGAAGGAGCTAAAGATGAGGGAACCACCCGACCCCCAGCATATACAATGGAACTGGGGTGGTTGTATCAGATCATGGAGCGAGTGCGATCACAGTAATTGCTCAATGAACAAAAGAGTAGAATGTTCATGGCTCAGCTCTTGGAAGAAGCTATAGTTGATTCTAACTACAACGAGGGTCTCCTATTGATGGCAAAAACTTATGGGGTAGTGGAAGCAGTTTGATCAGCGATACAAAGGCCCCTCGTACAATATGATCCGTGAAAATCCCAAACATGACCTCAGTCCGATAAAAATGTCCAAATTCCCATTACTATAGAGGAAGAACCTATTATTACATTTGAATCAATTGAGACAACCTCCGAAGAAGCAAGAACTCCTGACCAAGAACCTACGGTTACCCATGAAGAGTGAATGGAGCCACTACCACCCAAACCCCCACCCTCACCTCCTCGAACAGAAGCTCAAGACACCACCTTGACTACCCAACCCACAGAGAAAAACTTCATCTTCCACAATCCCACCTGTAGTTCAACCTTGTTCTCCTCCTTTAGCAATCCTATCTATCAGGCCACCACCATCACAACCGAATCTCTCATGGAGATAGCCATAGGACAGCCAGCCTCCATGACTCAATCATCGACCATCCTCATAATAGATGCACATTCCTCAGATTCATGGTCATCCCATCTCCCTTTATGACCTTTCCACCACCATGCTTGCATTTCCCACCCCCATACCATTAGTCCTTCAACCTGCCCATGACTTCCTCTCTAGAATGTTTCAAGCCCATGTCCGAACCTTCTCATCGAGTCCCCTCCCAACATCCACACCACATTTATTCACCACGATCACACACTACAAGGAATACGGGCGTATAGCGACGGTTAAGGCGACAGAATTTTGTCGCTATAAAATTACAACATGCATCGTAATTAGTGTCACACGCGGATGGTCGATTAAACGATGGAGTAAATGATGGTTTTTGCGACTTGTGGCACGACGGGACTGTGATGCTCCCATACAGCATCGTTAACACAACACTATTTAAGAGCGTCGCATAAGCGACGCTTTTCTGCATCGCATAAGCAACGATCATTACCATCGCATAAGTGATGCTAAAAAGATGTCGCTTATGCGACGATGAATAGCATCGCTTACACGATAGTCTGTTGACGGACAAAAATTAAAGCATTGGAGGCTCTTCGATCGGCATTTTCATGCATCCGATCGAAGAGCTCTCCAACGTTTGCAATTGCGTTGTGCTTACGAGCTGAAGCAAGTATATGCAGAATTGTTGTTTTGCCTAAGCTCTCTCTTACTGTCTCCCTCTGTCTCTGTTTCTTTCTTTCTGCATCTTTCCCTCTTTGAATTCTCTCTCTCTCTCTCTCTCTCTCTCTCTCTTCTTTCTCTCTTTATTGCAGGTTATTCAAGAAGCTAACCAAGCAAAAAGTATGGCTCACAATTGTAAGTACAATTTCCATTCTTTGTATATCATTTGAATTGTGTTATTTTCATTACATAGCATACTCACACTTATTGATATGCACTTATACACTTATACATGATGAAGATGCACTTTCACACATATACACATATACACGTGCACATACACACACATATATACACATAGATACATGTGCACATACACTTAGACATACACACATATACACATGCATATGCAAAAACATTCCTACAACCACATAAAAAGACTTACATGCATGCATTATTGCATATATATATATATATATAGATATATATATATATACACACACACACACATACACACATTAACATATATGCGAATGGAAATGCATCCACATACACATGCATGTTTCATACATATACACATGCATATACATACACATGCATATACATATACATATACATATACATATACATATACATATACACACATATTCATATACATGCATGTACATATACACACACATACACAAGAACATGCACATACTCATACACACATATACACTTATACGTGTACATGCACATACATACAGATACACACACATATACATGCACATACATACATATACACACACATACATATACACTTAGGTACACACATATGAATGAATTATATAATTAAAGTATTAAAACACATATACACATGCACACACACATGCACATACCTACATATACACATATACATGCACATACGCACACATACACATAGAGTTATACATATACATGCATATACATATACACACACATACACATGCACATGCACATACTCATACACACATATACACTTATACATGCACATGCACATACATGCATATACACACACATACACATGCACATATATACATATACACACACATACATATACACTTAAGTACACACATATGAATGAATTATATAATTAAAGTAATAAAACACATATACACATGCACGCACACATGCACATACCTACATATACACATATACATGCACATACACACATATACACATAGAGTTATACATATACATGCATATACATATACACATACATACACATGCATATGCACATACTCATACACACATATACACTTATACATGCACATGCACATACATACATATACACACATACACATGCACATACATACATATACACACACATACATATACACTTAGGTAAACATATATGAATGAATTATATAATTAAACTATTAAAACACATATACACATGCACACACACATGCACAAACCTACATATACACATACTCATGCATATGCACATGCACATACTCATACACACATATACACTTACACATGCACATGCACATACATACATATACACACACATACACATGCACATACATACATATACACTTAGATACACACATATGAATGAATTATATAATTAAAGTATTAAAACACATGCTTAATATAAACAATAATAACAATCAATAGAACAAAACTCTTCATTACTTAATACCATACACACAATTCAAAACATAACTGAAATGAAAAATATATAGATTATATATATATATATATATGTGTGTGTGTGTGTGTGTGTGTGTGGGACAGATGTAATGACTGCCTAATGTAACGGAATTGTCAAAATTCGCGCTAAAGTTGGTACGCGCATCTTGTAAAAGATATATAAAGCAATGTAAGGAGAATGGCCGAGAGAGACGTTTTCTTCTGAAATTGTCAAAGTTTTGTTACACTGTTGTGAAGTTCTGAGTATTGTTAGTGAGTTTTGTTCTGTATGCATCGTCTGCTTATACTGAAGTTTACGGTAGTGAATGTCAAGTGACGGCTTGTGTGTTTGAGTACTGTTTTTGTATCGTAATATTGTGTGCTCTTCAGTCGTTGAAGAACCCTGAGTCAGTCTGAGTAACTATATTACTGCATGAGTTGATTCGACAACTTGATGCACTGTGGAGAATGTTCTGTTTGTTTTACTGAGTTCTTTGCATTCGGTGACGAAGACGAACTATTGCTGTCGGTAAAAATAAATTTTAGTTGAAGATCTCTGGAAAGTATTGTGACGAGTGAATCTGTCTGATTCACTCTGCTTGATCTATTACATAATTGTGAATCTAAAGAAGAGACAACTGCTCTGTTCCAATAGTATATTGATCTGGAGAATTTCGGTACGAAGGAGTATAGGAACCAAGTATTGTCTAGTTATTGTCGGTAACTGAGCTAAGATGAGTAGTCACGTTTTGATGTTGTAACGAAGATTTGGGAAATTAGTACATGGCCTCTGTTTAACAGACCCCTACCACTCCCAAGAACCCACCTTGGACTGTTAATGATACTGAAAGTTTAACACAGTTTACGATGAATCACTGCTTTACGTTTAACATTTGTTCAGTAACGATTTCGGCTAGTCAGAAACACATTGTACGTATAAAACATTTAAACAATTAAACAACTTAACACTTGGCGCCGTCTGTGGGAAGGTGGCATCAAGATTGCCAGTCATCTGTCAGAATCAGATTATTGTTTGATTGGCAGTAGCAACAGAACCAGATTGTTGCAAACTGTTCCGTTAGTAATACTACATGATTAGTACGGAAAATGATACATGCCGATTACTCGATCAGGTGAAAAGTATCCCAAGAACCATCAGTCTGGAGTACTAAAGACAACTCTGGGAGGTAGAAGTACAGCTAGGTCTGACCCAGTTATCAAGGAAGTTAAGAACGTTAAAACTGGTTCCGGTCATATTCCAGTAGAACGTGTTACGCCTCTGGTACATTCCGGTACCATTTTGGCAGATTCTGTCGAAGATATAGTAATTCCAGAACCTACCACGACGTAGTTGGAATCTAGTTTAACACTCTTGGGAAAAGATTTAGAATCATCTACGATTAGAAACACTCTAGGCAAAGAAATCAGCAAAGGCAAAAAAATACCGCATTCGGGCACAATTTCGGATCATTCCGGTGATATTTCGGTAAGAGAATCACAGTTATTCGGTGACAGTTTAGCATTTTCTGCTGAATCTTTAGCCCAACTACCGTGCTTGGAAGCGAGTTCTCATACACTGGACATTAAGGAGGAAGGAAGGCTGTTCGAAACAGAAATTTGTAGCATATTAAGCAAGCATATTGTACCGAAAAGTGCGTCATCCGAAGATACAGATTCCGGTAGTTCAGATATTCAGACCAGAGATATAGAAGGAAGGTATAATACACTCACAATGAACGGACAACAACAACAACAGTTATGTCAACCCAGGACACCTCCAATGGGAGTGACATACACGAAGTTTGGTGGATTTCTAGGAGATGATCCGGATGCTCACGTACGCACTTTCGAGATAAGCTACGCCGTTCTCAACCATCCACCGGATCCGGCCTACAAAGCCATTGTCTTCCAATCTACACTTGTCAATGAAGCAGCCAGGTGGCTCACAAAATACGATATTAATCATTTCGGCACCTACGAAGCAGCACGAGATGCTTTTCTGTAGCGATTCAGGCTAAAAAAGAATCCAGCCGAAATTTTCGATTATCTGCAGAATAACAGACAGAAGGTGAATCAAACCTTATAGGAATATGCTACTCTTTTCAGAACACACTTAAGGCAGCTACCACCGGCTCATGCTAACTTACCAAATGATGTTATTACTCAGTGGTTCATCAATGGCTTGGTTCCTCAACTTAAGCAGATCATGATCATAAGATGTATCGGAGCTATGACACTTGATGCAATCATCGCAATGACTCTACAACTGGAAAACAAAGTCGGCGGATTTACAAAAGATCTGGAGTGGGTAAAAACAAACAGACATGCCGAAGATATGACCAAACAAGTATACTGCACCACATGCAAAAATTCAGGACATACCAGTGCCAATTGCGCACTTAATCATACATTCTACGCTATCTGTAACATTGCCGGACACACCACCGAAAACTACGCATACAACGCTAGAGTACAGGGAACAACGACGGTCAATGCAATTATCCAGGAACAAGGGCAGCTAGCCAACCACTATGTGCCTCCACAACTGAGAAACAACCAACAGCAAGGATATCGAAATTACTGGGGATAGAGGAACAACAAGTATAATGCACACCGTTGGCAGAACGGACCACCACCAGAAAATCCCAATCTTCCACCACCACGCTGCCACTTTTGTGGTGAATTTGGACATATTAGGAGATTTTGTAAGGATGCAACGGAGTATGATCAAAGGAAAAAGGAACGTCAAAATCCAATGGCTAATATGGTAAAAATCACACTAGTGGAGACACAGGCTGTGGCAGTCCAAACCCGTTCCGGTAAACAACTGCAACTGGCAGCATAAATATTTGAACCAGGGATACGTGAACAACACAGAATGTACAACAAGGCTAGTCAATGGACCACAGCAGAACCACCAGTATTTCCAGAGCCTATTCCGGTAACCCAGCCCTCGTTAACCTAGGACGCAACACAAGATCTTGCTGCTAATGCAGAAGCAGGAACATCATCTACAGCAGAGTCATCATCGCCAGACAGTGCTTCATCTTCAACATCTATGGAAAATGCAAATCAATCACAACAAGCCTGGGATATTTTATCTAAAGCATCTATTACACTTCGTCTTGGGCAATTACTGGCATTAGTACCAGGAGTCCGCCAGCAATTTTAACACCAGTTTACTACTGAGTCTACTTGCATTCCGGCCACCGCAACTGTACAACCGGAACCAGATTCCACGCTCGATCACTCAGTTCCTCTGATTACGGTATGGTATAACAGTCATAAAATCACACAGGTATTAATTGATGGAGGGTCTGGTGTGAATATTGCCACTGCTGCACTGTGTAAGAAACTAGGATGGACTAAAATAGAGCCGGTTCAATTTTTTTTTAGAATGCCTGACCAATCTAGAGTCCACCCAGTAGGACTTGTTCGGAACATACCAATAACTCTGCAAGGCACCACATTTAAGATGACCTTCATCGTCCTAGAATTGCCGGAATCCATCCTAGACTACAATCTCCTTTTTGGTCGCCCTTGGCTGAAGCAAGCTAAGGTGATACAAGATTGGTCTGCACAGGAACTCACGTTCAAAGATAAAAATCGTAAATGTGTTGTAAAATTAGACGCCATACAGCCCTGTGAATTACATGCTAGACCATATTTCGTAGAGCCTGTTCATATGCTAGATGGACTATCAGATGACGAAGAAGAAGAGTTCCTAAAGAACAACATTGATTTGATCTCCTTAGGGACCGTTGACCTACAAGCTGCTGTAGATAGTTGGAGTCCCTCAGTCTGCTCAATGACAACTATAACAGTAGAGGATAAGAAAGAAGATAATGCTGATGTAGACGATGTCGAATTACGACAACTTTTCAAACCATCACACGATACAGAGAAGCTGCGACAACTTTATGTGCCAGAGGATCAGTTAGTAACTCATAATCTTGGAGATGAAAACAACCCACGCCCGGTTAAGATCAAAGAAAACTTACCGGAACCATTTCAAGCAGACCTACTTCTACTACTCAGAGAATTTTTTGACGTCTTTGCATGGGACTACAAGGACATGAAGGGTCTGGATCCGCGCATCTATCAACACAGAGTTATGCTCAAGCCGGAGGCAAGGCCGATCAGACAATCCAGCTATCGAATGAACCCGAACTACGCTGCACAGGTAAAGGCAAAATTGGATAGGCTATTGAAGGTTGGGTTCATTGTACCTATAGAGCATGCGGAGTGGATTTCGCCAATTGTGATTGTACCAAAAAAGAATAAGCAACTCCGAATTTGTGTAGACTACTGAAAGTTGAATGCAGCTACAGTGCCAGATCCATTCCCATTACCCTTCCTTGATACCATGCTTGATAGGGTGGCAGGGCACGAAATGTATTCATTTTTAGATGGATACAGTGGATATAATCAAGTTAGGATGGCTGAGCAGGACATACCGAAGACCGCCTTCATTACCAACTGGGGTGTATTCGCATGCACTGTTATGTGGTTTGGCCTATGTAATGCCCCCAGTACCTTTCAAAGATGCATGCAAGAGATATTCTCTCCTTACCTTACTTCATTTATGCAAGTTTATCTCAATGATTTTTCAGTATTTGGCAAAATGATAGTGCATCTGTTCCATTTACGGTGCTATTTTGAAAAATGCAGAGAATACAAGCTCTACTTAAATCCAAACAAGTCTCTGTTTTGCGGTCTCATGTGGCAAATTACTTGGTCATATTGTGTCTGTGCATGGCATACAGGTAGATCCCGATAAGGTTTTAGTAGTATTAGAAGCACCTGCACCCACCACACCTAAGGAAGTCATACAATTTATGGGCCAAGTTAGATGGCATGGACGACACTTGCGATGGCTTGCCCATTTGGTAGTCCCACTGAACAGATTAATAACCAAGACCCCACGGCAGTTTGAATGGACTGAGGAATGCCAGATAGCGTTTGATCGATTAAAGTGTTTATTAACACAGGTCCCATATTACAACCCCTTGATTGGGATCACCCCTTCCATGTATTTGTTGATGCTTCAGACATAGCTATCGGTAGTGTTCTAATGCAACCGACCGATAAATGGTTCAAACCAGTGTATTACGCCGGTCGCAGATTAGCACGTGCTGAAAGGAATTATTCAGTAACAGAACGAGAATGTTTAGGTCTAGTATATTCGGTCAAAAAGTTCAAACATTATCTGCTGGGCCGTAAGTTTACTTTCCACACAGATCATGCTGCACTTATTTATCTAGTCCGCCAACAGCATTTGGGAGGACGATTAGCACGATGGGTGTTGTTGTTACAAGAATTTGACTATGAAGTTATACATAGGCCAAGCAATTCACACGCCTTAGCAGATTTTCTCTCCCGCCTAGATTCCAGTGAGGCTCCGGTAGGTGTAGATGACACAACTCCAGCAATTTATACTTCTGAACCAACCAACGATGAAAGCGTCGACCTACTTATAATAAAATAAGTCTATGATCCAAGGGCCTGGCCGATTCAGACAGATCTGAAATCGGACACCGTTTGGTCATCCGTGTGTATGACCAAAGATCTCGAGTTTAGACTTACTAGGAGGTCTTGTGCTCTTGTGAACAAGTGATCCAGTTAACTCGAGTTAACTCAAGTGGATGCTTCTAGAAGGCTCTAGAGATCTTTGGGCAAAATACTCTCTCCATGTCTCCCATGGGGATTGAACCCAAGACCTCCTCCTTCACATCCTTGAGACTTAACCAACTCCAAGTTTCACAGGGGCGATGGTACTCATTGAAGAGAGCTATATATAGAGGCATTTGGTTGGCAGGAGAGTCATCTCTCTAGTATGTGGTGGTCGTAATCCTTGTTCTATTGCACTACCTATGCCAACTAATTACTACGATCAGTTATTGACTTTCCTCAATAATGGATACCTGCCATCTCAGACTTCTACGACAATGCGCAGAAAAATTGCAGCTTTCAGCCGCCGATTCCGGTTGATTGCTGGTGAACTATATTATGTGGATCATACCGGAATCCTACTTCGATGTATTCCTCCACGCGAAGTAAACTCAGTCATCGCCTTGGCTCACTCAATTCCGACAGGAGGACATTTTGCTGTAGATTTAACCCACCGGAAAATTCTGCAGAGTGGACTCTGGTGGCCGACTATGTACAAAGATGTGTTGCAGTTTGTTAAATATTGTGATAATTGCCAAAGAACTGGACAACCGTTACAGCGTCATCATTTTCCTCTTCAACCTGTACTGCCATTAGAACCATTCTAGAAATGGGGTTTGGATTTCATTGGTCCTATTACACCACCCTCAGTTCTCAACAACAATCGCTATATATTAACATGTACTGATTATACAACAAGATGGGCAGAAGCATGGGCTTTAGATCAGCTACAGCTGTTGGGGTAGCAAAGTGCCTACTGACAGATGTTTTTCCAAGATTTGGTTTACCCCTCGAATTATTGACAGATCAAGGCACTCATTTTGCTAATAACTTGATAAAGGTACTTACACAGTCATTCCAGATTACTCATAAATTTAGTTCTCCATATTATCCGCGTGCTAATGGTCTGGCCGAGAGTACCAACAAGTCTCTGCTAAATATACTTCAAAAATTGATTATGGATGCACCAGAAAGATGGGATCAATTGTTACCTGCCGTGCTATGGGCATACTGAACAACTTATAAGGTAACAACAGGATTGACTCCTTTCAAATTAGCTTTTGGCATGGAAGCTATAGCACCGATGGAGATAGTGGTGCCAAGTTTAAGAGTAGCCATAACACAGAAACTACTACCGGAAGATTCGCTGACATTTCGGCTGGAGACCCTCAGAGAATTAGACGAACATAGATGGCACAGTTTTATGACTATGAGAGAAGTACAGCTAAGACAGGCCAAAACACATGATAGACACCTGAAGACTCCAGTGTTTTCGGTAGGACAGCTTGTACTTTTCTATAATGCAAAGTCAAATAGATCCGCAGGCAAATTCAAATTACGGTGGTTCGGCCCTTACAAGATCTCAGAGCAAATTGGTACAGCAACTTTTTGGTTGACTACGTTGATTGGAAATCCACTTCCAAAAGCAATCAACGGATCGAAGCTGAGGCCATATCGACAAGAGTCACATCTACGATAAGATGTTATGCAGAGTACCACGACTTTCGATGTTTTCTTTGTAGTCCTTTTCTTTCTTTTAATTTTGCATAATCAATAAATTAAGTGTAAATAGCCGTACTTGAAACCTAATTTTGTCAAGCCGCCCTCTCCTTTTTCTCCGTGCATGCATGCCAAAGATAGGAATTATCACCCCTGTTGTATGATTATTACTATTTTAAAGTATTCTCTGCTACAGCGCCCCTACATATCCTTCTTCAGCTCGCCGAACAAACGTTATTGTGTTCTTGTGATTGTGCTCTTTGTTTTCGCTGTGTTCTGTGTATCCGTGTTCTGTGCCCTGTATTCGTGTGCGCCATGGAAGCATTATCCAACTATACTGCTTTTCGTGACGGACTCCCTACTGATGTAGGAGAGTTCTTGCGAGTCCGAGGACTTGCCAACTTCGCTGAACTGCCTTGGCATTCAGTGGAAGCCCACCCCTTCTTTGCGCAGATAATATCTGCCATCGCCCAATCACCAACCACCGAGCAAAGATGGGTCTTCCCATCGTTACCCTCACGAACCGTAATTTCATTTCAATCCTTTGCTGAATCGTTCCGACTCATACCACAAGGTTGCGAAAATGGTCCAATCATACCCGTAGCCCGTATGGTAGAACTCTTTCCCCGACACTCATCCAATGAGTATGCCATTCTATGCAGCCCTGAACCCGAACGGGCCGCACCACAGTTCTTAGTCGCCATCCTGAACTTGCAAAAATGCATTTACGGCATTTCCCGCCCCTTTTACTCCGTCATCAATCAAGCTGCTCATGAACCTGTAAACTTTGCCGCTTACTTCTTCAACAGAATCCACAAGGAGTGTGTCGCAATAATGAAACAGGTGAATAAGAGAGCCACTCCTAGATCCAGATTACCACATATCATCTCCTTTCTCTTCCCGGCAATTCTGGCAGCACAACCACCACCCCAAGGACCTGTCCTAAGACATGAGGAATCAGTACAACCACTCGAAGACGAAGATGAAGGAGACGAAGAAGAAATCAACCAGCTATTCCGCAAAAAAAGAATCAGGATCAGTTCCTCCGAAAGCGAAGCACAAGGCTCAACCGGCAAAGACGAAGACGTAGATCAAGAAGTCGTCAAACAAGAAGAAGACACATTCCACGACACCGCTACATCCATGAAACATGAGTCATCTGCACAGTCATCATCATCGGAGCAGCAAGAGACGCAAGAGCAAACCGAAACAGAAACGATCTCGACCGACAAAGTATCACAGCAACAGAACCAAGATGAGCAGCAGATAGACGAACAACAAGCTACTAAGGAAGCACTGGACAGACTGCTTAAGGCAGTAGAGGCAACGAATACCAACACCGCAAAAGCTGAACAGCAAGCAACGAATATGGTAAAGAACACTGACTCTGCTCGTCCCAACTCACCACCAGATAATCAAGTTAACCCCATCTTTCTCATTCCATCCCATGCACAAGATCAGCCAACAGATTCATAATCATCCTCCCCTAACTACTCTCCACCAAACTCCCAGCAGTTACTAACCGATACTTCATCACAACCTCGACATCCTCCCCCACCACCGTCCATCCAGGTATTCTCTGAGCTTGCTTCAATGGGGCAATTTCTCATTAGTCAATCACAACAACTGCCAGCCCAGTTAAGAGAAGTCACGGATAACATCAAAACCGAGTTGCAGCACAAAGTCGATATACTAGAAGCTGATATTAGCCCTCTACAAGAGGAATTACACGCACTGCAGGCCGAAAACTATGCACTTCATGAACAAGTTAAACAGTTACAGGCAAAAATCACAGAACAGGAAGAAATCACCACCCAACGAGATGAAGCCCTGACTGCAGTACACGAAAAAGAAGAATTGCTTATGACAACAGATGCAAAGATAAATAAGCTAAAGCAAATACTCAAAGACGCAAAAAATGCAAGAATTGCCTTAGGCAATTTGTTGGAAGAGACCAGAAACCAATTAGAAGAACTCAGGAAAATCAAACTACAACAGCAGGAGGCAAAAATGACCGAAGAAGAACTCCAGAGGACAAACGAATCATTATTAGAGGTTAATAGAATGCTCAAGCATTATCTAACAAAAGAAGCGGAAGCACAAAAGGAAATAGCAAGTCTTCGCAGAGATAGGGATGCCTACTCCAAAACAATAGAATTTCAGAACCAGCATTTTGAAAGGATGGATAATCAGATACACAATCAAAAGGACCGAATAACTGATATGCAGACGCAACTAAGAGACATGAAATCGGCCAGAGACGCTGCGATGGCCAACGACTTTTATCTGCAAGAAACATTTTTGCAGACCCAGGCCAAAATTCTACTCACCGAAGCTATAGCTCTCAGCTCTGTTAGAATAGATGCCCAATTACTAGAACCCGAAATGCTTAAAAAGCTGTTAGAAACAATAAAGAAAAAGATCACCCGTACATTTAGACTAGCCCAAAATATGTACCTAGAAGGTATCATTGATGAACAGTAAAAATCTGACTAGGAATTCGCAAGATCAGTATGTTTGAAATTCAAATCAGCTAGAACTAGAGGCAGAAGAGTACAATATGAGCAGAAAAGAGTATCCAAGCAATGATTATATTGCACGGAACAAAATATCAGAAGTGTAAAAGTTCAATCTCGTAATTATAAAGTAAACAGGAAATTTTGTTTCATGATGCTTTTTTGCACATGTAAAATACTTGCTAAGTGCATCATCGATATGCGAAGTTGATGATTTTTTATTGGTAAGGAATATGAAGTGTCATATCCGAATGAAAATAATCATTACAGCAAATGGCAGTTCAAGCTTTGGTGCTTATAAAATGTGTATGTCCAGTGCTAGTTAAAAACTTCCAGCATAGTATTTTTCTGCAATCTTTGCCACAATGTCTGAATCAGATATCCTAAGATGGCGACTCAGGAAGAGAGCAATTGCACAGAAACGGATAGTGACTACAACAGACGACACTGATACTACATTACAGGATGATGGAGATGATTCAATGACTTCTGCAACATCAAAGCTACAACATAACAACAAAGCATTATTCACAAATTTTAAAATAGAGCTCGACATACATTCTATGAGGAATGAGAACTGGCTCCGGAGGATCGGACTACTACAGTTTGCCCAGTTACCATGGGAGCGTTGGACATGCAATGAGGACGCAAAGTATTAGTTGCAAAGTATGCGAAGAACAAAAAGTCAAATTTTAAATCAGGTACAATTTTCACCACAATTAGTCTCAGATATATTTCAATTACCTCTGTATGATGATGCAAGTATTCCAAAATGTTCGAATGACGATATGAGAAAAGACTTTGGAAACTGCGAAGGTAGCAGAAAATACTACATGATGAAAAAAGCAACATATATTCGTCGACAACAATTAAAATGGTATTTGGAGAGGCTATGCTTTATAGTTAAATTTGATTTAATGTCCAGAGAAAATTTTTCACCACTAGTACATGCAGAAGGAGGTGGTAAAGTCAGCTGGGCACACTGGCTATATAATCATTTATATACGCAGATCTTGGTCGGGGATAAGCGTAGATCCCAAACATGTAGTCGACTGTCAGTATTTTTAGCTGCTCTGTTCCAATATGTACAGTTAATCAAAGACCAAAAGGTAATATGGCCCAAGTTAATTAATCGATGTGATGAGAAACTGAGCAGTACAAGGCGAGAACAAATAGCAGAGCACGAGGACATAGCAGAAATGCCAAACAGTATTTTTCCGGTAACAGATGGTGGTGAACAGCCGCATGTATTGGGAACCCCTTTCAAATTGTCAACCAAAAGAAGAATGGAGGAACCATCACCACAAGTAAGTACAAAAAGATTGCAGATTAATCGTTCAGACAAAACTGTGATAGCGATGCAGAATAAGTTGCAGGAAGTTTCGGACTTCCTATTGCAACAACAAGAAAGAATTCAGAATGTACAGGAACAGGTATTTATTAATGAAAATCGTTCCAATTCATTGATGGTACAGAATAAACAATTACAAGATACTTTGGATAACAAGGACAGTATATTGAAGGAACTGAAAAATGATCAGAAACAATTAGTAATAGCATTAATCAAGACTAAAAAGTCCATTCAAGAATTTGAACAGTGGCAGATAACTGTTCAAAAGCAGATTCAAGAAGAGCTGGTGAATTTTTCCATGATGAATGCTACTTTGCAGACAGAGCTAGAAGTTCTGCATTCCAGAATACAGGTTTTACAGGAAATGGAAACTCAGCTATTAAAGGATGAAGGTATCGAATTGAATGCCACATTGATTACAAATATGAATATAGAATTAGTAAAGCAAAATTTGTATAATCATGTTCAAAATACTTGGAAACTTTTTCGTAGAAGGTGGCTTGCTATACATGTTCCACAAATTGAACAAATGCGGTCAAGTTTTCTGTCAAACCATGAAAGTGAGCTGGTAACCGTAATTAAGAAGCAGGACAAACTGTCATGGACACAAAGAAACCATCTCGAACCTTATATGCCATGGAACTTCCTATATCTCATGATTGGCTCAGATTTTGAATAAAATAATGCTTCCATTGCATCCAGAACGTGCCAAAACCCCAAGATCGACTGTCTATTTGCTGAATTCTGACACCCGAAGGTCCTGATTCAAATCGATGACATCATGATGACATCATCAAGTCGCAACCGCCCTTGGGAACCGCCCTTGAAAACCTATATAAGGAGGGGTTGGCCACATTCATAATCAGTCTTGCCAATGCCAGTCTTGGGAGCTCAAGAGGTCGTGACCACCAAGTAAGTACTTTCAAGTTCCAGTTCAAGTTCTAGTCTTGTCTCTTGCTCTAGTATTATTTAGTCTTGTATCGTGGACATCCTTTCTTGTCCTATTGTAATCTCCTAGTAGGAGATCTTTTCGAGTTATTTCTTGTATCTAGTTCATCTCCCTGAAGGGATTTCTTGTAATCCATATATCTTGTTTCCTACCTACGATCCCGGGCTGTGGGATCTCCTGTATCATCTCTAGTCCAGTTTTCCATACCTATTGGTCCCGGGTTGTGGGACATCTTGTATCGATCATATATTCCTGTATCATTTTCCCTTCGTGGGTGATCTTGTAATCATAAGTGTATTTCCGAAATCTTGTCTACTGTAGTCGGAGAGCACAATCTAGTGCTCCCCTGACATTTTGGCAAGACTATTCATAACAAGACCATGCCAAGCACGATGGACACCATATCCATACTCAGAAATATCGAGTCTTCTCTAGATGATCTATATAAAAAAACTTTGAGACTTTGAACAGAGGTTACAACAAGGTGATCGCTCAGTTGGAGAATTCGCATCAGACTTCAAACTTGTATTCCAAGGACGGACATATCAAGAAGACTATCTAGTTAATAAGTTTCAACGTGGCCTCAAAGATGAAGGGAAGTATCTCTTGCTATCCATGCCTCAAGGACATACCTTGGATGATGTTATCAATCAAGCAATTCAATGTGAGAGTCAATTGTTCAAAGAAAGCCAAGTCGAAGAGCTAGAAGTGCTGAATAATCAAGACACTGTTCCTCAAGAATCGGAATCAAGAAACTTTGAAGCCCAAGAGGTCATTACAAATGATATGGAGCATACAGATTATGAAGATAAGAAGAAGATAAAGGACAAGGAGTTCGTCTTCAATCAAGGAGGTGTGCTTACTCAAGGCACTCCATCAAAGATCTTGGAAACACCACAACATTCCACTATAAGTGCAAAGGATCTATTGCATGAAGAACCCAAGGAACATCAAGAGACAGCCATTCCTTCACCATCTATCAGGATTCAAGATTATGAAGAATTCAAGGTCGTGCATGTACTAGATTCAAGGATCTCGCGAGGACGATTGGAATGCTTTATTCATTGGAAAGCATATGACATTAGTGATCGTACTTGCGAACTTATAGAAAATCTTCAGAGAGCAAAAGTCAAGGTTTGTGAATTCCATAAGAAGAATCCAATGAAACCCAAGTTAGAGATCATGGCCGCTCCTCGTGGAACTCGTCGCTTGAGGGGGAGGTGATGTCATGGACACAAAGAAACCATCTCGAACCTTATATGCCATGGAACTTCCTATATCTCATGATTGGCTCAGATTTTGAATAAAATAATGCTTCCATTGCATCCGGAACGTGCCAAAACCCCAAGATCGACTGTCTATTTGCTGAATTCTGACACCCGGAGGTCCTGATTCAAATCGATGACATCATGATGACATCATCAAGTCGCAACCGCCCTTGGGAACCGCCCTTGAAAACCTATATAAGGAGGGGTTGGCCACATTCATAATCAGTCTTGCCAATGCCAGTCTTGGGAGCTCAAGAGGTCGTGACCACCAAGTAAGTACTTTCAAGTTCTAGTTCAACTTCTAGTCTTGTCTCTTGCTCTAGTATTATTTAGTCTTGTATCGTGGACATCCTTTCTTGTCCTATTGTAATCTCCTAGTAGGAGATCTTTTCGAGTTATTTCTTGTATCTAGTTCATCTCCCTGAAGGGATTTCTTGTAATCCAGATATCTTGTTTCCTACCTACGATCCCGGGCTGTGGGATCTCCTGTATCATCTCTAGTCGAGTTTTCCATACCTATTGGTCCCGGGTTGTGGGACATCTTGTATCGATCATATATTCCTGTATCATTTTCCCTTCGTGGGTGATCTTGTAATCATAAGTGTATTTCCGAAATCTTGTCTACTGTAGTCGGAGAGCACAATCTAGTGCTCCCCTGACACAAACAGCTAGAAGAACAAAAGCAGAAGATTAAAGAATTGCAAGAGGAATTGTTACAGGTACAGACAGAAGTAAATCGAAAGGAGAACTTTGAACAGGACATCAAACAAAGCAAGGTGTCGAAGAAAATAATGTTAGTTTGCAGGATCAATGTAACTCTGAAAAAAATTATGTAGAACTTGCGGGTTTAAGTCCACCGTGCGTGCCAGTGTTAGACGGCCGCCGGAGTGGGACAGACGTAATGACTGCCTAATGTAACGGAATTGTCAAAATTCGCGCTAAAGTTGGTACGCGCATCTTGTAAAAGATATATAAAGCAATGTAAGGAGAATGGCCGAGAGAGACGTTTTCTTCTGAAATTGTTAGAGTTTTGTTACACTGTTATGAAGTTCTGAGTATTGTTAGTGAGTTCTGTTCTGTATGCATCGTCTGCTTATACTGAAGTTTACGGTAGTGAATGTCAAGTGACGGATTGTGTGTTTGAGTACTGTTTTTGTATCGTAATACTGTGTGCTCTTCAGTCGTTGAAGAACCCTGAGTCAGTCTGAGCAACTATATTACTGCATGAGTTTATTCGACAACTTGATGCATTGTGGAGAATGTTCTGTTTGTTTTACTGAGTTCTTTGCATTCGGTGACGAAGACGAACTATTGCTGTTAGTAAAATGTTCCAATAGTATATTGATCTGGAGAATTTCGGTACGAAGGAGTATAGGAACCAAGTATTGTCTAGTTACTGTCGGTAACTGAGCTAAGACGAGTAGTCACGTTTTGATGTTGTAACGAAGATTTGGGAAATTAGTATAGGGCCTCTGTTTAACAGACCCCTACCACTCCCAAGAACCCACCTTGGACTGTTAATGATACTGAAAGTTTAACACAATTTACGATGAATCACTGCTTTACGTTTAACATTTGTCCAGTAACGATTTCGGCTAGTCAGAAACACATTGTACGTATAAAACATTTAAACAATTAAACAACTTAACATATATATATATATATATATATATATATATATATATATATATATATATATATATATATATATATATATATATATATATATATATCAATGTAAGTACATATAATCCAATGTCATAATCAACTAAAATCCTAATCATCATCATCATGATCATCATCATCATCATCAGCAGCAATATCATGATCATTCTGATCTTCCTCATCCTCATCGTCATGATCACCCTGTGACGATCGAGATCGTCCCTCCTGTCTCTGTCTCTCCACCTCATCCATATTTGTCTCTCCATAATACTCATGTATTACATATAACAAACATAAATAAATAAAATAATTAAACCATTCATAAAAACAAAATAATTATATAAAATTTAAAAATACTCACAAAGGCATCACGATGATCTTGCATATACTCGCCCAAATGCCGATATCCAAAATGTGTAGCATAATCAATCTCATGTTTCGTAGGATATCGGCCATAATCCTTCCGCTGCAATGAAACAAATAAACAACATTAGTTGCTTGCATTTTAACTAAAATAAAAAATATACTCACAATAACACATATACTTACAAATGTAGCTACAAAACCATTATGGCGCATTTGGCCTAGGTGCGATGTGTGGCCCGACTCCACTCTCTTCTTTGTAGCAGCCTGTTTATTCAAGAAAAAAAATACATAAATTAAATGTAAAAAATTACTAAAATATATAAAAATTATAAAGATAAACTATTAATTTGTGTACCTTTTGCTAAGGAAATGACTCTTGAAGACGTAGCTGTCTACGAAAAATTTGCCACGTCTCAGGTGGTATGTTAGCTCGCCTCTTATTTTTTTCGACCATACAATATCTCTTGTTAATTTAATCTCAAACAGAAAAAAAAATCAGAATACATACACATATATACACACACATACACATACCCACATACACATATACATGCAAACATATATGCATGCATATATGTATACATATACACATATACATACATATAACATAAACACACATACACATATCCACATATATACGTACACACACATGCATGCATATACACTCATTCATACAAAATACATGCATTTATCCCACAATAATGTGTAATATGTGTGTATGTGTAAATATGTATATGTGAATTTTTTGTGTATGTAGATAATCAAATTGTTAATATCAAATACCATTATCAGATGGAACTCCACCACTGTTTGTTATTGACTTTGGAGTTGTCCTCTCCAATCATGAAGTACAAAAGAATTAACAAATCATCTTTATTTTGTCAATCCTGGGAATATCCATAAGACCACAGCCCCTTCTAGATGATAGATTCATAGAAATAAGAGATTAATGGCTGGATTGCTGAGAAAAATTGAAGATGAAGAGAAAATCTAGGGTTTACCATATCTAGGGCAAATCTCCACCATTTTCTATGATCTTTGTGTCTATTCCATGCTATTTCATCAGCAGAATACAAATATGAAATAAAAATTGAAAAATATCACCTGCATCACAGAGACGAGACAATCGCGATTCTGTACCAACAGACGATTTTCACATTTCTGCAACTTTCTTCAGTCCTTCTTCACTTATTACATCAGTAAACCTCTCTCTTCATACAACTTACTCAGAAATACACAAATGAAACTCACAAATCTCCATGATTAAGCAAGAAACAAGCTCACACATCAAAGAAAACAAACACTCAACAGGAGAAAACACGATTTCAGCAGAAACTCTCTTTTCTCTATTGATAGCATGTACAAATGACTAACCAACCTCTCCAAAATAGAGAAAATTGACTTATATACATTTTCAAGTGTCCCTTTTCACACTTGGAATTTGGTCCTTTTCTCTAATTTTCTAAAAATATGCTATCCAGGAGTTTCTAAAAATTCTATAAAAATTACATAAGATCCTTTGGCACATAAGGAAGACTTTTCCTTATTTTTACAACACTTGCATAAATATTCTACAAGTTTTTTTGGCTTTTTACAACTATTTTACATCAAAAATGCTCTTCAAAAATACATATTCCAACATCCTTCCCCTCCTAGTCCTTTTGGCTCCTGACAAAAGACTCTCCTGCTCCACTTTCTCTGCAATCTTGTCTTTACTTCTTCTTTCTCTGATACACCTGGGACATCAAATCATGACTCTTTCTTTCTGTAACATTCAGGTTATTGACCATTTCAAACAAAGCTTTCCTCCATTGTATTGCAGCTTCTGGCTTATCTATGTCATCTTTCTTCAAGTATTCTGTGTAAGCAGCTTCATAAGCAGTAAGTCTTGATCTCGTGACAACTAACAGATTCCCAAAAATTTCTGATTCCCGTTCAAAAAATCCATAATCAAATGTATCTTCAAAAATTTGCAAAAAATGACTGCCCAAAAATACTATTCTGCTATAATAGGCCATTAAACAGATCCTATCAGGTGTTTCACTTAAGTCAAATAATAGGGCATCGATTGGAGAGTTGAAACCAATGTAGTTCAAAATTCTGACATCAGTATCTGTGTATGTTTCTATACAGGCCAAAATTAGTCTCATTATTCTGATAAGTAATATACAAGCAGGGTCATTAACATCTTTGTAAGTTTCTATAACTGACTCAGCAGTGTTCACCATATAACTCTTGGTAGGCCAAGTTCCTGCCTTTGGACCTGCTATCTTTGGGAAGTTCAACCATTTAGCTGGAATCTGACCTTCTTTTCTTCTTTCCCAAAAAACTGTCCATTCCCTTCTTCTGGCAACTAGGCAATAAGTTGGATTGATTTTTAAATGCAGAGGTGCCTCTTTCCAAATTTTCCTACATTCTTTGTTGGCATCCAACCATTTATTTCTCCATTTGGGATTAGCCCTTTCAAATAACTCCTTTGTGACATTAATGTCCTCTTCATATTCCAGATATTTATTTGGAGGTAGCCCTACTCTGGCAAGTTGATAATTCCTTACACTCTCCAAAATCATACAAAAAGGTATTCCCAATCCATCTGCAGCCCAATGGTGTTGATGTGGATTAATGCCTTTGTTCAGAGCAAATGTAACTATCTGTTTTTCATATTCATCATGCATTTTTCTTATAAATTCCATTCTTGACTCTCTGCTAGTCAACAACTTTTGAATAAATTCTTCAGAGTGTTCTTCCTCTGGCTTTTTAGCTGTTGGTTCATTGTTCTCTTGTTCTCTATCAAGATTCCCTGTCTCATATTCTCTTGTATCTGTGTCTTCTGCCTGTACTTGATCTTGAATTTCTTCTTGAACTTCTGGTTTCTCCAATTGTTTCTGTAATTCTTCTATAGTCATCATTAAACTTTTATTCTAAACTGCCCATAACTCCTTTTCCTTCCTCCACTCATCTCTTTCTTGCTCCATCTTTGTCTGCCATTCACTTCTTTCCTTTTCTACCTCCGCATGTAATTGATGATATCCCCTCATTGATGTGGCAGCATGAGTGTTAACCTGTTTCTCCATTTCTTTGGCCTCTTTTAACTCTATTTGAAGTCTTTGAATTTCTTTATGCAGTTCTTCCTTTTCTTCCTCTGTCAACTGAGCAGATTTACCCTCATCTTTTAGTTGGCCTTCTTCAAGTAATACTTTATTGATCTCTTCATGTGCTCTGGTCAAAATTTGATATGATGTTTGTAAGGTTCTGTATCTTCCCCCTATAGTTTTTAATTCCATTTCCATTTTGGCATTCTGATCTGATAATTTCACACTCTTCTCCTCCAAATACTGAATTCTGTTCTGCTTCTGAACTTTAGCTTCTTCCAAAGCAATGATTCTATTGATATACTCTTCATTTTTTCCCTGTATCATCCTTAATTGTTCTGACATCTGCTCTTTTTCCTTTTTGTGCTCTTTGATAATCAAGCTCCCTTTTTCAAATTCAGATTCAGCCACCATACCTGATATGATCATATTTCTGCTAGATGGTCTGAACTGTTCAATGTTACTCATGATTATCTGACAAGCTGATCTTATATTCTTGGGTATCCTTTCCAACCCTACTTCCATTTTTGTGTGTCTAATTTCAATTTGCTTGTCTTCTTTACCCTCGTCATCCTCTTCTGCTACTGTTTCATCATCTATATCCTTAGTGTCTTGTTCTTCATCATTATGATCATCATCTTCTGTATCCTGTGTAGTAGCATCTTCTTCATAAATTAATGCTTGATCTTTTGCATCCTTCTGATCTGAGAAATTTGAAGTCCTCTTCTCTTCTAATGAACTTCTTTCTTCCAACACCTGTTGCTTTTCTGTAAAGAACTCCCCTTCCTGATTTTGCATTTCTTTTTCCTGTATTAGGGTTTCCTGACTTCTGTCTAATTCTTTTTCAACATGACCCGTTTGAACCTTCATGGGTTGCTCTCCCTGTCCTAGTTTTTCCTGTACTGACACTGATTCAGTATTTTCCACATAAGCAACCTGATCATTATTTTTCTGTACTTCCTGTCTTTCTACTTCTTGGGCTATACCTGATGCATTTGTATGAGAATCTTTCATCTGATCATAACTCCTCTCATTTGTGTATTCTTGATCCTGCTCATCAATGTCCATAAGGTCTGCCTCTACCTCTTGTTCTTGATCATCCTTGGATGTAAATTCCTCATTGCTTTTTATATCATGTAATACATCCTTTATGCTTTGAATGATCTCTTCTTCCACAACTTTTCCTGTGACCTTTTGAACACTCCTTTGTTGTTCTATCTTCTTTGTTTCCTGTTCTTTAAGTGCATCTTTCTGCTCTTTAATTGCACTATCCTTCTGTACATCCCTTGCTAATTCCTCTATACTTTCACTCAATTTAAAATAGATCTGTGATGGTTTTTTCCA
Organism: Ceratopteris richardii; assembly: GCA_020310875.1. Lineage (NCBI taxonomy): Eukaryota > Viridiplantae > Streptophyta > Polypodiopsida > Polypodiales > Pteridaceae > Ceratopteris > Ceratopteris richardii. The sequence goes on from CM035427.1 coordinate 106,523,657, forward strand.
TATGGGTTTTATTCTTGTATGCACTATCCCACAACTAACTTCCTCTCTTATCTGGCCTTCCTCCTCTGTCATTACTGCCTTTCCTTTTAACAATCTTCTTTCTTCTTCTGAGCTTATCTGTTGAACTGTTTCTTCCTGAATCTGCTTTTCTTGAGATTTCTTATTTGAGTCCTCAGGTGTCTTCAGCTTCTCTGTGGCCTGTGTAACCACATTGGGAGTGTTTGGTATTGAAATATTTAGGCTTTTTAACAAGAAGCTCTCAATATCAGTGTCAGAATCTGATGAGAAACGTGAAGGTCCTCCTACTTCAGGTTCTGTGGCCTTTAATGCTTCATTCACTGTGATTGGCTTCTGTGTTTCTTTTGTAATTACTTGTTCCATTTCTTTTATCACATGTTCATCTGACATTTTTCCTTTCCCTTTCTTTATCAACTTCTTCTTTTGGACAGGTTTCCTTGGCACCTTCTTTTTTACTACCACAGTAGTTCTAGTTTCTGGAGGTCCTTGTAGCTCCTGGAAATATGCCAGCAACTCCACTTCCTTCTTCACAAATACCTCTTCAGTTTCAGCTGCCATCATTTCCTCATGTAATGCTTCATAGTGCTCCACCTCCTCCTGAATCCAGTCTGTAGCCTTGCATGAATAGTCTTCCAGCATTTTCTGATATTGTGCCTCATACGTTGCTCTTTTATTATTCCCCTGGGTTAAATAAGTATATAACTGATCTTTACTTGTCTGTGGGGGATGAGGTTCACTAGAGGATTGTACCTTTTTCTGGGCTGCCACATGCTCTTCTTTTGTTACTTCTGTCTGTTCTAATTCTACTTTCCTGGGGTCCAACTTTCTCTTCTTTACTGGAATCACTTCTTCAGATATTACTTTTCTCTTCATTCCTGTTCCCCTCATGCGAGTTTGTCCTTCTGATTCCCTTTCAATTACTTTTCTTGGAGGACTTTTGATTCCCACCATCAGGCTTCTGAAATATTGTGCTTATGGGGCTAACTTTAACTGTTCTTCCATTCCCAAAACATGATAAATGATTCTTGTCAAAAAATGGGCTCCATTCATGAACTTCTTCTGCTCCCAGTGTTTTGCTGCTTCCTTCAGCTGTTCATGGATGTATGGTGAGACATCCATTACTCCAAATGGTTTGGTTCTATCTTTGTTGTTGAACATCAATAGAGTTACTGACTTATGAGGCATAGTGTACCTTGGTAATTTTGGAAAACAAAAGAACTGTAAAAACATTCTTATAGCATATTCTTCATTTTCCCTTCCTTTGAAATCAGTGAACTTGGCATATCCTGTGTAGGTTTCCTTATTCTTTTTGACAAAGCTTTGGTCCAGTTTGGTGCCCATTGGAAAGAACTGTAAGGCAGCTCTGATATGTTCTGCCTTGATAGTAACACGTACCTCCTGATCATCTTTGTTCTTCACTTTGCATCTGAAATAAGCATCATTTCCTTTCCCAACTTCTTCTAAACTACTCATCACCTGTGCTACTCTTTCAAAGTCAATGAAGAAGATAGGTTCTTCAAAGAGTTTGTGCAGTCCCACAGCTTTCCATCTCTTTATGTTGACAGAAGTTCTCTAAAACCTGTAAAATTCTTGACACAGCATAGTGTATTTATAACCTCCAACTCCCACTGTAAAGATGTGTTGTCCTATCACTCCCAAAATTTCTTTAAGTTCTTTTACTACTTTTTCAACTTCTGGGATTTCTGGGTCTTCATCTGATTCTAAATCCACTTGTTCCACTGCTGTCTCACTGTCTAGAAACCAGTGTCCTCTTGACAGAGTCACTGAATCTGCTTTGAAGTCATGAATTGTCAACTCCTTTGCATTCACCATCTTGTATTTGTAACGTATAAAAGAAAAGAAAACACTCCACCCAAATGAGTCACAAAAATTCCTAAGAAATTACTGTCTTATTCTGGAATGTTACTGATATGAAAAATGAAAAAGACAAGTTCCAAGCAATTTCTTGCTTTTTCAAAAGACTCAATTTTAAGTGAACATTACAAGTGTAGCAAGATATCTAATGTGCTCTCTTCAATTGTCACTTCTTTGCTCACTTCTTTCTTGAATAGAAAGATGATGGAAAAAATGATTAATGAAAAAGCTTCAAAAAGTAGAAATCAAAAGGGATGACCATAAAAAATTTGAAAAAAATAATACAAATTTTCCATCATAATTTACTTTCCTCCTCCCTATGTCTTGCTTTGTGCTTTATAGATTTAAAAAGAAAATTAAATACATTTTCTAGTTTTTCTTAATCAATTTGTTCTCTTTTTTTTCAATTCTTCTCTTTCTCTTTTTTTTTTTAAATCATAATGACATATATATTTCTTTTTCTGTTCTGTCCTCTTTCCTTCCCCTCCTAATTCTCTTTTAAGGAGAAGGATTTAGAAGAAAAAGCTTTTGTCACTCATCCTCTCTCTTTTTTCTTTCTTTTTTTTTTTCAGTATTTTGTTCCAAAAATATGAAGATAGGTCAAGTGTGGATGATCTCTCTTCCATTGACACAATTCTGATTTTTTTACCCAATAATGTTTCACTCTCATTGTCCTTATGCCGTACAAACATCCATGTTCCATAGACAAACTTCTTGTAGCATCTTTTGGTCTCCATATCCATTTTGTTCTATCTTCCTGTTTTGATGGGTAATATCTGTGCATGCCCTCTTTCCATGTCCCTCTAGTTCTGATTTGTTGATGTCTCAATAACTGTCTTCTTATTTTTGTCTCACCGGTTTTCTTTACTCCTGAAATCTCTTGTTGGTTTTGATTGTATGAAGCTTGATCACTTGGTATTGGTAATATGTTCCTGTCCTTCATTGAGAAAGTAAATCCTTCCATATCTGGGTCAAGAACATCTAGATGAACCTCCTGTCCTTCATTACTCAGAAAAAACATTAAAAACTTTTTGTCATTTATGGTCAAATTAAGCTTCATTTTTTCAAAGTTCATAATGACTCTACCTTGTTTGAGCCAGGGTTGTCCCAAAATCAACTTTTCAGTCATCAAATGATCTGGCCACTCTTCACAATCTATTTTCATATATTCATCATTAAATTTAACTTTAATAGAAAGTGAAGATATGCTCTGAATCATTTTTCCTTCTAGGGTTTTGATCAGAATTCTGCTTTCAGCCCTCTTTATGCTAAATTTTTTTACCAAGGCTGAGCTGATCAGATTCACCTGAGCTCCTGAATCTACCAAAACCCTTATGTTTTCATTTTGATAATCCATTACTATCAAAGGCAAATGTTCTTTTTGTTTTAGAGTGTTTTCACAAAAGCACACTTCCTTTAATTTTCTTATTCTCTCCTTGGCTTCTTGTTGAGCCTCTTTTCTGATGTTCTCCTCTTCCTTTTTTCTATTTTGAGCCTGTTGCAGTCTTCTCCATTCATCAGTAGTTAATGGACAATCATACCTCTTAACTCTACATCCATTTATGAAATTTGGCATGATTTCTCCATCAATGTTAGCTAGTTGAATGGCTCCACTTTTACTTATCTGATGTATGATGTATGGCCCATGACCTTTTTTCTGAAACTTATTCTGATGTTCCTTGACTGTGTAGGCCAGAACCAGGTCTCCTTCTTGTAGATCGTTATTCTTTATGTGAACATCATGATAAGCTTTTTGTCTTTTCTTATCTGTGTATATACTCATCACTGCTTGGAGTCTAGATGCTCCCAGTTTTTCCAAGTCTAAGACCCTCTCAGATAATTCATGACCTGTCCAATTGTATTGGCTACCCACCTTCAATGTTGGAATAAGAAATTCCATGGGTAAGACTGCATTTTGGCCATATACCAAATTAAATGGAGTAGTTCCTAATGCAGTTTTGTATGCCACTCTATAGGCCCAAAGAACATGATTAAGTTGAAAATCCCAATCATTTCTGTTTGTGTTGACTAATTTGGACAATACAGTACAAAGTACTTTGTTGGTACTTTCTGCTAAACCATTGGCTTGTGGGTGATATGGGGCTGATTTTCTATGACTAATCATGAAATGTGTGGTCATGTTTTCTATGATCTGATTCAAAAAATGAGTCCCCCTATCACTTACTAATTCTATGGGTAGTCCAAATCTAGTGATAATATTTTCATACAAAAATCTAGCAGTGATGTGAGCATCATTTCTTCTAGTAGCTTTGGCCTCATCCCATTTTGTCAAATAATCTGTAGCTACTAGTATGTATTCTGCATGAGATTGTCTAGCTGGAGGATGTATTGGTCCAATAAAATCCAATCCCCATTTGCTAAAAGCTCTGGCTGAAATTAAAGGAATTAATGGCATGTTATCTCTTTTGTTTGGTTGACTCACCCTTTGACAGACATCACATCTTTTTACAAAAGTTCTAGCATCAGGAAATAGGGTTGGCCACCAAAAGCCAGAATATAATATGAGTTTGGCTGTTCTATCACTTGAAAAATGTCCTCCCGCTACTCCAGAGTGTGCCATTTCCAACATCTCTAAATACTTTCCTTCAGGAACACAAATTCTCAGATATCCATCCATTCCCCTCTTGTATAATTGCTCTCCTATGAGTTGATATTCTTCTGAGATCACTTGTAGATTTCTTGAGTCAGCTCTAGCTATTATTTGTTTCCCTTTCTCCTTTCTCTTCAACTCCTCAACAATGTTTTCACTCCATTCAGGGTTTTTCTGAAACCAATATAAAGTTATTAATTCTGATTTCTGCAATGTTTAACATTTTTGACAGTTATCAATATATCTCTCTACATCTTGAATCTTGTTTGGCCAATGTACTCCCATCCTATTAAGGTTGCTTAGAGTGACTATCTTGGAAGCATGAGTACATGGGTTCCAGCAATGAGCTCTTCTTACATATTCATGTTGCTCCTCTTCTGGAGTACAATATTCCAGTATACCTGACTAATTGAGGTGATACAAATGTCCAGCTAACAACATGAAATTTCTACTTTGTAACACCACATGTGTGTTATTTCCAAATGTCCTACAAGGTCCCATGGTTAACAAAGGAACTAATGACACGGACCATTCAGGAACACTTTCTACCTTGAATAGGTATGTATCGGGCAAGTCATCGTCTAAAGGCGAACTAGGTTCTTTTGACTGGATTCTCGACAAATGATCTGCTCTCAAGTGTGTTTTTCCTTGTCTAACCACCACCTCAAATTCAAATTCCATTAGTAAAAGAAACCATCTAACTATTCTTCCTGTATGACATGGTTTATTTACTAGATAAAGTAGAGCTTGGTGATCCACAAAGAATTTAAACTTGTTGGCCAATAGGTAATGTCTATATTTTTTGACAGCAAATATCATTCCCAACCCTTGTCTCTCAGTGGTTGTATAGTTCTTTTCTGCAATGTTCAATTGTCTACTAGCATATGCTACTGGGAAATCTAATTTGCTTCCTTCAATAGGTTGTGCCAACACACATCCCAGAGCATAATTTGAAGCATCCACATGCACATGAAAAATTTTGTCCCACTGAGGTGTTTTTAGAATTGGGGCTGTCACCAAACAAGTTTTCAATGTTTCAAAGGCTTGGTCACATTCTTTAGTCCACTCAAACTTTGTGATTAGGGCATATAAGGGTTTAGCTATATCAGCAAATTTGTGTACAAATTTCCTATAATACCCACAATGTCCCATAAAAGTTTGGAGTTCCTTCACATTTGTAGGTCTTGGAAGCTCTATTATGGCTTTTATCTTCTTCTCATCAGTAGAAATTCCATTTTTTGAAACTATGTGACCCAACATTCTTCCTTGTCTTACAAAGAATACACACTTTTCAGGATTTAAGCACACTCTGTATGTCCTGCACTTCCTGAATATTTTTCTTAAATCTTGTAAATGATCCTGTCTTTTTAAAGAAAAAGTGCACAGATCATCCACATAAATTTCCATTACATTTCTCAGGAATTCTTTGAAAATATGACACATCAACCTTTGAAAGGTTGCTGGGGCATTGGTTAATCCAAAGGGCATAACCCTAAAGGCATAAATCCCCCATTCTGTAGAAAAGGCAGTCTTATGTTGGTCCTCCAAAGCTATTGGTACTTGATTGTATCATGAGAAACCATCTAGAAAACTATAGACTTCCTTTCCTGCAACTCTCTCAAGAAGATGATCTGTTATTGGCAGTGGATAACTATCCCTTATAGTTGTTGCATTCACTTTCTTCAAGTTAATGCATACCCTAAGTTTTCCATTCTTCTTGGGCACCACAACTATAGGTGATATCCATTCAGTATACTCAATTTCATAAATGAAGTTAGCAGCCAACAACTTGTCAATTTCTTCCTTTATTTTGGCAGAGTATTTATCATTAAATGTATAATGTCTCTGTTTGCTTGGTATCTTTGATTGCATCCTCAGCTTTTACTGTTTCCAAATACTGTGTTTTTCCTTTTTGTAGTATCATTTCTTGATTTTGATCCTCTTCTGTTTTTGATACACTTATCATGTGTATACTAATGTGGAAAACATCAAATCCCTCTTCATTTTGGAATTCCACTCCTACATATTCTTGACTGGCCAGATCCATGGTAGCCAAGATTTGATTCCACCCATAAGGCTCAAACTCTTCATTTTGAATTGTTGTGGCACATAGCTTTCATCTTGTACTTTTCTTCCTTCCACACATTCTTCTCTTTTCAGTCTTCTTTTTCTATTGGTGAGATTTCTTATCATGTTGCACTTCCATATTGCTGATTCACTCTCTTCCTGATCCTCCATCTCTAATTCCTCACTTTCTTCTTGTTTTTGATGTATTTTGTACCATTCTTGAGGAGATATATCACAGTAGTGTCCATTTCTTAAGTTCACTCTTGTTATTTTTCCTTTGCTTTGGAGATATAAACAATCTTTACCCCAATCTTGTACAATTTGCATTTGTCTCATGAAAGGCCTTCCTAGAATGATTTCATAAGAAGTGGATTGTGGAAATTCTACTATGGCAAAGGTATGTTCTATTTCTATACCACATATGTCCACAATCACTTTCTCCCAAATACCTAGGGGTTTTTCTATATGCCCATCTGCAAGTTGTAATCTCATCTTAGTGGGTAGTAATTCATTTCTTCCCCATTTTTCCCAGGTTTGTTTAGTCATTATGGCCACTCCTGATCCACTATCCAAAATGGCTTTAGCAAAGTTTTTTCCATATTGTATTTTTAGGGTTGAATTTCCTTCTTCTCCTTCACAATACCCTCCTATTTTGTCAATAGGAGTATACCATAATTCCTCTAATTCTTGTAATGGTGAATGAAAGTTTCCAGGTATTGTTTCCCCTTTGTTCATTTTGTTTTGTAGGTGAGGATTTTGTTTCAACAATTCTTCCCATGTTGTGTGACATGTAATGCTACATTGTTCATCTATAATCATTTGGAATGTTATTTGTGGATTTTCTTCTTTGTTAACATTTTCCCTAGTTTTTGTTGTCTCAAGTTGTTCAATTGTTCTCTGAGAGCTGTCTTCTTCCCCCATTCTGAGTTGTGCTTCCTGAATGATTTGTTTGCACTTTAGCATCCTTTCATGCTCTAATTCAGGCATAGGATAAGCCACTGCATGATCTGCAGGACTTGGTCCTTCTTGAATCCTTCCCTTATATGCTTTAATTAGGGTGTCTAGACTCTGAGAACTTACTATTTCAGACTGATTTTGTGTCTTTTGAGGAGGAGTATTTTTTGACTATTCCTGACTATCTTCTTCCAAATTTTTGCCCATTCTTCTCTTTTTTTCCTATTTCCCTTTTTGTTTATTTCTTTTCACCTTTGAGGCTGAACCTTCATTTTGTTCCTTGTTGCTTGGCTTGTGCCCTTGTTATCACATTTATTCCAATCTGGTCATTGTCACTCAACTCCTCTTGTTCCATAATGTTGATTGTTTTCAGAGGTATGTTATTAGGTGTGTTCTGTTGTTTTTGGGGATTTTTTGGACAGTCTTTGATCAGATGTTCTCTGCCACAATCCTTGCAGTATGCTCCCTCTATTCTGAATGTTGGAGGTTGCGGACAGTCTCTGATGAAATGCTCTCCCCCACATCTATAACAAGTTATCTTTGGTCCCCCTTTGAATTGAGGTTTTTGATTGGACATGTAATTGTTGATAATATACATAAATGTTGCTATGTCCATTTCAATTTTCCCATTTCCCAAATCTAGGGCCTTAAGCTCAGGTTCTCTCATTTCATAATCTTCCCAGTCTTCCTGATATCCATCACTCCATTGATACTCTTCCTTATAAGGTGATCTTAATCTTGAATTTCCCTCCTCTATTGGTGTATATTTGATTGGTACCACATTAGTTGGTATAGGAGGTTGTTGTCCCAGCACAGGTCTTGGTTGCTCAGTATAGCCTGATTCCCTCTGAGCCATGTACTCTCTTTCCTTGATGGGTTGTTTGTTATAGAAGCATTCCTCCCTGGTATGGTTTGTCCATTTTCTCTCTAGTGTACAGTACTTAAGTGTCTTCCTATCTTGTAAGTGTGATGGCTTCTGATATGGACATTGTTGTGCCAGATGGTTTTCTCCACAGATGTAACATTTTTTGTTTGTGTTTACCCTAGAGTTTATCAAATTAGTTTTAGTGCTTACCTCTAGGGCTTTAGCAATAGCCTGAGCCAACTCTTCTGCTAGAGGAATTTTGTCTTCATATAATCTGGGTTGATCAAATGCTAACAAGTCTTGACCTCTATTGTCCTCCAAATCTATTGCTTCCTTAACACATGTTGTTAAGTCAGGACATCTCCTATAGTACACTAGGGTTCTTAATTGAGCACTTCTCAAACCCTCAATGAATAAGGATACTTGTTTTGCCATGGAAGGTACTTCCTCTCTTGGGCATCTGTCAATGTATTGTTTAAATCTTCTGGCTGCTTCTCTAACATTTTCCTCCTTTTGTTGTTTGAAACTATGTATCAATGTGGCTGTACTATGTTTTATCCCAGTCTTAGAGAATTCCCCAATGAAAGCTTCTAAGAAAGATTCAATTTCCAGGTACATTTCCTTTCTCAAAGGAATGAACCAGGATAAGGCTGGTCCTGTTAGGGTTAGTCCAAATGCCTCAAATTGTACTTTGTAGTCTTCTACCTCCTCAGCTCTAATCAATTGCCTAAATTCTACTGCATGAGCATGAGGATCTGAATATCCCTCATATTGGTTCTTCATGCATTTGGCTACTTGGTATGGTCTAAGCATTCTACCCTGAGGTTGCCAATGAGGTCTTCTTCTGAGTGGAAAGTCATTGTATCCTTCTGGTTCCTTATCAAAGGGATTTGGGGAAATCTGTGTCCTCCTCCCATGTTGTTGTTCATTACCAGTGTAGTTTTCATTTGGCCTAGGTAAATTTGTTTGTTCCATGTTATGTTCCCAAGGTCCCTTGTCAGCACATTGCCCTAGGTCATTTGAGTTTTATGGGTCTTGAGAGAATATGTATACACATCCTTGCCTATCTTCATATCTTCCATCTTTGAATTGAGCTACAGGGGTTATATTCAGGGGAACTTCTAAATTTCTCAATCTAATGAGGAATTTATGCATTCCATCCTGATATACATAGGTTCCAAACCTATTTGTATACATGTATTTGAGAATGTTTCTAAAATCCCCAGTTTCCATTGGCTCATTTGTTTCATTTAAATTTTCCATGTTGTTTTCTTGCCCTAAACTTCTTTCTTGTCTTTTGCTACTTCCTGGCTCTTTCTCCTTCCTTGTTAGGTCTTGTTTGGAAAGTGAATTTAGTTTATTTCCAGACCTAAGTATCATTCAACTAATTTTGACAATTTTAATACTCAAAAGAGTGTTTGTCACAATTTCCTAACTAAAGTATTGATTTCCCACAATTTTCTGTCAAAAATCGTGTTTTTCACGATTTTCTGGTTAAAATCATGTTTTTCACGATTTTCTACCTAAGTTATTGTTTTTCCACAATTTTCTGTCAAAAATCGTGTTTTTCACGATTTTCTGGACAAAATTGTGTTTATCACGATTTTCTGGATAAAATCGTGTTTGTCACGATTTTCTGGATAAAATCGTGTTTTGTCACGATTTTCTGGATAAAATCGTGTTTGTCACGATTTTGTTGATAAAATTGTGTTTTTCACGATTTTCTGGATAAAATCGTGTTTTTCATGATTTTCTGATAAAATCGTGTTTTTCACGATTTTCTGGATAAAATCGTGTTTTTCACGATTTTGTGGATAAAATCGTGTTTGTCACGATTTTATGGACAAAATCGTATTTGTCACGATTTTGTGGATAAAATCGTGTTTGTCACGATTTTGTGGATAAAATCGTGTTTGTCATGATTTTGTGGATAAAATCGTGTGTCACGATTTTGTGGATAAAATCGTGTTTATCACGATTTTCTGGATAAAATCATGTTTATCACGATTTTCTGGACAAAATCGTGTTTATCACGATTTTGTGGACAAAATCGTGTTTTTCACGATTTTGTGTGAAAATCGTGTTTTTCACGATTTTGTGTGAAAATCGTGTTTTTCACGATTTTGTTCACAAAATCGTGTTTTTCACAATTTTGTTCCCAGACAATCGTGATTGCTCACAAATTGTTATCAACACGATTTTCTTATGAAAATCGTGCTCTAGGAATCGCGATGTTGTTCTTTAAATCACAAAATCGCGATTTTGAGTTTACTTACAGAATCGCGATTTTGATCAATTTACTTATAAAAAATTTTTTATAGTGATTTTTTTATTTAGACTTCACCTATAGAATCGCCTAGTCATTTCTCTAACATGCAATGAAAGAAACTTTTCAAAAATTTAATTTTATTCACTGAAAATTCAAAAACTTAGAATCGCGATTCCGTAATTTTCTAATATTCCTAATTTTTTTGTACTTTCAAATGTTGAAACCTCAAGATAATGGAAAAAACTAATAGTGACACACTTTACCTTGCTTGCTTGGTCCAAGAAGCTCTCAAATGCTTGGTTTGCAGAAGATCGCGAGTTTTTCACTCTCTCTCCCTCTCACTCTCTCTCCAAATGAAATTTTCCTTCAATTCCAGATTTTTATAGTGTTAAGAAAATCGCGATTTTGTGTGATTTCCAATTTTCCACACTCTTTCACTTGTTCAATTTCACTTACTCAATCTTAATGGTCTCCTTTACACTTCCTTATGTTAATGTACCCAAATTTGCTAAATATTCCAAAAATTTTCCTTTACAGAAAATCACGATTTTGTGTAGAGAATCGTGTTTTTTTCTGTAAATCTTATCTTGTGCAATTTGAGTATTCTATGTCCTTGCTTTCTTCCAATACCTTCTCTTCTTGATGATTCACCCAATTCCTGAATTATTGCACCAAAACCACAACCTTTCTCAGAAAGTCGCGATTTTGTACAGAAAATCGTGTTTTTTCATACTTTTTGATTTTATGCCAATCTGAGTAGTTTTTTCTTCCTGATTACCTTCAATACCCTTCAACAACTTCAATTCAACAGTCACTTGAAATGTTATTTCAAAATCAACACTTTTTACAGAAAATCGTGATTCTGTGCAGAGAATCGTGTTTTCTAATTTTTTGGTTTTTTGACCATTTTTTGTTTCCTTGTTCACTTTTCCCCAATCACTCTTGTTCACAACACCTCAGTTCAACTTCCTAACAAGAAAAGAAATTTGTTTGATTGTTTTTGATGAATTTTATGAATTTGTTTGGTATTTTTGCCCTAAAAATAAAGGTGAACACTTTACTTAGGGTTTTTGGTTTTGGTGATCCACTGATCCCATGGTTCTTGATTGGTTATGAGTTTCTATGTCCTTAGCTATCACTAAAGTACAAAAGAAAATTTCTCAAATGAAAAAGTGTTATGGAAGGCAATCAATTTTTGCAAAGATAAACTCAATCACATTTTTCTTTTCAAAATGCAGAACAACTCAAGATTAATGCTCAGATTTGGTCAACAACTGAATCCCTTATACTTACATCTAGCTACTTTAACTGTCCTTTCCTTAGTATCACCATGTTATCTTTCCAAGATCACCCATGGTGCCTAGTACTTGGGCAAAAAGAAATCTAAAAATGCAAGGATAGACTCAAGTTACCTCAATCTTCAGCTTTCTTGGCTCAAATCTTCCACACACCTGCACTTTTACTTCAACAATATGATGAGCAACTATCAATTTACAAAGATTTCAGCACTTCCCCTTCTACAAGACATCCATTGCTTTCTTTTTCCCCAAAGACAAACAATGACATCTACCTATTCATGTGCACATTTCTTAATTGATGAGTTTTACCTTTTTCTTGTGTTAGATACCATCATCAACAGAAGATCCAGCAAAGGTCCAACTTCAATGAAGTTCTTGGAATCTTCCCCCGCAACGGCGCCAAAAAATGTTTGTTATTGACTTTGGAGTTGTCCTCTCCAATCATGAAGTACAAAAGAATTAACAAATCATCTTTATTTTGTCAATCCTGGGAATATCCATAAGACCACAGCCCCTTCTAGATGATAGATTCATAGAAATAAGAGATTAATGGCTGGATTGCTGAGAAAAATTGAAGATGAAGAGAAAATCTAGGGTTTACCATATCTAGGGCAAATCTCCACCATTTTCTATGATCTTTGTGTCTATTCCATGCTATTTCATCAGCAGAATACAAATATGAAATAAAAGTTGAAAAATATCACCTGCATCACAGAGACGAGACAATCGCGATTCTGTACCAACAGACGATTTTCACATTTCTGCAACTTTCTTCAGTCCTTCTTCACTTATTACATCAGTAGACCTCTCTCTTCATACAACTTACTCAGAAATACACAAATGAAACTCACAAATCTCCATGATTAAGCAAGAAACAAGCTCACACATCAAAGAAAACAAACACTAAACAGGAGAAAACACGATTTCAGCAGAAACTCTCTTTTCTCTATTGATAGCATGTACAAATGACTAACCAACCTCTCCAAAATAGAGAAAATTGACTTATATACATTTTCAAGTGTCCCTTTTCACACTTGGAATTTGGTCATTTTCTCTAATTTTCTAAAAATATGCTATCCAGGAGTTTCTAAAAATTCTATAAAAATTACATAAGATCCTTTGGCACATAAGGAAGAGTCTTCCTTATTTTTACAACACTTGCATAAATATTCTACAAGTTTTTTTGGCTTTTTACAACTGTTTTACATCAAAAATGCTCTTCAAAAATACATATTCCAACAACCACCGTCTCCTCATCGTGCTGTAGACCTCCAAGAGCACCTTTTAGCTAGAGAGAATAACAATTTTCTATCCATATTTAATAAGTTATATACTTAATTTTATATTTGAAGTTTACTTTTTGTTCATTTATGGAATACTAATGAGTTTTATTTATATGTGTAGATTCCAACGTATGATGTTGAGGATATTCATCCAAAGCATTCACAATTACTAGTAAGACCTCATTTATCAGAAGCTTCCATGAGGAGGCTACACAAAACTAATCTTGTGCAATATGCAAAGTTGAAAGATCTATATTCAAAAGACGATAACGTACAAGATTTGTGTGACAATGATGAAGATGATGGCATGGCAGAGTTTATTGAGGATTGGTATCAAAATGACAGTGAGAGCATTGATATTTCCAAAAATGAGAAATATCTTCGAGAGGAATGTCTAAAGCATGTATATGAAGGAAGTCGTTTGACACGACTAAGTGCGAGCTTACTTATTCTTAACCTCCAAAATTGTTTTGGATGGAGTAATGTATCTGTTTCGACACTATTAGGGTATAATTTTCAATTTTCTATCTATTTATATATATATGCATAAATATATATATATATATATATATATATATATATATATATATATATATATATATATATATATATATATATATATATATATATATATATATATATATATATATATATATATATATATATATATATATATATATATACATGCATGTTTTTATTCTTACTTTAGATAAGGTAAGAACAAGGACTTGAATTGAATGGACACTTTTTGTCCGCGCATCTTTTAAAACTATTAATGCATCTTTCAAAATATTCGCAAAAAATTTGATTGTTTGGATGTCAGGATACGATTCTTTGTTTTGGAGGATATGAAGTATGTACCTTCATTGAATGATTTGTCGATTCACACATATGTTCAGTTTGAAAGTGCGAGAAGCAGATTTATAATTATTATTCAAAGAATTTCACACTGTTTATAGGCCATACAATGGTGACCTAGATGAATTGCATGCACAGAGGTTACTCATGATAGAGCAATCTGATTATAATGGACTAGTGCCAGCAGGATTCCTAGGGTATGCAGTAAACCGCTTGCATTTCATAAACCTGAAGTTCTTTGAATAAGCTGTATAAAAGTGATCCTCTCAAGTCACCATGATTTCCACTTTGTATCCTTAAGTTCAGATGCTCATCATTGACATGCAAGAGGTTTACTGCATACCCAAGAAATCCTGCTCTATCTTGAGTAACCTCTGTGCATGTGATTCATCTAGGTCACCATTGCATGGCCTATAAACAGTGCCAAATTCTTTGAATAACAATTATAAATCCGCTTCTTACACTTTCAAACTGAACATATGTGTGAATCGACAAATCATTCAATGAAGGTACATACTTCATATCCTCCAAAACAAACAATCGTACCTTGCCATCCAAAACAATCAAATTTTGCACGAATATTTTGAAAGATGCATTAATAGTTTTAAAAGATGCACGGACAAAAAAGTGTCCATTCAATTCAAGTTCTTGTTCTTACCTTATCTTTCACCATATTGATTCTACATGGCCTGAATTTGCACAAAATCCACAGATTCTAAAGTTAGGAGTTGCATTAGATGGGGTTAATCCATTCTCCATGAAATCGAGTAAATGGTCAACATGGCCAGTGGTAGTCATAAACTACAATCTTCCGCCATATCTTAGCATTAAAAAAGGAACATTTAATGCTTTCACTTTTAATCCCAGGCAAAAGACAAGTTAAAGATATGAATCTATATCTTGCTCCTCTCATTGACGATCTTTAAGAGTTATGGAGAGGTATTAATGTCATTGATGTATCGAAAAGCATCAATGAAAGACATATTACAGTTCGTGGTATTGTGGCTTGGACTATTCATGATTTTCCTGGATATGGTGTTTGTTCAGGTATTGATGTAATTTTTTAATTCAATATGCATGTAAATAAATATGATTTCATCTAATTATATTTTTATCATTTTCCATGATGCAGGAATATCTACTAAGGGTTATAAAGCTTGTCCATATTGTGGTGATTGGTTGAGATCAATCTACAGTAAGAATCTCAACAAAAATATTTATCTTTGACATCGACGATTCTTGCCTGATGATCATCCATTAAGATCTAAAAGAGAAGTGATACATTTTAATGGAAAGCTTGAAATAGGTGAGTATCCAAAATCTATGACGTCTATGGATTGGTATAAAAAATGGACAGATGGACCTCTGATAGATCTAGAAGCAAAAATCTTCAGTGATGATTCAGATAATGAGTATGTGAACAGAGGTAAAGGAAAATTGGCACTCGCATAGAACATATCAATATGGTATTCTTTGGAGTATTGGAAAGAGTTAAAAGTATGTCATCTTCTTGATCCTATGCATATATTCAAAAATATTGGTTATTCACTATGGCAACATCTTCTTGGACTAAAAGATACCACAGCATCAAGGAATGATTTGAAAGATCAAAAATCCAAACCAAAGTTATGGCCAGTTTTTTATAAACATTGACAAGAAACAACTTATGCATCTGCTCCTTGGGTACTTACAACAGTTAATGATAGGTTGTGAACGAAAGGTAGTTTTATTAAAATAATATTTTATTTTTTTCATATATGTATGTTAGTTTCTATTTACAAATTGAATTTATTTTGTGGGCTCGAATGTTCACTAGTATGTGGGCTTTTGGATAGCATATTAGAATCAAAGCCATTGATTCTTTACCTAAAACAGAGGATTCTAGTATTGTTACTTCTTTCAAGCAACTATCACATGCTAGCTCAAAAGACACGAACCTTATAGATAGCGAACTTGGTTACGCAGGAACTATTGTTGGTATCTACGAAATTTCATTTCGTACATTCAAACAGGTAGAAAAAAGTTTAGATATATTTTTTTAGAGTTAGTTATTTTTTTAAGCACCTACTAATGGGTTTTTGTTGTTATATATTTTGATAGGTCATTTTGAAGGTTGATTGGTTTCGAGCAGAGTATAAAGGTAGTAATTCCACATTAAGAAAGGAATTATCTAGGTTTTGGGCAATTGATTCTTCCAAGGTAATGTGATCTACTAAAGAACCATATATTCTTCCTAGGCAAATTGAACAAGCATTTTTTTATAAAAACCTAGATGCTCATCCTTGGTGGCAAGTCATTCATGTGCAACCTAGAGGTAGGTCATTGTTTGAACAGTTTATTGTTAGAGAGATCGAAGAAAGTCCTCTTGATGATTCAGCATCAGATACTGATACATCAACATCTGAAATAGAAATTAGAATCATTATACGTGATACTGATACTAATCTTTTTGATGAAGAGGATAATTCTCTACATGCTGATTCTATTGATGAGGAAGAGGAATTACCAGAAATAGATATTAATCCATCAATAGATGATGTGATTCATGATAACATAGATTTAACAATAGAAGAAATAAATGAAATCAATAAGGATAATGAAGATGAGACTATATTGATGTCTTACCAAAATGATGGCAATAATGAAAACATATGAGCAGATTAGATAGTAAATTCTACTCTAGTTATCGATCAATAACTTGAAGCTTCTGAATGGATATCAGATAATAGATTTTTTTATTAACTTGAATAACGATGAATCCTACCAGAGAGATGAAATCATGTTCTTCTAAGTTAGAACATGAAGCTCGGGGGTATGCCTAATTATTTTATATATAGCTTTATCTTCGAGGAGCAAATTTTTATCATGTATGTATGCATATATATTCATGTATATGTATGTGTTTGCATGTGTGTGATATATGTATACATGTGTTAAATATGCATATGTGTATATATGCATATGCACTTATGTAAAATATTCATGTATTCATGTAATATATGCAAGTGTTTATAATTGTGTACATGTATATATGTATATGTATCTATGTGTAAATATGTACATGTAAATATGTTTTGCATGTATATATATGTTTATGTGTGCATGTAGGCATGTATATGTGATGCGTACATGTATATATGTCTATGTGTAATTGTGTACATGTAAATATGTTAGTATGTATATATATATATATATATATATATATATATATATATATTTGTATGCATTTAGGCATGTATGTGTGATGCATAATATATCTACTCCATTTTATATTTATGTATCCTATCTACATGATGTGTATATAGCTTTACATATATTATGATCCTCGTTGATTCGAGTAGCTATATATAGAGGCATATGGTTGGGAGGAGAGACATCTCTCTAGTAGGACGTCGGAGGTGTACATATACTTCAAACATATGGCTAAAAGGTTGAATTAGAGTTTTTAAATTAGGGATTTTAAAACCCTAATATCGAAATTAGTGTTTTCAATTTAGGATTTTTGAAATACGATTTATTTATTTATTTATTTATTTATTTATTTATTTATGTGTATGCATGTGTTGTGTATGTATGTGTATCTATATGTGCATATGCATGTGTTGTGTGTGTATATATGCATGTGTATATGTATATATGCATGTAAATATGATTATATGAGTCTATGTGTGTGTACATCTGATTATGCATGTGTATGTGTATGTGAGTATGTGTACGTGTATGTGAGTATGTGCATGTGTCTATGTGTATTCATTATATGTGTGTAACATTGCATGTGTATGTGTGTGTAGAAATGTGCATGTATGTGTGTGTATGTATAAATGTGCATGTATATGTATATGTGTGTAAATGTGCATGTATGATGTATATGTGTGTGTATGCATGTATTTATACCTCTAGTCTCACTCTTTTCTCTCTCTCTCTCTCTCTCTCGCTCATATACATGCATACATGCAGAAAAACACATACTCATATCCACATATATATACATAAAAGCAGTGCATACTGTGCATTATCGCGACAATGAGCCATAAGCGTCCGCATCTCTTTTAGACACCACTTAAGCGACCATCCTGTCCCAAACTCTGTCTCAATTGAACTAAGTACATATTTTTTATCCCTCTCATCATGCTCACTACAAAAATAAAAAACATAATGTAAATAAAACATAAGATATTTATTTCAATTTATATGTAAAACTTTTACTTACTTCCACGGTAAGTGGACAAAGCGCAGGTAAGAGTCGCATAGTGCCCACATTCTTCTCTTGAACTCCAATCCATTCCCTATGTACACAATGTTCCCCTCTGGCTCTATGTCGCACTCTAGTCCTAAGGTGCCTATGCATGTCCTCATAGGCAACTTTGCTCTGTTATCATGATTTGGAGGTGATATAGGTGTCCTGAAAATAGATAGATAGAAATAAATTGAAAAATGTGTTATAATATCATTAAAAAAGTTTATGAAAAAAAACATACCTATGAGCAGATAGCTCTCTTCCTGCATGTGGAGCCGCAGAAGAGCCCTCGTCTGATCACAGGGTAAGCATCTGGATCGTATAATCCAGCTCCTCATCAGACATCTCTGAGTAATCACGCATTATGGCCCCTATAGTATCAGATGGAACTCTTGCTCTCATAAGACTTTTTATGATAGTGGGTTTCGCCTTTCTCTCTCTACTGGGATCCATAATACCTAACATATAAAACAAAATGGTTAGAAATCAATATATATATATACGTGCACATATGTAAGTATGTATGCATTAAGTATGTGTATGTATGCATGTGTGTATGTATGTGCGTGTATGTGTTTGTATGTGTGTATGTGTGTATGCAGGTGTATGTGTGTGTATGCATCATTATGTGTGTATGTGTCTATGTGTGTATGTGTGTGTGTGCATGTGTGTGTGTGTATGTATGTGTATATGTGTGTGTATGTATGCATGTATGCATGTATGTATGTATGTATGTATGCATATGCATATGCATTATGTATGTATATATATGCATGTATGTGTATGTGTGAGTATGTCTCTCTATGTGTGTATGCATATATGTGTGTATGTATGCATATATGTGTGTATGTGTGTATGTGTGTGTGTATATGTGTTTGTATGTGTGTATGCATGTGTATGTGTGTGTATGCATCATTATGTGTGTAAGTGTCTATGTGTGTTTGTGTGTGTGTGTGTCTATGTGTATGTTTGTGTGTCTATGAGTGTGTATGTGTTTATGTGTATGTATGTATGTATGTATGTGTGTGTATGCATATATGTGTGTATGCATATATGTCTCTCTATGTGTGTGTATGCATATATGTGTGTATGTGTCTATGTGTGTGTGTATATGTGTTTGTATGTGTGTATGCATGTGTATGTGTGTGTATGCATTCTTATGTGTGTATGTGTGTATGTGTCTATGTGTGTTTGTGTGTGTGTATATGTGTGTGTGTATATGTGTGTGTGTATATGTGTGTGTGTGTCTATGTGTATGTGTGTGTGTCTATGAGTTTCTATGTGTTTATGTGTATGTATGTATCTATGTGTGTGTATGTGTCTATGTGTGTATGTGTATGCATGTATGTATGCATGTGTATGTGTGTTTGCATCATTATGTGTGTATGTGTCTATGTGTGTATGTGTGTGTATATGTGTGTGTGTGTCTATGTGTATGTGTGTGTGTCTATGAGTGTGTATGTGTTTATGTGTATGTATGTATCTATGTGTGTGTATATGTCTATATGTGTATGTGTATGCATGTATGTATGCATATGTATGTGTGTATATGCATCATTATGTGTGTATGTGTCTATGTGTGTATGTTTTTGTGTGTGTATATATGTGTGTGTATGTGTATGTGTCGCTATGCATTGTATGCATGTATGTATGCATATGTGTGTGTGTGTATGCACTATGTATGCATATGTGTGTGTATGCATTATGTATGTGTATGTATGCATGTGCATTATGTATGCATGTGCATTATGTATGCATATGCATTATGTATGTGTATGTATGCATGTGAATTATGCATGCATATGTGTGTGTATGCATGTAAGTATGTATGTATGTATGCATATGCATATGCATTATGTATGCATATGTGTGTGTATGCATGTAAGTATGTATGGATGTACGCATATGCATATGCATTATGTATGCATGTATGTGTATGTGTGTGCATGTCTCTCTATGTGTGTGTTTATGCATATATGTGTGTGTATGTGTGTGTGTATGTGTGTGTGTGTGTTTGTGTGTTTGTGTGTGTGTATGTGTGTGTGTGTATGTGTCTGTGTGTGTATATGTATGTGTATATGTGTGTGCATGTGTATGCATTATGTGTGCATGTGTGTATGCAACATTATTTGTGTATGTGTGTTTATTTGTTTGTATGTGTGTGTGTCTATGTGTATGTGTGTGTGTGTCTATGTGTGTATATGTGTGTGTATGTATATGTATGTGTGTGTAAGTGTGTGTGTGCGCATACCTTGCTGTTGGTAGATGCGGCTCTCGCTATTTTATCTCTCGCTCTCTCTCTCTCTCTCTCTCTCTCTCTCTCTCTCTCTCTCTCTCTCTCTCTCTCTCTTTCTCTCTCTCGGTCTCTTCTTGCTCGCGTCCAAATCCCGGCACAAATGTGTTGGGAGAAATCTTTTTTTTTTACATTCTAGAGCGTCGCATATGCGATGCTCTTCAGTTTGCCAATGTCGCTAATTTCATCACTAGTCAGCGATGAGATTTGTGATGCTCTGAATTAGCATCGCATAAGCGACACTAGCATCCCTTATGCGACGAAGGTTAGGGAAAAAATCGAAAATTGTACCGTCACTTATGTGATGGCAACGTCGCATAAGCGACGGTACCCATTTTTTTTCCGATTCGGGGGCGTTGCTACACCCCCCTTTTTCTTGTAGTGACACACACACCACCTACCATTCCGATATACATGGTAGACACCATACTCATCTCCACCCCTGAGTGTATGGACATTTCGCCACCCTCCGCACCTCCCCCTCCCCCCAAATTTCCACCCTCCTCCACCAACGTCACACACATCTCCAATAGACACAACATTCACACTTCCCATTCCCCAATTCCCTTCCCTTGCATCCTCCATTGTACAAACTACATCCTCATCTATAGGTAATGAATTTGACACCATGTTTGCATGTATGTCACAATTAAGGGTATAATACAATCAACTACAAGAACATAACCAACGATTACAAGAGCACTCCGAAGCACTACAACATCATCTCACTACACTTGAAGAGGACAACATCAGTCTCCAAACACAGTTTCAGACTTTAGAGGAGGTTCATGGCATGTTGGAGACACAATTTCAGAATGTAGATCAAGATGCAATCCAAGAGTTGGAAAGTCATTTACAAATACAACTGGAACGAAACTCCAAACTCCAATGCAATATGGCACTACTAAAACGACACCTTGCAACAACTCAAGAGGATAATCTATGCCTACAACTACAAAACAAAGAAAATTTAGAGGCAGCCATTGAGAGCACACCTAGGGCACCCATCAGTCCCTCAAAATTCCAAGACATGACCCCGGATAATATCAAGATCATCTTGGAAGACTATGCAACTCTACTAGAGGCACATGACCAGTTGTCAGAAGAATTGGATCAATTGAAGCAGCAACGATCGAAGGACATGACAGCTTTGCGTCAAGTCACAACCTCAACCTCATCTCTTATCACTGACTCAGTAGCCCTACAGGAACTATAAAAACAAGTCACAAAATTGCACGCATGACTCCTACAGTATGAAAGCCCATCATCCCCACTAGAGGCACCAACAAAGGAAGAAATCGCATCAATTCTTGTGGAACAGAATTTTGACGAAAACTATGAACCACAACCAGTTCCTGGTGGGAGAGTAACTAATGAGGGTCAAGATACATTCAAAGCGCCACGACCACCGTGGTTAAAACAAGTTGAAGACATAGGGCGCTTACATGAAGATTGAACTATAGTGCAAAATCAAGCAATGCTTGTCATCGAAGAAACAATATTATAGTCTAGTTATTTCAAGATCTTGTCATCTAGACATCTCATTCTATCATCAGAACTCCAATACCGGCCCTACTATGTCATTCTCGTATATTACAATGCAGAAATACAGCGAGTCACGGGGAAGATTTCCTCTTTCGTGATACAGTTTCGAGCTGGGGACCTCCCTCAAGAGGTGCAAAAAAGAAAGATCTATCAACCAACATGGCATCAAAAGCTTCTCGAGACATACCTGGAAATGCTGCATACATGGAACCACACACCTCTACATTTACTTTACAATACATGCATTCGACGAGTTCCACAACGCAGATCATGGAAAGCATTCAATATAAAGGTACAAAATAATGCTCAATGTAAGGACTGGCTCAACTATCCCTACATTGCACCACCACAGGGACATGTTGGTGCAAGTCCACCATCAATTGATGTCTTTGATAAAGACTTAAAGTCAAAATATGAAGGAAAGATCAAGAAATGAAGTTTGAAGATAGTGCATATTCAAGAAGTGAAGGCTTGTATACATATGTACATTAAACTTGTAGTTAGCTCATTTATACCTTTATTATGTTCATGAGCTTGTATATATATGCCTATATATACAAGTAGAAAGTCGAGGCAAGTATGAGGGAGCATGAGATGAGAAGAATTAGAAGTTGTAAGAGTCATGAGACACTTTAGAAGTGATGAAGATCTCTCTCATCATTCAGATGTAAAAATTTCTGAGTAGAAGAAAAAATTGTGCCCGATCTTTTGCTAAGTACTCCTTCTGTGTTTAATCTTTTGTGAAATGATTTTGTACAAGTCTAAGTCTATAGTTGATTGACTTTTATACAAGTTTTTAGATCCTAATTGTGATCAGGCTGAGAGAATTGAGAGTAGGAACATTTAGATGTGTAACTATGAAGAAGTGAAGTTTGCAACAGTTGCAAATTTGATGCTAATGTTTTGGTGACTTCTCTTTCCACAGTGAAAAGTTTTGAGCAAGCAAGCACCCATTCTCTAAGTTGGAAGCTGAGCTACCTATGTCTAAAAGCATTTGAATAAATGGGTTGTAATCTGAGAGCACTATTCATTAAAAGTTATAGGTGTCAAAGTGGACTATTGAGAAGTACAATTTTAGACATCGGTCAATTGTTGGATCATTTCTCAAGATCTACTGAATCTTTTGAGATGCTTTAACTTGGAGAAGGTGCACAATCTTTAGAGGAAACTTTACACATTTCATTAATCAATTAATGAGTTAAGTGTAGCAGACTTTTCTAAGTATTAACTCTCTTCATAGTTAGTGCAAATTTTGATAGTTTGGCATTGATCGTCCAAAATTGATCAAGGTTTTGAGTTATTCTTGATATAGAAGTGTTCTAAAATCAAGGATACCTTGTTCTTATGGATATTAACACTCTCCATCAGTGGTATCATAGTACAAATCATCAAAATAGAGGAAAGGAGGATCCCGACTATTGCAGTTATATAGAAATCAACATTTGAAGGTTCAAAATCTTGATTGTAATCTCCTCTAAATGATAGCTCTACCCCGCGACTTTCTTCATGAGCTTTTATAGGAATTTTTGAATTCAAACTTGGTGGGATTCCACCAAAAAGTTCCTCCATCCTATGGAATCTCATCTAAATGATTCCTCCTTCTTGGATTTCATGATCTGCACCTACCAAGGTCACGGGATTCCTTTTTTCCTTTTTACATTTGAAGATTCTAATTTTCTACTTTTACAAGAGAAAGGTTTTATGACTTCTCTCATTGAGAGTGCATGAAAGATCAGTACAAAAATGATTTCTAATCAAGCACTAGGATTGGCAAGATGCGCCAACAATGATTCCAATGGCATCAAGAAAATTAAAGCTTGGATGATGGAAGAATTTAAAATTAGTGACCTTGGGTTGTTAACATACTTTCATGGATTAGAGCTTGTATATTCAAATTTCAGTGTTTTTATTACTCAAAGGAAGTACATTCATGATATGTTGGTTAAATTAAAGATGGAGAATACTAAATTTGTAGGTACAACCATGGAATTGAATCACAAGCTTAGTGTCCATGAAGGGGAACTACTTGAAAACATTACATGTTATCAAAGGCTCGTTGGGAGTCTCAATTATGCAACCCTAACAAGAGTAGACATATGCTATGGAGTAAGTACATTAAGTCAATTTATGCATCCACCAAGAAAACCTCACATGGAATTTGTCAAGAGGATCTTAAAGTATCTAAAGGGTACCATAAATGAAGGGCTATTTTATGCCTTCACATCTGACTCTGATATCAAGCTATAATCTGATGCAGATTGGGTGGCTCAAAACATGACAGGAGAAGCACTCCTAGTTACTTATCTTTTGTAGGTTCAAAGCTAATTTCATGGTCATCAAAGAAACAACCAACTATGGCATTGTCATCAACTGAACGTGAATATAGAGGTTTAGCAAATGCAGCACAAGAAGCAATGTAGTTAAAGCTACTCTACTCAGAACTGGGGATACATGCTTACACTCCAATGGTCTTTGGAGATAACACTACTCACTTCATTTGACTACCAATCTTGTATATCATGCAAGGACTAAGCACATTGAAGTGCATTATCATTATGTGAAAGAGAGACTACTTAGCAAGGGCATACAATTGTCTTATGTATCAACCGACCTACAATGTGTAGATATGCTAACCAAATCTTTGGATGGAACAAAACTGAATAGGTTCAAGATGATGATTGGATTGCAGGAGATTAAAGAAGATTAAAGACCAAACATATTAGGCTTGAGGGTGAGTTGTTGGTCCAATTTACTCCAAGCCTAAAATGCTTAATCATTTATCCTATGGATCATATTTACACTCATGTGTTAGCACATGAACAACCTCTCATAAATGTTTGCCTTTTACTTATTGTAAAAATGCATAGAGTAAAATCACTTCTAATCACGAGTTGTTAGGAAGAATCTTTTCACAAATCACTTTGTGAGTTAGATGGATATTGAAAATCTTAAATCCTTATTAGAGGGATTTTTCTTGATAGTGAGCTTACGCCATAGCTCTATCATTTCCCTCTCATTGTGCAATCATTCATTGCCAATGACATTTAATCTATGTGCATTAATATATACATGTTGATTCAAATGTGCATAGTAACCCTCCCTAGATCATATAATAACCCTTTTTGTATCTACTTAGTGTTTCACATAAAAACACCCTCTTAGGAAACTTTTTGATATTCCTCTAATACTATTGTAGAGAAGCTTTGTAAATAGCCCATCTCACACATAAGAGAACACACGTAAAAATCCCATGCCTATATTTCTTGGGATTTGGTTGTTACAAAAGGAATATTTGGCAAAGATATGGCAGTTACACACATGTTCCCTTTTTGACTTTTCAAAGGGAGCACGTGGGGAATATAGCTTAGCCTATATATAGAGCCTCATTTTTGTAGAGAGGGATCTTTTGGTCGACGTGCTCTCATGTAATATCTCTTGTGAATCAAACAATGCTCTCCTTTACTCCAAGTCTATTTACATTTATGTATTGTGTCCTTGTGAGTGTGTGAGAGTGAGGTGTGTGTGTGTCTATGCATGTCTCTCCTTTATGTGAGTAGAGTAGTTGCATTGCTTGTATTTTGCACATGGACTAGGATCCTTGACTCCCTACTCTCCATGTTTTCAAGCATGTGGCATAGCAAGGGGCTGATGGCCAATGGCTTGAACATGTTGGAGATAGGGGTGGATGAGAGGAGAGTCAATCTTGAGCCTTCTTTCTTGCTTCCATGCAAAGTGGTGAGGGCCTTGGGAATACTAAAATTTCAATATTTTTTGGCACCGTTGTCGGGGACATTGGCTTTTCATCACTGATCAATTCCTAGCACGTTAAGAGCATTGTTCATTTTGCTGAGCATGTGTAAAGACCAAAATACCAAGTTTTAGTGCATAATT
The DNA here is from genome assembly GCA_020310875.1 of Ceratopteris richardii. Lineage (NCBI taxonomy): Eukaryota > Viridiplantae > Streptophyta > Polypodiopsida > Polypodiales > Pteridaceae > Ceratopteris > Ceratopteris richardii. The sequence continues at coordinate 106,549,721 of CM035427.1, forward strand.
GAGTCCTCTACTCATTTGTTTTGATCCAATGATTTGAGGATCATATTCCAAAGTACTTGGGTGCTTATTTGTGCTTCTTGGAAGGCTGAATAAGTCTACTTGGAAATCTTCAACTCAATTTTGGCTGGTGTGAAGCAAGATTTAGCAACACCACTTCATCTCTGGAATCTATCCACCATCTCTCTCAGTAGATACTCAATTTGGAAAGCTTGGCAGTAAGAAAGTTTAAACCCACTAGTGGTAGCACTTGAAGCAATCATGATCCTTATAGTTCTTGCATTCTTTCCTTGACATAGTTCTAGTATCATGAAAGGATGCCTATTAATAATTTGTTGAGAGGTGACACTCGTAGCTTGGCACACGGCCATGTGATATCTTCGTGCCTTTTCAGCATACTTTCTTGGTTGATCTTTAGTCTATCTTGTCATCTTCATTCACCAGATACATTTTAGGGCTTTTGCTTGAGCTTCTTCTTGAATTTGTTTCTCTTCTTCCTTGCATTTCTTTGCAATAGTGAGACGATTAAGCATCTATTCAATGAGAGACGCTTGATATAATTTCACTCTACAACTACTAATGAAGCTAGGTAAAATGTCACCCTCCAAGGTAGCTAAATTGATCGCTCCACTTGTTGATATTCTATTAATTATCATTTATCCATAGCAATGTTTTCCTAGCTTTCGAATACAGAGACTAAGTCTCCCACCTTTAAACCCTTTTCTTTCACATGGGCATCAAATTAGGCTTCGTCTTGCTTTTTAGCTGTGTAGATCTCATATATATCTCTCAATCAGGTTTCTCCTAGTTGCTCTAGGTGAAAAATCCTAGACGAAAGTTCATGATCAGTCCATTGATGATCTAGTGCTACTTTTAAAGTTGTTGTTAAGAAATCTATTGGCAATACTACATTTTCCCCAAACACCATGTGAAAGGGGGTGGCTTGGAGTATTTTTTTATAGGCCATTTGATATGCAAAAACAACATGGTGTAGCTATTTTTCCCAATCAAAGCATTTTTTGTGCACTACCTTAGTTAGAACCATGGGGATTATCTTGTTTGTGCTTTCAACTTGTCCATTTTCTTGTGGGTGGTACGGTGCTAGCTTCTTGTGAATTGTTGATATATTTAGGTAGTGATGTGTGTGAACACTCTAGGACCGCCGGGGCACTTTTTTCCCTCTTTAGGAGGTTTTTTTCCCTCGGCTTGTATATATGCCTATTGCCCTAATGGGCTACTTATCTTTGTACATTCTCTAGTAATACATTCAGTATTGTGTGTTGTGCTCCAAGCTTCTTCTTCTTCCTTGTGCTGTTTGCGTGCTTCCGCAGACGTCTATCTCCAACAATTGGTATCAGAGCAGGTCGTCGCTTCTTCTAGGGCGCCGTCGACACTCCTCCGTTTGCAGTCTCATATTCGCATGAAATTTGGTGAGCATACTCAGGGTGTTTCCGAGATCAAAACATCTTTGCTCTCTCGTGCCGAAATCGCGATCTGAGCTCGTTTCGGCCTCCGAACGCACTATCGCAGCGCTTGTGCAGGCTATTTCGTCCTTTTGTGCCAAAGGTACTACAGGTCTAGCAGAACTCGTCTGGGCAGTTCCGTTCAACTTTTTGAGATATAGTCAATTTTTTGCATCAAGGTATTTTACTCACCGGCCATGGCTGAAGGCAGTGATGTATTTCGTATGTTGGCTGTTGAGGATAAGTTGGATGGTACCAACTACCCATTATGGGCTTATATGATGCGACATGTTTTGGTTGCAAAAGGATTGTGGAACATTGTGCAGGGTGTTGAAAGACGTCCTGTTACACCTGCAACTACAGGTACTGCAAATACAGGTGCTGGAGGTGCTGGAGCTGATGAAGATGGTGTCGAAGATGATATTGTGCAGATTCCTGTTCGTACTGCTGTTTCTGTTGCACCTACTGTAGAGCAGATTCGTTGGGATGGCAGAGATGCCCAGGCACATGCATTGATAGCTTTTTCTGTCAAACGTGCCATTATTCCTCACATACGCTCTTGCAGAACAGCTAGGGATGCTTGGGATACACTTACCACTTTGTACCAGGCTAGGAATGAGGCTCGTGTTTCTTACCTCCGAAAACAGTTGGAGAGTGAGCACATGAATGAAGGTGATTCTATGGACAGTTTTCTCACAAAGATCAAAGACCTGAAGGAACAATTGATTTCTGCTGATGAGGTTATACCAGATAGCTCACTTGTGCAGACCGTTCTGAATGGACTTCCTGATTCATATCAGAGTTTTGCTTCTACTCTTTGATTAATGATGAAAGGCAATCCAAATGCCTTGTCATTTGAGGAGTTAGTCTCTGTTCTGTTGCAGGAAGATCAGTCCAGGCAGAACAGGTCCATTATGCGTGTTGCAGATCAAGCTTTCCTGGCTAGTCAGAAAGGCAAAGGAAAATGGAGCTCTTCTACTAGTAAGCAGAAATCTGCAAATGCTACACAATCGAAGAACCACGATAAAGATGAGAAGAAATCAGAAAAGCAGAAATTGTTTTGTAAGTACTGTAAAGGGAATGATCATATTATAAAGAACTGTCCAAAACTGGCTGCTAAAGAGGCAAAGAAGAAAGAGGCTAGAATGGTTGTTGCAGAGGCCTCTACACCAAAAACAGAGTCTGCAAATCTTCTGCAGGAAGAAGAATGGGCATTTACTACTGTCTGCAGTTTTGACCCATCTTCTCATGATCAGTGCATGTCTGCAGTAGACTCAGATGTTTGGTACTTTGACAGTGGGGCGACCAAACATATTACCTCGCAGCGCAGTTTCTTCTCTTCACTCGAGCCTGCCCCTACAGGGAATACTATCACATGCGCCAACAACTCCTCTTATCCTGTTATGGGAGTTGGTAAGATCATTCTGACTACTGCTGATGGTAGTTCTTTCACTTTGTCAGATGCTTTATTTGTGCCAGGGATCAAGAAAAATCTGTTATCAGTTTCCGCATTAGCCAAGATTGGCTTGGTTGTGAAATTTGTTGATGACAGGTGTACAGTTCATGATCTATCAAATGGCGATGTGATTATTGCTTCTGGCATTTTATGTCGTGGGCTGTATAAGCTCATAGATTATGAAAGATCTGTGAATGATTCAGCATGTGCAGTTCATGATTCTCAGGCTATGTCAGATGCAAAGCTTTGGCATGCATGCTTTGGTCATTTGAATTTTGCTAGTTTGCTACACCTGCAGAAATCTGAAATGGTGTCCTCTTTGCCCAAAATTGAGGCACCTAGAAAACATGTTTGTGAAGGCTGTATTTTGGGCAAAATGCAGCGTTCATCCTTTCCAAAAGATGGTTCAGTTCGGGCTACGCAAAAATTGCAGCTTGTACATAGTGATGTCTGTGGTCCTATGTAGACACCCTCTTTTGGTAATTACCTTTACTTCGTGACTTTCATTGATGATTTTTCCAGGCATGCATGGGTATATCCACTCAAAGCAAAGTCCGAAGTGTTCATGTGCTTTAAACAGTTTTTGGTTTTGGCTGAAAATCTGTCAGCATGCAAAATGGGCACCCTCAGTTCTGATCGAGGGGGGGAATATATGTCTTCAGATTTTAATGCATTTCTGGCTGAACGTGGGATAAAACACCAGTGTACAGTGCCGTATACACCTCAACAGAATGGAGTTGCTGAACGAAAGAACAGGTCACTCATGGAGATGGCGAGGTGCATGGTCAAGAGTCAGGCTTTACCACATAGTTTCTGGCTTGAGGCTGTCATGTGTGCAGCATATGTACTGAACAGGTGTCCCACTAAAGCGCTGCAGTCTATCACTCCATATGAGGCTTGGCATGACCGTAAGCCATCTGTTGCTCATCTGCGTGTTTTTGGTTGTTTGGCATATGCATTAGTGCCTGAACAACATCGTAGAAAATTGGATGATAAGGCAGTAAAATGTATTTTTGTTGGGTACAATTCTGAAAGTAAAGGCTATCGTCTGTATCATCCACAGACTAAACGCATTCTGGTTAGCCGTGATGTTGTCTTTGTGGAAGATGCTATTCAGCCATTACTTGCATGTACTAAGAAGACATCTGTTAGCTCCAAAGACATGTATGATACTTTGATGCCTCTTTTTACAGGTGGACAGTCTAGTGCTGGTCCTAATGAGGCAACTTCTCAGCCTTTGCAGGTTTCATATGATGATGCAGATCATTCCATTTCTGATGCAGATTTACATGATGCACTTGTTGATGAGAGAGCTGATATTGAGCCGGCAAAAACTATGCCAAAATGGCTGGTGCAGACTTTGCGTGACAGCAAATTAGATGCACCTTTGTAATATCGTACTCGTTCAGGCTCTCATAGTGCCTCCTTTGCATCAGATTGCTATGCTATGGCTGCGTCTAGTCTCTGTGATGAGAATGAGCCTGTTTCTTTTGATGAAGCACATAATTCAGAAAATTGGATGGCTGCTATGCAATCTGAATATGATGCTATAATGAAGAATGGTACATGGTCTTTATGTGACTTGCCTCCTAGCAAGAAGGCCATTGGCACTAAGTGGGTATACAAGCTGAAGCGTAAACCTGATGGTACAATTGATAGGTATAAAGCTAGGCTTGTTGCAAAGGGTTATGCACAGGAAAGAGGCATTGATTTCGATGAGACCTTTGCACCTACATGCCGTATGACTACTGTTCGGAGCATCTGTACACTTGCAGCCCATCATGGTTGGAATGTACATCAGTTGGACATTAAAACAGCATTTCTGAATGGTGACTTGCATGAAGAAGTGTATGTTTTTCAGCCCCGTGGCTTTGTGCAGAAAGGGCATGAAAACCAGGTGTGCAGGTTAAAGAAGGCATTATATGGTTTAAAGCAAGCACCACGTGCTTGGTATGAAAAGATACATGCCTATCTGATTGCACATGGTTTTGAGAACAGTCCAACTGAAAGCACCTTATATGTTAAGCGTGCTAATGATGTGCTTCTGATCATTGTTGTCTATGTTGATGACATGCTGCTCACTGGTCCTATTGAGAAGCATATTGCTGATTTCAAGGCTGATTTTCATGCCTCATTTGAGATGTCTGATTTGGGGCATTTGCATCACTATTTGGGCATTCAGTTTATGCAAGTTGATGGTGGAATGGCTTTGTGTCAAACCAAATACATTGACACATTATTGCAGCGTTTTGGCCTTGAAGACTGTAAGCCTATTGCCACTCCTATGGAGACAGGTTTACGATTGAGTCTTCATGATGCTGGAGATGCATTTGATGTTGTTCTCTATCAGCAGGCTGTTGGATGCTTGATCTACTTATGCATTACTCGGCCAGATATTCAGTTTGCTGTCTCACAGATGAGCAGGTTTATGCATTGCCCAGGAGTCACGCAATGGAAGGCAGTTAAGCGCATCTTTCGCTACTTGAGTGGTACTCGGCTACTTGGGTTGTTTTATCCCAAGGGGGGATCACTACCGCCAGATTTTCATGCTTTTTCTGACTCAGATTGGGCTGGTTGCTATGACACTCATGTGTCCACCAGTGGTTTTTGCTTCATGCTTGGTAGCTCACGTATATCTTGGTTGAGCAAGAAGCAGCCTACTGTGGCCACTTCCAGTTGTGAGGCTGAGTATAGGGAAGCTTTCACAGCTACCGTTGAGTGTGTGTGGCTCAGACGCCTTATGGCTGATTTGGGTGTTGGTCAGTCTTCTGCCACCACCATCTTCACTGACAGTTAGAGCGCATTGGCAGTTGCGAGGAACCCTGTGTTCCATGCTCGCACTAAGCACATTGAGGTGCATTATCACTACGTCAGGGAGAGGTTCTCTGCTGAGGAGATCAGCTTGGCATATGTGCCCACGCAGGAGAACATTGCAGACCTTTTCACGAAGGCTCTGCCTAGGGAGAAGTTTGAAGCTCTCCGCAAAGCTTTGGGCTTACTTCCTTTTGTGGAGTGATCTCCACATAGCTTGGCACTTCCTTATACATGAGTGCCAGCTCCTTGTTCACCGCATCACTCCCAGGGGGGATTTGTTGATATATTTAGGTAGTGATGTGTGTGAACACTCTAGGACCGCCGGGGCACTTTTTTCCCTCTTTAGGAGGTTTTTTTCCCTCGGCTTGTATATACGCCTATTGCCCTAATGGGCTACTTATCTTTGTACATTCTCTAGTAATACATTCAGTATTGTGTGTTGTGCTCCAAGCTTCTTCTTCTACCTTGTGCTGTTCGCGTGCTTTCGCAGACGTCTATCTCCAACATGAATAACCATGAATTATTGTAGCAAGTATTCAATGACCTCATTTAAGAAGTGATTACCACGATCACTAACCAATTCTATTGGGAAAATGTATTCTGTAGATACATTCTTGAATGGAAACTTCACTATGGTCTATACATCATTCTTTCTAGTGCCTTTGACTTCTACCCATTTGATTAGATAATCAATGGACACGATAATATATTTGGCATTTGAATTCTTAGATGGGGGTTAATAGGATGAACAAAATCTATTCCCAACTTGGAGAATGCATGTGAAGGGTTGGCCACCAAAGTCCTACAAACAATATAGCTTTGATTACCCGATCTGGTCCAAAATGTCCACCTACCACACCTTGATGGGAAATGTCAAGAATTTTGAGATATTCACTTTCATGGTCACACAATCCAAGACATCCATCTCTTCCTCGTTAGTATAAGTTATCACCAATGAGTGAATAATCTAGGGCTTTCTGTTCTAAGCCCTCTTGTCTGGTTAGGATCACCTTCTGAGGGAATGCCTTTCTCCTCAAAAAGTTTACCAATGTTTCACTTCAATCTAGTATTAGAGCCACTTGATACAAAGTAGTGTGTTTGAGTGGTGGTCTAACACAAACGATTGGGCATTCCTTGCACATCCTATGGATTTCTACTTCCATAGTTGGCCAATGTACTCCTAGTCTCTACAATGTCTATCGGGTTTGGTGTTTAGAGTGATGTTGTTCTAGTGCACCCATGTGTGCTAATTGCAACCAATTGGTGCATTCATCTTCTTCAACATAGCAAGATAACATACCTTGGTCGATGTGCTTGTACATGCTTTTGCCATGATGTGATATATTGTTTTTCCTAATCATTACTGTAGATGCTCTCATATAGGTGGACTTTGATTCTTATGTGCCTGTGAAATATGAAAATTCTTGTAGGGAGTTAGACTCCAAGTCTAGTCACTCACTAGATTGCACGTCTTCGTATTCCCCATAAATAGAAGGAATTTCATGTTGGGAACTAATCAAGTAGATCATCCACAATCTCAATGGGAGGTAGATTCACACTTTCCTTAGCGCATTCCTCTTCTTGTATTTCTCTTAGGAATTCTTGTGAGTATCCATTTATTGAAGAAGAGGCTTCTAGATCAGTGGATTTAGGCATGTAAGCTTCCTTGGGAGGAAGGCTTATCCTTTTACTTAGAATGTCCTTATCTTGAGAGGCGGTTGCCTTTCCTAACTTTGCTATCAACCTCTCCAATCTCTCTAACAATCCATCAAAATGCAGCTATGTATTAGCTGAACTAGAGTTATTGAAAAGACGACTAGCATCAAACATGGTTTGAGCCAATTCTACCATTTTTGCATAGAGTTTATTCCATTGGATTTTTAGGTCTACTCTAGGATAGCATTTTTCTAGTTCATTCACGTTTGGCCCTTCCTGAATTCTAGCTTGATATGCTTTAAGCATCATATTTAAATTATCTAGAATAGGATTTGCAATGACTGATCCCACCTTGGGTGATGGTGGGTCTATGGAATGGTTGTGTCTGGGGGGGTTTGGTGGGTTTTGCGAGTGCTTTGGGATGGAATTTCTATTAATTTGGCTTTCATTTCCTTTAGATTCTCTTTGAGTTTACTCATTTCCTTTTACCATTTTCTTTTCATCCTTTCATAATTATGCTTCTAGGATCTCATTCTTTTCTTACTTATGCTCTCACTCTTATCAGCATTATGTCCTTGTCCTATGCCTTGGTCTTATTGGTGTGCCTAAGCCCTAGTCACTATTTGTATTGCTACTATGATGATCATTGAGGTGTTTGTTTGAAACTATTTATAAACGATGAGGTGTTTTGTTGGATGCCATTCTTGGAGAACTAAGTTATGGAGGCTTGGTCTATGTTTCTAAATTGCCATTTGTGTAATGGCTTAAACCACATCAAGATAGCATTCTTGAGAGGCTGATCAAAGGCATTATACTTTGTGTTGTTGGTGCAAATGTCTAAGCCTTCACATTTGGCTAGGCATTGAAGAAAATGTGTGCAACCACTTGATGAAGCATGTGAACCATTTGGAGTTAGGAGAAGGATACGTTACATGTTTCAATGAAGGACTAACTCCTCAATCATAGGGATCAATTTTTACTTGGAGCCAAACTTGAATTCAAATTCAAATTTGGAAGATAACTCATTATAAAATATATTGTAAAACTCGTGGCTAATGTGGCCTCTTTGAGAGCTCTTCCTTTGATCATCTGTTGAGTTTGATAGCTTACACTATAGCTTACTCATTCCTCTATCATTGAGCATGATTATAATGCCAATGTTATTGTACAATCATGTTCTATAATACATATTCTTCATTGATCATGTCTCTCTACTTCTCTGCTATGACTAATCAAAACAGTGAAGTTTGTTTGATCATATCTCAATGAGATCTCAACCATTTTCCATGATCTATAGCTTCTTGGAGCCAGCCAAAAGTCTATATTATGCTACCAAAGTTTCAAGGCATTTGCTTCAGCCATTTGGGAGAAATCTCCATCAAACTATTCACTGGTCCTCTACTATGCAGTGCCTAAAAAGTCGAGGGTAAGCCTTGAATTGCTAAATTAATTTCTCATAGTATAGTTCATCATTTTTTACGATTGTACTTGTAATCATTAGATATCTAAGCTAATTTGATTCCCTAAAAAGGAATTTGATCAATCGCTACTGTATTGTGAGCACTGAGCAAAAGAACCAACAGGTGTGTGCACCAAAATAACAAGTTTTGTGACACTAGCTATTTACAAAGTAGATTGTTTTGATTCAATTGTTTCAAGCATCCACTCGAAAGTACTTAGGTACTTTCTTGGTGTCATTTGTGAGCTAAAAGATCCTACTATCAAACTCTTAAGTGACTTAGGGCAGGTACAAAGCAGGTTTTGGCAGTACCACCTCACTTCCTTGAGGTATCCATCCATCTCTTCCAATAGTGGTATCAGAGCAAGTTGAGGTAAAATGGGAGATGGTTTCCGTTCTTTTATTGAAAAATTGGATAGGAATAACTATTCAACATGGTCCTTGAGGATGAAGACATATCTACAAGGAAGGAGTCTCTTTGGATACATATCAAGAGATGAGGAGATGCCCATATTTAGAAGCAAAGGTCAACCTACAAGAGAAGAGCTAGAAAGACGCAACTCATGGTGTGTCAAAGATGCTTTAGAAAAGTCATATCTACTTAACTCTATTTTTGAATTCCTTATTCCCCAAATTAGGAATTGTAAAACTTACCAAGACACTTGGGATACATTATCTTCATATTTTTCTTCCAATACAAGAGCTCAAAAAAATCAGCTATGGATTGAGTTTACTACTCAAAGGAAGCAACCTAAGCAGAATGTTTTAGAGTATGTGAGCAAGGTCAAAGATGTGGCCCTGATCAATTGGAAAGCATAGGAGAGGAGATTGAAGAGGAGCAAATAATGAGACAAATAATCAATGGCATCAAGGCAGATGATAAGTGGGAAGCTTTCACAATTGCTATGGACCTTTACATGGACATGCAAATTCTTGATCTTACCACTCTTATGGGACAACTCTTTACCCATGAAGCCAGCTCAGCAAAAATGGAGAAGCATCAAGAGGTAACAACTCTTCTACCATATACAAAGATAAAGGAAAGTCTAAAGATAAAGGAAAGAGCAAGAAAGTAGAAGATGAAGGTACGAATTCCCAAGTTAACTATGCACGGAGAGGTAGGAACTCAAGAGGAAGGGGTAGAGGAGGTAAGCAAGGTAGGGGGAGACCTTTCAACTCTTCCCCATGCAATATATGTGGGTTGTCTAATCACACAAAAGATGAGTGCTATAGGAACTTCAAGAACCAAAGAGGAAGAGGATTTCAAAGAGGTGGCTACTCACAATCAAGAGGAAGATTCAACCATAATCAGGGCTACAACTATGGCTACAACAACAATTATCAAGGAGGATACAAATCAAGAAAAGACTTCAACAATTATACAAAGGATCAAGAAGATTCTCTTCTCATTGTGAACATGACTTCAAAATAAGGTATGAATGATGAGCACCTCTTCTATATTGACTGAGGTTGTTCAAACCATGTAGCAAGCAATGTAGCTCTCCTTTCTGATCTTGAGGAGCCCAAGGGAAAGCTCCAAGTGCAGATATGTGATGACACCAAGCATTCACTGGTCAAGGTAGGAAATGACACAACTTCTAATGGCAATAGGAATCTGTTGAGCAGAGTTCTTTATGTACCTAATATCACAAAGAATCGCATGAGTGTTAGACAGATAGTTGAAAAGAGTTTGCAAGTTAGGTTCAATAAATATGGAGCTTTTGTGGAGGACCGCCAACATGGATTCAAGAGAATTATTTGAAGCATATATGTAGAGATCAATGTGCGCTTGGGATACTTCATGTATCCAAGCATCATATGATCTATAAATGTGGTGCATGTCAGTTTGGTAAATCACACAAGTTACCCTTTACAAAGAAAGGCTATATGCATGAGGATTACTTGGAACTTGTCCATACAGATGTGTGGGGACCAAGCAAGGACCCTTCAATTTCAGGCTCAAGGTACTATGTGTCATTCATTGATGATGTAAGAACCAAACTTATAGAAGTACACTATCATTATGTTAGAGAGAAGCTATTGAGCAAAGAGATTCAATTGGCATATGTATCTATAAACATGCAATGTGTAGATTTGTTAACTAAAGCATTATATGGTACTAAACTTTGCAGGTTCAAAGCTATGACAGGATTGCAGGACATTCAAGAACACTCATGAAGAAGTGAAAGCCAAGATGTTTGGCTTGAGGGGGATCAGTTGGTGCAAGTATCCAAGCCTTCACATTTGGTTTGGCTTGAAAGATTATATGTGGAACCATAGCTTGTAATTGGTTGATCATTAACCATTGTAAAATTTGTTTTACTTGAGAGAATCTTGTAATCCATATATCTCGTGGAGTTAGGAGAATAACAAGTTACGTGTTTCAAAGAGAGAATGACTCCTCAATCATAGGAGTCACTTTTAGATGGAGCCAAAAAACTTGAGTTCAAATTCAAACTTCAAAGAAGACTCTTATAAAAAGAACTATGTAATCTTGTGGCCATAGTGCCTCCTTTGGTGAGCTTATTGTTGATCTTTTGTAGAGGCTAAGTAGCTTACACCTTAGCTCACTTAGATCACTATCATTGGGCATCATTTCTATTCCAATTATCATGTACAACAATGTTCTATAATACATTTACTTCATTGATAATTTTTGTTCAATTCTCTACTATGACTACTCAGAATAGTGAACTTTGCATGACCATATCTCAGTGATCTCTCAACCATTTTTGCATGTTCTATAGCTTGTTGGAACCATCTCATAGTATATTGTATTCTGTCAGAGTTTCAAAGGATTTGTTTTAGCCAATTAGGAGAAATCTGCATCAACGTGCTTATTGGTCATTCTCTGCTCAGTCCCTAAAAAGTTGGGGTAAGCCTTTGGTTGCTAAATTAATTTCTCAGATTATAGTTCATCATTTTTTATGATTCCACTTGGAATCATTTACTATCTAAGCTAATTTGATTCCATCAAAACGATTTTTATCAATTTCTACTGTACTGTGAGCACTGAGCAAAATATCGAGCAGGTGTGTGTACCAAAATAGCACATTTTTTATCACTAGCTATTTGTGAAGTTATCTATTTTGATTCAATTGTTTGAAGGATCAACCTTAAAGTATATAGGTACATATTTGGTGTCATTTCCAAGATAAAAGGGCCTACAACACAACTTTGAAGTGAAATAGGGCAGGTAGGTATCCTTCCATCTCTTCCAACAGCCAGAGAGGGAAGTTCTTGCATTGGGCATCTCTCAATGTACTGCCTAAACGTACATCCTACAAGTCTAACTATTTCCTAGGGGGTTGTTAGAAGAAGCAGTTCTTGAAGAAAAATCATTAAGAAAATGCCAAAAAATTGTAGAAATATTTATACAAATGATGTAAAATTCAGGAAGAGTCTTCCTCATGTATAATAGGATCATATGTATTTTTCCTAGAATTTTTGGAAGCTCTTGATAGCATATTTTTAGAATAGAAGGTGAAAAGGACCAAAAGTCAAGTGTGAAAAGGGACACTTGAGAAAGTATAAAAGATAATTTCTTCTATTTTGAAGGAGTTGGTTGTATTATTTTGATGCGATCCAAGTAATGGAAGAGCTTTCTTGCAGAAAATCATGTGTCCTCCTTTCATGATTGTTGAGCCCATAAAAGTCATATTGGTCAAAGTCAACCACAGTCAAAGTCAAACAAAGTCAAAGTCAAAAGGTCAAAGTCAAATTGGTCAAAGTCAACAAATTCAAGGTCAAAGTCAATAGGTACAAAGTCAAAGTGCTAAAGTGCAGGTGTCAAAGTGCACAGGTAGTGCACAATTAATTGTCCACAAAGGGTAAATTCGAGAAAGTGGGTTGCAGGTTGCAGAGGTATTTCTCTAATTTCCCTAAGGTTCAAAGTGTTTTTAAAGTGTTTTGGAAGGTTCAGGTGAACCCTCCCTTATGTGCACATTTGAAGAGTTAAAAGGAAAATGTGAAGGTATGTGTAGCTCAGTGATGAGTAGCACCTCCTTTAATGTCAATCCGGGAAGACGTGAGGATGGTATGAAGACCTCGAGCAAGTGTAGGCACAAGTGCGTGAGTGACAAGCACACTAACATGCACACACATACACACACACGCGCACACAAGGCAAGACAAAGAGCGAGAATCAATGGAGTTCTTTAGATTCTTCCAAAACCTCATACAAGTTTAATTCCATTACAAGCTAACCTCAAAAATGAGCTCTCTACCTCTATTTATAGTTTTTGACTAGCTTTTGGCCATGTTCAAACCTAGTGTCCGGCCTAGTTAAAAATTAGGTTCCTAGGCTAATTTGGAGGCTCAAACGAGCTCAAAAAATTATGAAATTTGACAGGTGGTTACTTCTATTGCTCCCCAAGCTCAAGGACTCCTTGGCTTGCACAAAATGGAGCTACAAAAGTGTGGAACAGTATTTACAATGATTGGTAGTGATGCGAATCACTGTTATAAAGATGTTGGTTTGGAAAAAATTGAAGGCCTATCTACCGGATCTGCGTTTTTAAAGTGTTTTGGAAGGTTCAGGTGAACCCTCCCTTATGTGCACATTTGAAGAGTTAAAAGGAAAATGTGAAGGTATGTGTAGCTCAGTGATGAGTAGCACCTCCTTTAATGTCAATCCGGGAAGACGTGAGGATGGTATGAAGACCTCGAGCAAGTGTAGGCACAAGTGCGTGAGTGACAAGCACACTAACATGCACACACATACACACACACGCGCACACAAGGCAAGACAAAGAGCGAGAATCAATGGAGTTCTTTAGATTCTTCCAAAACCTCATACAAGTTTAATTCCATTACAAGCTAACCTCAAAAATGAGCTCTCTAGCTCTATTTATAGTTTTTGACTAGCTTTTGGCCATGTTCAAACCTAGTGTCCGGCCTAGTTAAAAATTAGGTTCCTAGGCTAATTTGGAGGCTCAAACGAGCTCAAAAAATTATGAAATTTGACAGGTGGTTACTTCTATTGCTCCCCAAGCTCAAGGACTCCTTGGCTTGCACAAAATGGAGCTACAAAAGTGTGGAACAGTATTTACAATGATTGGTAGTGATGCGAATCACTGTTATAAAGATGTTGGTTTGGAAAAAATTGAAGGCCTATCTACCGGATCTGCGTTGACTGCTCTGTCGACTTACTCCTCCGCTTTGCTCTGACTCTCTCCGTTGGCTTCCTTGCCTCGTCAGTCCTTGGGTGCCCCTACTGCTCTCAACACCCCCCCTCTCTCGCGTCTGTCGTCCCTGACAGACCCTTGTTGCTGGGAGTGTTGGATGTAATATTCTACAACCTGAGTTGCAAGTTGATGTTCTTGGATGCGTAGTCCTCTGGCCAAATATGTCATCATGCGATCCCAATCAATTGGTCCTGGAATGTCTGGATGTGGCAGACGTAACTGATCTGCATGGATGGCTTGTTCCACTGCGAATAGATGTAGCAAATGTGTGGGTCTGGGAATGAAAATTTCCGAGTGATATTCCCAGAATCCCATAAGGAACATTTCCTCAAATGTCTGCTTGAAACATGCAGGTAAGTACTTTATTCGTGCATGCCAGGCGAAGATTATAGTGACCGAGGGGGTCTAGCTCATGTCATAAACTAAATCCTTATTACCTTGAGAGAATTGAGGGGCAAAAATGTATGGAGCCTGTACATTCCGAAAGGTTTTGAAGACAATGGTCATGAGCTCAAATATCTTCATACACATTTTTGCTGCTATGTCAGGTACATTGTTTAAACGTATAGACCAATGTCGAATTGTTGATACCATGTATGCTACAGTCGGGGTTCCTCGTGGTGGGGCAAAATACGGATAGTTAACCCAAGCAGAGCATTCTTTATTGTTGCGTACCTTGATTGCAAATGCTTGCCATGATCTACGACGTACTACTGGGAAATAGCATGGATTATACTTGATATAGAGTGGCATAGTTGCCCAAGTGCTCATCATCTCAAGGTAATCGGTTAGTAGACGTGTACGCCAATTGGGTTGGAAGATCGAGCCAGCACGCGCATCTGCCGGTAAGTCCGCTGACTCAAATTGAGTGGCGAATGTGGGCTCCTTCCCGGTATGCCTTTTAACTTCTGCATTATAATCATGTAGCAAAACAAAATAAGGCATGTATTGCGGCTCTGATGTGGTGATTAACCGTTGGTGGGATAGGTTCTGAAAGTAAGAGGACCGAAGGACAGTTTCTTCCAGATTCGTGAGAGATTGAACTTGCACAGCAACACGATCATCATGTGTCTTACCGACTTTCTCGACCCTTTTGACCCAATCTGGAACTTGAATTTCTAAAGTATCCTGTCCTTCCTCTATTACCCGACCGCCGGGTGTGGGCATTGGCTCATACGGCTCTTCGTAACTGTCATCAACAGGAATTTCCACAACGGTTTCAGGTTCTGGTTCTTCAGTTGGCGAGGGTGGCCTTTCATATGGTAAGAGGCGTGCTTGTAGTTCTGCCACCTGTTTTCTGAGGGTCTCTAATTCTTCTGTAGAGTGTTGTAAGATTATTGGCTCCTGTTGAGCTGTGGGGTTACTGGCTATCTGCTTCTTTAGATCCGCACATTCAATCTCTAACTTTTCATATGACTCCAAGAAATTTGCATGATCCTCGAGTAGTATGCGAATATCTTCAGAAGGAACTGCTCTATACCTGGTAGGGCTAATGGTTGCTCCTGCAGTTCCTTCCATAGCCGCTTCAAAGTTGTCTTGGTTTTGTTGTTGAAGTCTCTTGTTTTCTTCTAATGCTGCTGCCATATGCTTCCTTAATAGCCCAAGGTTACGTCTAAGTGTAGCATTGGATATCATTTGGGACTCGAGCATACCTTCCAGGTCCTTCACTGCTTGATCATCCACAGTCGGTGTCTTAGATTCCAATTCTGAGTGAGCCTGCTGTAAGGTGGTGTGCTCGGTTAGAAGTATTTGGTAATCGGTTTCTAGAGTGTTGACTCTTGCCTGTAGGTGTTGAGACTCTGCTTGGAGGGCAAGGGTATGTTCTTCCAAATGATTGTATTCTTGTTGTAGTTGATGTGCACACTGAAGTAATGTATCAAACGTGCTATTTACATTATGAGATGCAAGGGGGAAAGTTTGGAATGCAGGGGAGGTGGGAATGGGGAGGGAGGTAGTAAATGTTGTGTGTGCCAATGATGTGGTGAGTGGCGAGGTGGGGGGTAGGGGAGGGGGAGAGGGTGGAATTGTGGGGAGAGGTGCGGTGGTGGGTGAAATGTCCATTGGATCATATAGAGTGGTGTGTACAAGGGCTACCATGTAGGTTGGTATGGTAGGTGAAGTGAGTGTGGTGTTTGTGTAGATTGATGTCGTTGCGAATACATGGGGAATGGGCCTTTGAGACATTGCAGTGCGGATGAATTGCTCCTCAAAGGACGGGTATTGGGGTGGTGAGGTTAGGTTGAATGAGGTGTAGAGAGGGTCAGGGAATGGAGCTATTCGTCTTGGGGGATGGGCTGGGAAACATAAGGTGCCTTCTGTGGGTGCAAGGTTTCCAACTGCACTTGGAATTATGGGTTCGGAGGACAGAAGGGTTGAAGTGTACAAGGGATTGGTGATGGAAGAGAAGAGAGTGTCTTGTGAGGTGGGTGCGCGAAATGAGAATGATGTAAATGAGGTTGGGTTATAAGTGAAAGTAGAGGTGATGACTGTCGTTTCTTCCATGGTCGGAGGTGGTGGAGGTGGAGAAGGTGGTGATGGGGGGTGCTGGGGTGAGATGGGTGATGTCTGAACGAAGGTTTCAGCGGAGTGGTCAATGGTGGTGGTGGGGGTAGCTGTGGTTTCGATGGCTGCTTCTGCTTCTGTGACAGGTATTCTGATAGTTTTACGTGCTCGTGGTAATGTGTCGACTCTTCGTTTATCATATCTCACAGATTGGCGGACAGTTGTGTGGATGGTTTCAGGGACTCCTAAAGATTCTGACATTAATTTGAGGGTGTCAATAAAATGTTGATCCACACCATCCTCTGCTAGCATTTCTTGCATCAAGGCTAGGCCTGAAGTAAGAGAGAGTTGATGCCTTTCTTGCACCGCTTTGATCGTATCATATAGCCTTTGTAGTTGAGCTGTGTATGCAGGTGCACCTACAAGTTCGACCACTTCTTGTTGCTCCTCTTGATGCTCTTGATCATAATCCTCCTCATCTTCCTCCTGTTCCTCATCTTCGTCGTCCTCTTCATCCATTTCAACCGTGGTAACAGGTACTCGAGAGGTTGTCGTCTGCGGTTGAACATTCTCCACCTGATGTTGCTCTTCTGCCTCCAGCTCTACATCTTGTAACAATTGTTCGAAGTCTTCATTCGTGAGTTCTTCCAAGGGTGCGCCACCAGGAAATTCAAGATCAGTTGGGACTGGAGGAAAGATCAAGTTAGGGCCATCGGTGCTGCGTCTTGGAAGTCGTAGTGTGAATGGCCGGACTCTTCGAGGTGGAGGGGTAACATCTGGGGTTAGGGTGGCTCCACGTGGTTGAGCGCAGGGGACTTGAACAGTTCCTCTCATCTTTTTAGAAGGGGGTCCAGTGGATGTCCTGCCTCTGAACTGCTCTACTCGATTCCACATCAGGGCCCGTTGAATAGGGATGTCATACGCCAAACACCTATAAATGATTCTAGTCAGAGCACAACATCCATACAAAACATGCTTCCTTGGCCATCGTTTGTGGGCTAGGTAAATCTGATCAATTATCCAGTGGGGTAAGTTGATGGTGAGGCTTTGTGTCTCTGCCAGATACAAACTAAACCATATTTTTTTGGGCGGCATGGTAAATCTATCTTGGGCAGGAAAAGCAAAGTGCTGCATGCACATACGAAGATGTATTGCAATATTAGGCACCATGGCCACCATGTCTTTAAGCTTGGTGAGGCTTCGATTCTTCATGTAATCCGGCACTAGGGTCTCCTTCTCAGTTGGAATATGCATACCGCGCATATCTAGGGCTTCTCTCACCAAGTTGTTTGATAGTCTAAACCTCTTGAGCTCATTTCCTTTCGTTAGACCTGGGAGCACAAATGAGCTTGCTCCTTTTGGGTTCTTGCTTGGAGTCAGGGTATTGATGAGATAGAAGCATCGCATGAAGTCGGGCTTTGGAAGCCGGGCACTGAAGTATGCATCTAATCCTGCCTTTTCCCATATCGGACGTAGGCCTTCTGCATTTTGTAGCTTTTCGAATTCTCTTGTAAAGAAATGATACTTACCTTGCTTCCCATTGAAATCTAACTCTGATTCCCACAGGTATGTCCCCTCTCCCAGAGTTCCTACAACTTCACTAAACCAGTGGGAAGTCTTTCCTACGGGCATGGTATGGCCACTGGGGGGGTCTGCTACTGGTATGATTTTGATGGCCTGCAACTCTTCTGGTCTTTCATTGGTCTCTGGCAGAATGGGTAAACTATCCAAATCCACCACTTGTTGGCTTGTTCCTGCTTGAGAGCTTGTTCCCGCAGCGTCAGCCATGTTGAAGAAATTGCTGTCGGTTCTGTGAGAATATATGAATAAATGTTAACATTGCAATGGACACAAAAATGGCACTGTGTCCCCGTTACAACATTAACATGATTTTCGTGAGAGGTTAGTAGGTTAATAAGTGCGCGGTGATCAGGTGTGCAGTTAATGAGTGGATAGTCCTAAGAGCTAAATGGAAAGATGCTGTGCGTCAGCGATGTAGTTAGTATGTGGATATGAATTTACAAAGGAGGGTCAGGGGGTTTATTGCACATTTTAGGCCGCTAGACATATCGGATGGTTTTCAGTGTGTGTTTGATTGAGACCCGTGCAGGCTTGGTGAAAATATTAGCTTGGAAATGAGGCTTTTTAGGGACCCATTTACAAGTGATCCTACTCGTGCGTACGGATGAGTATGTTATTGCATGTGAGATGTAAGAATAAGTATCAGATGTGGGAGGAAGTGAACTATGTTGTACAGGGCGTGGTGTCTAGAGAGCTATTTGAGCCCGCAAGCAAGCCTTAGGCACCCAAATTTGTTGAGATTGTGGGCTCGCCTTCATCGACTTCTTGGGTACCCAGATGGACCTCACGTTCGCTGAAGACTTTCTGGGAGACTTCCTATGAGTGTTGTGTCGTTGATGGTTAACAAGAAGCCTCTCTTCTGTGGTTGGCTTGGTCGCCACCGGGTGTTTGCCTTTCCGCACCCACACTTGTTTCCCTAGTTGAGACATTCTGCTTCGCGTCTTCGTTTGGCCTCCAGCATAGGTAGTATGCTGCTCCTGTTGTATGTGATCCGCCTTTGGTTGCTGCATTCCTCTGGCCTTTGGAAAAGAAGGGAGATCCGTTGCGTCCCTGACTCCTTGATTGAGATCATCAGTCCTCTGCAACACATAGTTTTGGACAAGAACAGCATGGTCATCTTCATGTGTACTCCTAGAAGGACTAGGAATGTGTGCCTTTCCTAGTTCCTTGAGTGCTTCATTGTCTAATTCAACTGTAATTCGACTCTGATTTACCCATACTTGAAGAAGTCCACTTCTTAGGTTTAGGTTGACTGCATGATCATAGATCCAGTCTTGACCCAAGACAAGAGGCTCAGTGAGATCCTCATCTTGGCACACTAGTACTTTAGCTGTCATTAATTCATCTTGAATGTAGAGGGGAAGGTCCACCTCGCCCATGCAAGGGGTTTCCACGCCTCCCAATCCTATGAGATATGCCTCTATAGGATTGACTTTTAAACTCAACTCTCGACAATAAGAAAGTTTAACTGCACTCGTGGCTGCACCTGAGTCAATCAAGGTCCTTACAGTCCTTGCACTTGCTCCTTGTCCTATCTCTAAGATCACGAAAGTACGTCTATCAATTATTTTACGCGAACTGATTCTTGAGACTTCACACATAGCCATATGATATCCTGGGTCAGCATAGTCATCTGTCCTGGGCTGATCCCTGCCTTGTCTTCTTAACTTCATCCTTCGGATGCGCTCTAAAGCTTCTGCTTGAGCTTCTTCTCGAACTCACTTTTCTTCTTCTTTGCGTTTCTTAGCAGTATTGAGTCGCCTCAACATCTCTTCTGTGAGAGGTTCTTGATACAATTTGACTCTGCATCCGCTTATGTAGCTAGGGAGCACATCACCCTCTAATGTGGCGAGTTGCACTGCTCCACTTGTGGAGATCCTATTTATGATCATAGGTCCATAGCCACGCTTCTCTAATTTCCTAGCATGTTGCTTCAGGGTGTAGACTAGAACTAAGTCTCCCGCTTTCAAGCCTTTATCCTTTACATGGGCATCAAAGTATGCCTTCTGTCTCTTCTTAGCCGCATATATCCCTGCTGCAGCTCTTAGCCTCGTTTCTCCCAATCGTTCTAGATCAAAGATTCTAGATGAGAGTTCATGGCCTATCCACTCATGCTCATGTGCTACTTTCAATGTAGGGATCAAGAAGTCTAATGGTAGCACTGCATTTTGACCGAATACCATCTGAAAGGGAGTGGCTTGGAGTACCGTTTTATAGGCCACTCGATATGCCCAAACAGCATGGTGTAGCTGTTTGTCCCAATCAGAGCGTTTATTATTTACTAACTTCGTTAGTACATTGCATAGAATCTTATTTGCGCTCTCAGCTTGCCCGTTAGCTTGGGGGTGGTAGGGGGCAGACTTCTTGTGTACTACCAAGAATTCTTGGAGCAAATTTTCAATAACTTCATTTAAGAAATGAGTGCCCCTATCACTGACTAGCTCTATAGGTAGTCCGTATCTTGTGAATACATTCTCAAACAAGAATTTAGCAGTCTTCTGAGCATCGTTCTTGGTTGTGGCTTTTACCTCTACCCACTTGGTTAGATAATCCGTGGCCACAATGATGTATTCAGCATGGGAACCCTCAGCTGGGGGATTAATAGGACCAACAAAGTCTATTCCCCACTTAGAGAATGCTCGTCCACCCATCATAGGTTTCAAAGGCATCTCATCTTTGCGCATAGGAGGCTGAGCTTGTTGACAGACATCACACCTCTTCACATAGGTATGTGCATCCATGTGAAGAGTCGGCCACCAAAGACCTGCAAATAGTATAGCTTTGATCACCCGATCTGGTCCAAAATGTCCTCTTGCTACACCCTGGTGAGTAGTTTCTAATATCTTGAGATATTCGCTCTCATGGACACATAGTCTTAGGTAACCATCTTTACCGCGCTTGTATAAATTGTCACCAAGAAGTGAGTAGTCTAGGGCTTCTTGTTCCAGACTTCTTTTCCTAGCCAAAGTCATCTCTGGAGGAAATTTTTTCGTCCTTAAAAAGGCCACTAATGGCTCACTCCAATCTGGCACTATGGACAGTTGATAAAGAGTGGCATGTTCCACAGGTGGTGTAGTGCAACAGATTGGGCATTCCTTGCACAACTTATGGACATCAGCTTCCATAGTCGGCCAGTGCACTCCTAATCTCCTCAATGTTTGTAAAGTTCTTTGTTTGGAAAAGTGTTGCTCTAATGCACCAACATGTGCTAATTGCAACCATTTAGTGTACTCGTCTTCTTCCACACAACAAGCCAAGATCCGTTGATCCGTGTGCTTGTACATGCTTCCAGCCATGATCTGGTATTTTTGGGCTTTCACAATCTCTCGATCCTGTATGTTTATTACTGGGTGTTTAGGCCCGTATGTTAATACTGGAACTAATGGCTTAGCCCACTGAGGTACAACTTCCAAATTAAACAAGTAAGCATCAGGAAGGTCATCTGATACTCCTTGTGGGGCCTCTCCTGATGTGAGCCTTGAGAGATGGTCTGCTCTCAAGTGAGTCTTGCCTTTCCTGACCACTACCTCAAAGTCATATTCCATTAGCAAGAGAAACCATCTTACTAATATGCCTGTATTGCATGGCTTGTTCACTAAGTACAGCAATGCCTAGTGGTCAGTAAGAAATTTAAACTTATTTGCAAGCAAATAATGTCTAAACTTTTTAACTGCATATACCATGCCTAAGCCTTCTCTCTCCGTAGTGGTGTAATTTCGTTCAGCAACATTCAATTGTCTACTAGCATAGGCAATTGGAAGATCCATATTGCCTTCACCAGTCGGTTGTGCGAGCACACATCCAATAGCATAATTGGATGCATCCACATGCACATGAAAGGGTTTGTTCCAATCTGGTGTGGTTAAGATTGGGGCTGAACACAATCTTCTTTTGAGCTCGTTGAAGGAGTTCTCACATTCGTCCGTCCACTCAAAATTAGTCAAAAGTCCATACAGAGGCTTTGCTATGATGGCATACATGTGTATAAAGCGTCGGTAATAACCACAATGCCCCATGAAAGCTTGTACTTCCTTGACATTCCTTGGCCTAGGTAGCTCTGCTATGGCTCTTACTTTCTCTTCATCAGTAGATATGCCGTTCTTTGACACTATGTGTCCTAGAATCTTGCCTTGCCTGACCATGAAAACACATTTCTCTGGGTTCAAGTAGACTTGATATTCTCTATATTTGTCAAAGATTTGTTTGAGTTCAGGAATGTGAGTTTGTATAATGTTGGAATGAGCACGAAGATCATCAACATAGACTTCTAAGTTCTTCCTCAGGAATTCTTTAAAGACATGACACATCAGTCTCTAGAAGGTTGCAAGAGCATTGGTAAGCCCAAATGGCATCACCCTAAAGGCAAATATGCCCCACTCTGTGGCAAATGCCGTCTTATGCTAGTCTTCAGGAGCAATGGCTACTTGGTTGTAGCCTGAAAATCCATCGAGGAAGCTGTATACTTCCTTGCCTGCTACTCGTTCTAGTAGATGCTCCGTGATAGGAAGTGGATAATTATCTCGAATAGTGGCGGCATTAACCTTCTTCAAGTTAATGCACGCACATAGCTTTCCGTTCTTCTTGGGCACCACTACAATGGGGGACACCCATTCAGTGTGCTCAATTTCATAGATAAATCTAGCTTCCACGAGTCTATCTATCTCCTTTTTAATCTTGGCAGCGTAGTTATTGTTATATGTATATGGCTTCTGTTTTGAAGGTTTGGCATCTGAGGTCATGGGAATTGTGTGTGAGCATATGTCTGGGTCAACACCCTTCAAATCCTTGTAACTCCAAGCGAATACATCTCTGTATTCTCTTAGCAAGGCTATCATCTCATACTCCTCTTCCTTCATTAGGTCATGACCTATGTACGTGCATCGTTTTTCTCCTTCTTCAATGGCTACTACTATTTTCTTGGTTGTTTCTTTGTTATCATAGGCCTCCCCTGTTTGTGCCTCTCGTTTAGGCATTCTTATCATGACTCTCCTGTCGTCTATTTCATACTTTTTAAAGTTCTCTGGGACCTCAAACAAAGATTCTTCCTCTTCTGGAGTGGCTTCTTTCTTCTTCCTCTTCTTGCCTTCACTCTTGGCTGTCACTTGTGTGGTTAACCTCACATCATTTGTGAGATCTTCGTATCTCTGGGGTTGGAATTCTACTTCATAGAAGTATTCTTCATCTGATGCAAAGGGTGGGTCCATGATGATTGACTCTAGATCAGAGTCACTTGCATCCTCAAATGCATCAGGGCTAGGTTCGCACTCTTCTAAAATTGCATCTCCCATTATTGGCTCTATGGAGAAGACTGAAATGTCATAGCCATCCTCATCACAGTGAGGAGTCCATTGTTCTTCATTGATGGCTACATCCATTGTTGCTAAGATTTCTGCCCAGCCATGGGGTTCAAATTCTTCGTCTGGGAATACTACAGGTGCATAGGTTGGGTCTTGAGTTGATCTATTGGTTTCCTTCGCACCTATCTCTCTGGCTTTCTCTCTGTTTTCTTCTTCGACGGCCACTTTACACATCCATAAGTGTGTGTCTTCATGCATCCATGAGGATCCCGATCCTATGGAATGCACATATTCCGTATCATCTTTGGCTCTATGGATGGGATTCCATTGAATGGGGGGTACATCTCTATGAGAGTAATCCTTGAGATTCACTTTGGTCGTGACACCTAAATGTTGTAAGTACAAGGAATTGGTTCCCCAATCCTGTACCACTTGCAACTGTCGCATAAATGGTCTTCCCAAAATCATCTCATAGGCATGATTTTTGCTAAAGTCACAGATAGCAAACGTATGCTCGAACTCAACACCACAAGTAGTGAGAGTTATTCCTTCTAGCAAGCCTAAGGGTCTTTCTATGTGACCATCGGCCATTTGCAATTTCATCTTCGTGGGCCTGAGTGTTGGCTTGCCCCAATGCTTCCATAGGGAAGTGGTGGCAATTGCTACTCCTGCGCCTGAATCCAAAATGGCCTTGGTGGTGTACCCTTGATAGGTAATGGGAAGATAGGTGTTCCCTTCTTCGCCCTCGCACATGTCTCCTATCTTGTCCAAGGGTATCTCTGGTACTGTCCTATGTGATCCTACCTGGGAACACGGTTTAGTTATCTCTGGCACTTGTTTGGCTACATGTTTCCATAATTCAGGTCTAACCTTGAGTAGCTCTTCCAACTTGAGATTGCACTGCACTTTAGTGTTTTTCACTACCTCTGTGTTCCTAGGGATCACCGAGTCTTCATTTCTTACCATGACAGTGGGTGCTCTCATACATGTGGACTTTGCTTCCCATGGACCAGTGAAATGGGGTAGCTCTTGTATAGAATTAGATTCAAAGTCTAATCTCTCCTGAGAGTGGGTACTCTCTTGCTCCTCATAAATGGATGGGATGTCCTGTGGGAATTGGTCGTGCGCATCATCCACAAGTTCAATCGGAGGAGGGACTTCACTTTCTTTAGCCCACTTGTCTTCTTAAATCTCTCGTAGGAATTCTGGTGTGAACCGATTCATAGAAGAAGATGTGTCTGGCTTCGTAGAGTTAGGCACATAGGCTTCCTGGGCAGGTAGGCTAATTCTCTCACTTGCCTTGCCCTTCTTCCAAGAAGCGGGTTCCTTTTCCGATTGTGCAATTAGCCTCTCTATTCTTTCTAGCAGTCCATCAAAGTGCAACTGCGTCTTAGCGGAACTAGAGATGTTAATAAAGAGGCGACTGGCTCCAAACATCGCTTGAGCCAACTCCACCATCTTATCACAAATTTTAGTTCGTTCAAGCTCTAACTCGGCTCTAGGGTAACATTTTTCATGCTCAATTACATTGGGCCCTTCCTGGATCCTGGCCTGATAAGCTTTAAGCATCATGTTGAGGTCCTCAGGAGTGGGATCTGCTAGGACTGATCCTACTCTAGGAGGTGGTGTGTCCGGAGGAGGTGGGTTGGAAGGTGTTGGATCGGATGGAGATGGGAATGGTGGTGGTGGTGGAGTAGTGTGAGAGGGAGTTTGAGATGTAAGTTCCGTTATCCTGGCTCTCGTTTCTCTTAGGCTCTCTTCAAGTTCACTCATCTTTTTAGCCCATTGCCTTTTCATTCTTTCTCGGCTATCTTTCCAGGCTCTAGTCCTTTTCTTGGTTATGCTCTCTGTTTCACTAACCTCAGAGCTCTTCTCCTGGCTTGCCCCTTGGTTTTGCTGCAATGCTTGAGCTCTTGTGACCACTTGCACTGGTGTAGTGGAAGTCACACTCCCTGTGGAGTCTACAACTAACCCAATAACGTTTATAGGGGTGATTTTTGGCATATTATTGGGGTTCTTAGGGCAATCTCATAAGAGATGATCCTTCCCACAATCTTGGCAAAATCCTTGAATCGTCACTGACTGGTTTTGTGTGGGCGAAGGTAAGGGACAATCACGAATAAGGTGATCTCCCTGACATCTGTAGCATGGTCCTCTAGGGAAAGGGGGTCTGACTTGCCTAGGTTGAGGTCTGGGGTTGGGGTTTGCATACATAATATTTGCGTAATCTGACTCCCAACTAGGATCATTTGGCTCCTCACTATAGTAAGACTCACCGTGTTCAGGGGACTGCATGTAATAGGCCTGGGGGCTATCAATGTGTGTTGAATCAAAGCTATGGTCACTAGGGTCACTTTCTGAGATCAATGGTGTTACTAGGACTATAGCTCTGCTTAAATTCTCTTCTGCCGCCGCATACTTAACCAGGATCACATTAGCTAGAGCAGGGGGTTGTTGGGCTAACAGAGGCTGAGGCCTTTGCTGATTTTGGTAGGGTTGTTGGTAGGGTTGTTGGGGCCTACCATACTGCTGGG
This sequence comes from Ceratopteris richardii, assembly GCA_020310875.1. Classification (NCBI taxonomy): domain Eukaryota; kingdom Viridiplantae; phylum Streptophyta; class Polypodiopsida; order Polypodiales; family Pteridaceae; genus Ceratopteris; species Ceratopteris richardii. The sequence continues at coordinate 106,575,666 of CM035427.1, forward strand.
GTGGATACTAGTTTTGATACCTTCCCTGTTGTGGATAGGGCTGGGGGTAGGTTTGCCTAACCGCTTGCTTATTGTAAGGGTAGTCTTGTGTTGTATGACTTGTGTACTTTCGCTCTATGGTGCAGTATTGGCTACTGGGATTTACTTGGGGTTGAGCCATGATGGGACACACGTTCGCCATATGGTCACCTCCGCAAGTATAGCATTTCTTTATTGGGGCGAATCTAGGAATTTGGTTGCTTGAGACACCTAGTTTTTTAGCTACCTTCTCAGCTAACTCTTCAATGGATTTGGATTGTGTGGAAGAGAGACTAGAGGCACTATCTGAGTCTTTGTAGATTTTGGAAAGCTCTAGCTCTTCCCCTAGGTTATCCTCTATATCTATGCACATGCGTACACACTCTTCTATGGTCCTAGGGTCCTTCAAGTACACGTAGGATCTCAGCTTTGTGCTTAGCAATCCGTCCAGGAATAAAGCCACTTGTTTGGCTGGTGTAGGTAACTCCAACACAGGGCATCTCTCAAGATATTGCCTAAATCTTCTGCCTGCAAGTCTCACGGTCTCTTGCGGGGTCTGCTTGAAGCTGTGAATCAAAGAGGAGGTATTATGCCTTATCCCACTCTTAGAGAATTCAGTGATGAAAGCCTCTAAAAGTTGGTCTATGCTCCTGAACTGTCTCTCGTTTAATGGTTGAAACCATGTCAGGGCGGTGTTCCTAAGAGTTAGACCAAAGGCATTGTATTGTGTGAACAGGTCCTCGACTTGTTCAGCTCTCAGGACTTGCCTAAACTCAGCCACATGATCGTAGGGGTCTCCAGTGCCATTGAAGTAATTTTTCATGGACTTGACTAACTGAGTCGGTCTCAAAGTTCTAGTGTGTTCCCTAGGTCTTGGTAGAGGGAATTCATCCATGTCCCTTCGGTTTCCTGGGGCTCTGTGACCCTCGGGTTCCACTCTATTTGTTCTTTCTCTTCCCAAAGTGTTGGCAAAGCTTACTTCTGGCCTATTGCTAGTTCTATCCCTTTGAGCTCCATGAGCTTGGGATGTTCTAGCTCCTGGGTGACCGTAAGACACATTAGATCTTGAATGGGGGAAAATTAATTCACCCTTCCAAGTGTAAGCATGCCTATCATGTTCGGTAACCACGAAGATCCTCTCTGAAGCTTGATCTAAGTAGGTCACTCTCCCTGGACTATCAGGATCTTTGAACTCATAAATCATGATTGTTCCTATATCATTTGGCCTATTAGACTTATACCTCCAAAAGGCTTCATCAGTCTCTCGGTTTAAGAGAAGATCTATGCTCCTGTTATCCTGGGGCATCCCTTCTGGAGTGATAATTCTGGTGAGAACAGATTTACCTCGAGGGGTTCTAGGTTCCATGCCCATGTTTCCTTGCTCTAGGTCACCTAGGTCTGATTCTGGTATTACATTTCCAAATTCGTCTGTCCTATCGGGATGGCTGGTGACCACATATATGGTTCCTTCCTTGTCCAGGTATGCTCCATTTTCAAATTTGACAGCTGGGTGCTCTAGTCCAATAGATTGGTTATGATTTTTAATTTGGACCACAGATCTTCCTAGACCATCCTCATAGACGCTAGCACCTAATCGGTTGGTCCTAAGGTATTCCAACTGTGTCTTGTAAGGGCCTTCCACCTTGTACAAATATGGCACACCTGAACTTCCTGTAGGTTTGTCCATGCCTTGAGACATCTCAGACTCACTAGTCTCCGAGCTAGGGTAATGCGAGTGGTGGCTCAACTGCTGGGCCCAAGACCTCGCAGTGTGATTGACGCTAGCTTCCGAAGACCTTAGGCTTTGTCTATCTCTCACTAGATGTCGTCCTGACCTAAGGTTCATATGCCTAATTGATTATCCCGATTTTCTTCCCAGTACAACCTCGTTGCTGAGTTCTTTTTGTATCAATTACTTGATTCCTTTTTATGTTGATTATCATGTTTGAGCTCTTGTTTGTATCACGTCGTTAGGAATACTTGAATTAATTTCCGCACTTTAATTTGTCCGTACCACCAGGAATTCTTTTCTTTTGAGTTATTGACCGCACAGAGATTATGTTTTAGCTTGAAATTGAGTATTTAGATAGTCTTGACTTGTCTCGTGCCTATCGTTGCCCTGAATTACTTCTAGCACTATTCGTACTTAGCCTGAGCTAGAAAATGACAGAGGGAGTTGAGAGTTTCCAACCTTTTGTTTCCTTCTTGGTTGCCCCTGAGTGCCCAGGAATCGTGTTCCCAAGCTTGCACTTACTCTTGCCTTGCGTACCCTTCGATGCTCTCAAAGGACCTGTAAAAGGCCCAAGATTAGCTCAAGACTTAAATTCAAAAGACCACTCCAAGCACTTTCATTCATGTAACTCAGATACCAATTAGCCCTTTGGCTTAATGGAAAATAATTCTAGAAATCCCTGAAGTCTGTTCCCCCTGGGTATGGTCAACTTCAAAATACCCTATCTGAAAATCAATGCATTATTCTTATAAAAAACAGTTGAGGGCGTGTAGCATATGCCATGAGCTTTCCGACAAGCCCTAGAGCTCAAAAAATGGATTTCGTATGAAAAAATTATGACCGTTCAGGGTTCTAGGGTTAAAATAGGGTTCAAACAGGATCACTGTGCAACAAGTTTTCCCCAAGTTGTTTTCCTATGGCCTCCTTATGTGCTCTAGAGTAAAATTTTCATGCCCAAAATTAGCCAAACTCTTCAAATTAAAAACCCTAAAAAATTGGCTGTCAATCGCGATGGACAGGGCGATCAATCGCGATGGATGGCAGTCAATCGCGATGGACAGGTAGTCGATCGCGATGGATGGCAGTCAATCGCGACGGACAGGGAATCGATCGCGACGGATGTGCAGTCAATCGCGATGGACAGGCAGTCGATCGCGACGGATGGCAGTCGATCGCGATGGATGGCAGTCAATCGCGATGGACAGGCAGTCGATCGCGATGGATGGCAGTCAATCGCGACGGACAGGGAGTCGATCGCGATGGATGGCAGTCAATCGCGACGGACAGGGAGTCGATCGCGATGGATGGCAGTCAATCGCGACGGACAGGGAGTCGATCGCGATGGATGGCAGTCAATCGCGACGGACAGGGAATCGATCGCGACGGATAGGCAATCGATCGCGATGGATGCAGTCAATCGCGACGGATGCAGTCAATCGTGACGGACAGGCAATCAATCGCGACGGACAGGCAGTCAATCGCGACGGATTGAAATTTTGCAAATTTTTCACAAATTTTTGTGGAAATGTGGTGTGCAGGGTCTCTAGTCCACTGTGGTGCACTCAGATTTACCAAAAGGTGAAAGTTTCTGTCAATCGCGATCGACAGAAGTCGGTGACTGCGAGACAGTTCTGCACATTTCCGTACCTACACGACGTGCTGAAGGGGATGATGATGCTGAAACCTGCAAGAAACTCCAAAAGCATGCAGGAAATAGCACACAACAGTTCGCTCTCTCGCTCTCTCTCACAAGTGGAATGAGGGAAATGAAAGGAGGAAGGAGATATAGTCAAAAAACGAAATTTTTGTGAAGATGGAGATGGAGGTGGGAGATGGTGAGGATGATGGTGAAGAAAACACAAGAAAATGGATAAAAGTGAAGAAATTACCTATGACTCCAATGCGTCAACTCTACGTCTTACCATCACACGCTCGTCCTCAAAGCTCGATCCCCGGCAACGGCGCCAAAATTTGGTGTAGCTCAGTGATGAGTATCACCTCCTTTAATGTCAATCTGGGAAGACGTGAGGATGGTATGAAGACCTCGAGCAAGTGTAGGCACAAGTGCGTGAGTGAGAAGCACACTAACATGCACACACATACACACACACGCGCACACAAGGCAAGACAAAGAGCGAGAATCAATGGAGTTCTTTAGATTACTTCCAAAAGCTCATACAAGTTTAATTCCATTACAAGCTAACCTCAAAAATGAGCTCTCTAGCTCTATTTATAGTTTTTGACTAGCTTTTGGCCATGTTCAGACCTAGTGTCCGGCCTAGTTAAAAATTAGGTTCCTAGGCTAATTTGGAGGCTCAAACGAGCTCAGAAAATTATGAAATTTGACAGGTGGTTACTTCTATTGCTCCCCAAGCTCAAGGACTCCTTGGCTTGCACAAAATGGAGCTACAAAAGTGTGGAACGGTATTTACAATGATTGGTAGTGATGCGAATCACTGTTATAAAGATGTTGGTTTGGAAGAAATTGAAGGCCTATCTGCCGGATCTTCGTTGACTGCTCTGTCTACTTACTCCTCCGCTTTGCTATGACTCTCTCCGTTGGCTTCCTTGCCTCGTCAGTCCTTGGGTGCCCCTACTGCTCTCAACAGTATGTGAAGCGGTAGAGTACGCAGAAGTGAAAGTATGGCCCCCCCATTAAAATTTTTGGTTTTATTCTAAAGTCACTACAAGACAAAACATGGAGTCATTGGCTCTCACTTGTGAAGACAATCTTGGGACATCAAAGTGAGCACCAAGATACTATTGCAGTTAGGAGCGTACGTGAATCGACACACTAAAATCAAGGCAAAGACCATTCTTGGACCATTATCCTAGAGTAAGCAAGAGAAGCATAGTCTAAGTGAAGCAAGAGAGAGAAGTGCAAGAGTCACCAGTGTGCGATGCAGAGAAGTGGAAGTGAAAGAGTGCATGGAGAGTGAGATTGTGCAGAGAGTGCGAAGCTAGTCCCCCAAGGATCTCAAGGTCTCCTTGTAGTGTGTGTGTGCCGACAGAAGGTATTCATTCCTCCCCCTTAGTGGAAGCTTGGTGCAAGGTGTGCACAAGGGTAAGCTTGAAGCAGGTGGAGGTCTGGTGCAGAGGAGGCCGGTAGCAAGAAGACTTTGGATATTTGGTATTTTGTAATTGAGCACTCTGTGGGATTTTGCACAGAAGTATTGACTTGTATTGTGCTTCAACATTGTATTTGTCTTAGTGTAATCAATCGGCAGAGGCTTCACGGGTGTATTTTCTCTTCTTGTCTTTTCCTTTTCTCCTACAAACCCTCAAACTCCTTCTTGTCCAAGAATCCCCCAACAAAATTTGGCACGCCCGGTGGGACTTCCAAGGAGATTTGAGCATAGGAGAAGGTATATTGCAGTTGGAGAGCAATATTCCATTGTCGACAGTACCACTCCAGTGGACTAAGAGGTACATATTTTTATCAAGTGTCTCATATTAAGTGGACTATGAACAACTCATGACCGCAACCCAGTCCCAAACATTGAGGGTCACCTGCAAGCAAACAAGAAGGAAGGTTGTTAGAAGATCCTCCAGTCCATTATCTTCAATCAGTAAAGAGCATGGCGGGACAGGTAGACTTGGAAACCTTACTCAAGATTAAATATAGAATTTCCTTCTTTCAAAGGCCTAGCTCAGGAGGATCTAGATGAGCAAATTAGAAGATTTTTGGCACTATGCAAGACTAGAGGTTTAATGGGCAAGGAGGATGCTTTTTTGATACTCTTCCCTACCACATTAGAAGGATTAGTAGATAAATGGTTCAACCAATTTGCTGAGAACCATTTTACAACTTGGGATTTGATGAAAGATGCATTTAAAAATCAATTCCAGCATGGGAATACAACAGAGATCATCATAGAAGAACTAGAAAATTTGAGATTGGGTCCAGGAGAAAAGTTCCCAGAATTTGTGACTAGGGCCAAAGCACTAATGGCTAAATTGCCAGATCCACCACACGCTTTTTTTGTTAAAAAATGGTTAGTTAAGCCCCTACCAGTGGCCACCTAATGCAAAATAAAGGAATTAGTATTACCTACAAACTCCATAGAGGAGTTCCTCAACACGACTACACGACTAGAGCCTATAAGGCAACAGTATGGAGCTACTTCTTCTCAATTACCATATTCCACAGAACTGGAGGATCTAGTAATCCAGCTAAGGAAGGAGTTGGAGGGCTTAAAAAGAAATAAGCCCCACAGAGAGGAGAAGAATGTTGTAACTCAGTTGAGAAGGGAGATTGAAGCACTAAAGCTCCAAAAGGAGGAGGAGGCCCAAGTAGAGGAATTGACCCAACTACGACAGGAGTTGCAGGAACTCAAAGGGGGTGGCATCAAGAGTGGACTTTCATGTTCCATGTGCAGTAAGCAAGGTCATATAGTAAGTGAATGTGCTCTCATAAGTGTGACTTGCCAATTATGCAGGAAAGTTGGTCATGAGGCCCATGAATGCCAATCAAGGGGAATACCTACAACAACATACTGGACACAAGGAGGACCCCTACCACCAGCAAATGTTATGGAAGTTGCACCCAATCAAGGTAACACTTATAACCCTGGACAGAGGGATAACTTTGGAGGTGGGCCAAGGAGGCCAATTATTTGTTTCAGATGTGGAGAATGTGGGCACTATCAGAGTAGGTGCACTCTCCTAGAAAATGCCTCTCCTTGTAGGAACTGCCTAGAGGCTAGGGACCACTATACTAATTGTTGTCCTAAGAACCAAGCTTCTACATCTAGGCCCCACATTCAAATGATTTCTGTGTGCAAAGAAGAGATGGTAAATGAAGCCAAGGTGCCATCACCATCTACCAGGGTGATGCAGTTAGAAGAACTTGAATCTTTTACAGTGCAGACAAGAAGCAAGGGGAAGGATCCAGTGGACATAGGTCAAGAATCAATGATTAACGGATTAAACAAAGACAAAGGTGTGTCTAAGAACAAAGCCACCACATGTGCAAACACAAGGCAAAAAGAAAATTTCATAGGTACCAGTGATGCTATTGGACATGCATTCAACAAGGCTCATGAGGAGTTTGATAAGTCAAATGGAGCCCAGGCTCTTAAGGAATCAGAAGCTTCCAGACTACTCAAGTCCATGAAAAAGGAGATTAGTATTTTTTTATTTAATAAAGATGGATGGGAAGTTCAGGTCAGAACTCTTGCAGATAATTGATGAAATGTCCACAACAAGTTTAGTGGCAAAGGCTACTGTTATGCATTCAGATAAAAGTGTAGTGGAAGCACCCCTCACAGATTACAAGAGCCCTCGGCGAACAGTCTCTATTAAAGGTCATGAGTTTCATGGAGTTATTGTGGATGGTGGTTCTGGCATTAACTTGATGCCTGAATATGCCATGAAAATGATTGGACTATACCCTTCAAGACCTGCCAACTTCACTGTAACAATGGCAAACCAAAGCATAGTAAGGCCCATGGGAGTAGTCCCTGGAGTTCCTGTCAAGATACAAGGTACCATCTTTAACTTGGACTTTGTTGTTTTAAGGCTACCACAGGTAGAAGGAAGCTTCCCCCTATTAATTGGGAGACCTTGGTTAAGGCATGCCAATGTGCTGCATGACTGGGGCAAGGACACAATGTGGGTAAAGCAAGAGGGAAAAGAGTTGCAATAGATAATTTTAGAAGATGGACCAGACAATCAGAGAAATACTAGCATGATGCAGACAATTGGTATTTGTATGGAAGAAGAAGTGGTGGACAACCCAGAAGCAGATTTATTTGAAGGAGGAGATTTATATGAAGATGAAAACATGTTAGCTTGGCTCCATGAAGAAGACCCATCTTCCTGCTATGGAATTTTTCCAAACTCCAGTAGTGAAGAAGCATATGAAGAAAAAGAGGAAATCACTCAGGTTACTGAGTCGAGTGAAATAGTCTCAGTTAAAGGCCATAGAAGAGAGGAGAAAAGAAGAGCCCTTAAGTGCAACAGTGATGAAACTACTTTAAAGCATATGTCAATGACCACTGTTTTATGGATCCTGGTATGGATATCATCTGTTGTCTCAATTTTTATGATAGTGAGTGCAGGGCTTTACAAGGATGTGGAAGAAGTACCTGCAAGTCTTTGGAAATAGAGGGTTCCATTGGATGAAGAAGATGGAATAGTGAAAATGAAATTTTGTAGATTAAGTCATAATGTAGCTGAAACAAAGATACAAAAGAGGCAGTATGGAGGAGATAATAATTTTCTGAAGAATTCAGGATACCCCTATCAAATCATCAGTGTGCCCAACAAGGAGATAAAACAAATGAAGTGCAATACAATTGGAGATTGTGAAGGAGTTTCTCTGAGTCAACAATACAAGGCTCAAGGCCTATCATCAACAGAAGTGAAGATTTCTGGATCACTTAGAACCTGAAAAATTTGTCCAGGTTGTACATAGTCTTTTCCCGTCATTTTTGCTTAAGTTTTAGTAGTTTTCTTTATCCATTTCATGCTTGTTTCTTGATTTTTTAGAAAATTTAGCAGCCACTTCATAAACTTTGCAAAGGTAATTTTTGGAATTTTTTAGGAATTTTTTTTAGAAATTTTCAAGCACTTTTTAGAATTTTTCTCGCATTTTTCTCCTTTTCATGTGTCATTTTCTTGCCAAAATTGAGGAATAAAGGAAGATCTCTATGGCTTTGAGTGCAAAAAACCAGCTTAGGATGTAGAAAAATCTTTGAGAATTTTTTGAGGATTTTTTGGATTTTTTATGTATTTTTTTTAGTTTTTTTGGATTATTTTTCTATATGAAAAAAAAGGGCCCCCCTAGGCAGTTTTGCTTTTCCAAAAAGAAAAAGAAAAAAAGAAAAAAAAGCTCTCTCTCTCTCTCTCTCTCTCACCCTCTCCGCCCCCCCTGTTTTTGTTTTTTATTTATTTTTTTTATTTTATATTTATTATTTTATTGTATTATTTTTCTAGTTTATTTTAGTTTATTTTATTTTATTTTTTCTTTATTTTTGATTTATTATATTTTATTTAATTTTATTTTAATTACTTTTACCTTGCCATGGCGTTCGCAAGCAAAAAAAAAAATCTGTTTTATTTTATTTATTTATTTTTTTCTTTCTTATATTTTGATAACTATATAGAAAAATATTTTTCTTTTTTTACTTTTTCATGGCTCAAACCTTTTGGCTCTGGATCATGCCTCGGATGGTCTTTTTTTCAAAATTGGAGTCATTTTCATGTTTTTTGGCACCTCTGGACTCAGTTTTTGGCTTTATTTTTCCAAATTCCAACTTTTTATCTGACTTTTTGTCAAAACCCAAATGTTTTGAAAACATTTTTCACATGTTTTTATTTCACCACATCATCCACATTGTCTATTCTCACCTTATCTTGCCTTAGGCTTTTATCTTTCTCATATGCACCCTCTGTAGCTCTACTGTTTGATCATTTTAACCCTCTCCAAACCCATGATTCCTCCTCCCTCACCCTCCCTTTTTCCTTCTGCCTAGCAATATCCTTACCCCTCCCTGTACTGTCCACCCCCTCAGCCCTCCCCCTCCCTCTCCTTTCTACCCTCCCATTGCCCCTTTGCTTTTCAATTACAAAATGCCACTTTTGGTTCTTCTCTGGTGCTTGTTCTGGTGGAGTTGTTTGCTATTCAGGTGTCCTTTTCAAGATTTTGCTACTCCCAATTCATGGTGTCCTCTATGCTCAAAGTTTTGGTTGTCGCTCTCCGGGACGGGGAGCACATTAGGTGGTGGGCAACTGTTGAGCCCATCAAAGTAATATTGGTCAAAGTCAATTGAACTCAAAGTCAACTGCAGTCGAAGTCAAAAGGTCAAATTCAAACTGGTCAAGGTCAACAAAGTCAAGGTCAAAGTCAACAGGTGCAAAGTCAAAGGGCTAAAGTGCAGGTGTCAAAGTGCACAGGTAGTGCACAATTAATTGTCCACAAAGGGTAAATTGGAGAAAGTGGGTTACAGGTTGCAAAGGTATTTCTCTAATTTCCCTAAGGTTCAAATTATTTTTTAAAGTATTTTGGAAGGTTCAGGTGAACCCTCTCTTATGTGCAAAAGTGAAGACTTGAAAGGAAATGTGAAAGTATGTGAAGCGGCAGTGTACGCAGAAGTGAAAGTATGGCCCCCATTAAAAAAAAAGGGGCCCCCTAGGCGGTTTTGTTTTTCCAAATAAAAAAAAACTCTCTCTCTCTCTCTCTCTCTCTCTCTCTCTCTCTCTCTCTCTCTCTCTCTCTCTCTCTCTCTCTCTCTCTCTCTCTCTCTCTCTCTCTCTCTCTCTCCCCCGGGCCCCCCTGCCCCCCCTCTCCGCCCTCCCACCCTTGGCTCTGGATCGTGCCTCGAATGGCCGTTTTTTTCAAAATTGGAGTCATTTTCATGTATTTTGGCACCTCTAGATTCATTTTTGACATAATTCTTCCAAAATCCATACTTCTCTATGATTTTTGGTCAAAACCCACATGTTTTGAGGACATTTATCACATGTTTTTCTTTCACCACATGATCTACTCTCACCTCATCTTACTTTATGTTTCATAATTTCCCATGTGCACCCTCTGTAGATATATTGTTTGGTCATTTTTAACCTCTACACACCCCATCATACTACTCCCTCACCCTCCCCTTACCCTTCTGGCCATCCACATCCTTACCCCTCCTAGCCCATTCCATCTCAACCCCCTCAATCCCCCCATCACACTCCTCTCTACCCTCCCATTGCCCCCCTTTGCTTTTCCATAAATACTCCCACTTTTGGTTCTCCTCTGGTGGTTGTCGTGGTGGACTTGGTAGCTGCTCAAGTGTCCTTTTGTAGTTTTGGCAGCCAAGTATTATGGTGTACTCTATGCTCAGAGTTTTGGCTGTAGCTCTCCGGGACGGAGAGCACATTAGGTGGTGGGCAACTATTGAGACCATAAAAGTCATATTGGTCAAAGTCAACCACAGTCAAAGTCAACCAAAGTCGAAGTCAAAAGGTCAAAGTCAAATTGGTCAAAGTCAACAAAGTCAAGGTCAAAGTCAAGAGGTGCAAAGTCAAAGTGCTAAAGTGCAGGTGTCAAAGTGCACAGGTAGTGCACAATTAATTGTCCACAAAGGGTAAATTGGAGAAAGTGGGTTGCAGGTTGCAGAGGTATTTCTCTAATTTCCCTAAGGTTCAAAGTGTTTTAAAGTGTTTTGGAACGTTTAGGTGAACCCTCCCTTATGTGCACATTTGAAGAGTTAAAAGGAAAATGTGAAGGTATGTGAAGCAACAGAGTACGCAGAAGTGAAAGTATGGCCTCCCATTAAAATTTTTGGTTTTAGTCTAAAGTCACTACAGGACAAAACAGGGAGTCGTTGGCTGCCACTTGTGAAGACAATCTTGGGACATCAAAGTGAGCACCAAGATACTATTGCAATTAGGAGCGTACGTGAATCGACACACTCAAATCAAGGCAAAGACCATTCTTGGACCATTATCCTAGAGTAAGCAAGAGAAGCATAGTCTAAGTGAAGCAAGAGAGAGAAGTGCAAGAGTCACCAGTGTGCGACGCAGAGAGTGGAAGTGAAAGAGTGCATGGAGAGTGACTAATGGATTGTGCAGAGAGTGCTAAGCTAGTCCCCCAAGGATCTCAAGGTCTCCTTGAAGTGTGCGCATGCCGACAGAAGGTATTCATTCCTCCCCCTTAGTGGAAGCTTGGTGCAAGGTGTGCACAAGGGTAAGCTTGAAGCAGGTGGAGGTCTGGTGCAGAGGAGGCCGACAGCAAGAAGACTTTGGGTATTTCGTATTTTATAATTGAGAACTCTGTGGGATTTTGCACAGAAGTATTGGCTTGTATTATGCTTCAACATTGTATTTGTCTTAGTGTAATCAATCGGCAGAGGCTTCCCGGGTGTATTTTCTCTTCTTGTCTTTTCCTTTTCTCCTACAGACCCTCAAACTCCTTCTTGTCCAAGAATCCCCCAACAATGATCTTTCTCTTGATTTGTTGAGTCTTCTCATTGTGTAATCCATGGAATTTGTGAGCTTTTCTTGTGTATCTCTAAGTAAGATATACGAAGAGAGGTGATTCTCAGTGTATTGAGTAAGAAAGTGCAGAGGCACAAAAGTGGAATTGGAAATTCTCAGTTTTCACAGAATCGCAATTGTCTCATCTGTGTAATATAGGTACTATGTTGGAAATTTGACTTCATATTTGTATTCTAATGTGAAAGTGGCACACTTTAGGCACAAAAATGATTGAAAATATTGTTGTAGAACTCAAGATAATCAAAACCCTAGTTATTTCCTTTCTTCTTCATAAATCTCTAAGAAAAACAGTCATGTCAACTCTTATTCTTGGATTTCATTAACTAAAAGGGGCTATGGTCTTTGCATACTTCCCGGATTGACAATTTAAAGATGTTTAGTTGATCTTTTGTGCTATAATGATTGGAGAGGACAACTCCAAAGGGTAACAACAAACATTTTTTGGCGGCGTTGCTGGGGAACAAAGCAAAAGCTTCATTGAAGCCTTGGACCTTGCTGGATCTTCCATTGTTGATGGTATTTGAACACATTGAAAAGGTACTACTCTATAACCAAGAAAGAAAATTGGAAAGGTAGGTTTGTTTGCTTATCTTTTGGGAAAAGAAAGCATGAATTAACCTTTTGAGATAAATAATTTTGTGAAATTTTTGCAAATTGATAGTTGCTCATACCTTTTAAGAGTAAAGTGCAGGTGTGTGAAAAAAAAAAAGAATCAAGATTGATGAAGGAAAATTAAAATGTGATTATCTTTGCATAAGTAGATTGCTTTTTGACAAAGTACCAAGAAAAATTTGTCAAATCTTGGAAAATATGACATGGTTGCAATGAGGAAAGTCAAATAAAGTAGCTATGTGCAAAATTGATTGATCCATTTGTTTATCCAAGGTAAACTAATAGTCTTGAGAAAAGATTTAATTGTCACTTGAAAAAAAAAGGTGTTGAGTTTATCTTTGCATGAATTGATACTTGTACTTCTTAACACATATTTTCTTGAAAAGCTCTACTTCCAAACTGTTAGATGGCAAGCATAAAGAGTATAATCAATCATGAGATAAAAGATCAATGGATCTTGAAACAAGAGAACTCTAAGTGAAGTGTTTTCCTTGATTTAGGGATTAAAATAATAAAAAAATTCATAAAATCTATTAAAAATCCAAACAAATTTCTTTTTAATTAAGGAAAACTTGCAAGAGGTTTGGTGTGAATGGTGGAAGAAGAAAAGAGGAAGAAAAATCCAAAAATTGAAAGAAAAACAAAGAATACTTGAAGTAAAGTTGATTTTTATTTTTGTCCTAAAATTTAATATCTTGAATGAGTTGGATGGTGTATAATTGCAGGTGACAATTGATCTGGAGTGGTTGAAGAAGAGTGGAAAAGACCAGGAGGGAGGAAAAGTCAAAAAGTGCAAAAGCAAGAAGTTTAGAGAAAAACACGATTCTATCACAGAATCACGATTTTCAATAAGATAAGGAAAATGATCCAAGGGTATTGAGGTAAGACATTTCAAAGTTTCAATAGTGGCACAATTAGAGGTAAGCAGAATTTCAGTAAGAATTGAGCATCAGGCAATCATGTTGGGAAATTAGACACAAAATCGCGATTTTCATTAGTAATGGTGAAACATGAAAATTTTGCTTCAAGGGACAATATCTTAGGAATAGAACAATAAACTTACACAAGAATAGTCTCAGGAAAGTGAGAATTCAAAATAGTAAAAAATCACTCACAATCGCGATTTTTTAGAACTTATAAAAGCCTAAAGTCACAAAAAAAGCAGGCATTTGAGTGAGAGAGAATGAGTGAAGAGAGCTATCAGAATCGCGATTTCCTGTGACCACAAAGCAATTGAGAATTTCTTGATCAAGCAACAAGGTAATCTTCTACACATTAAGTTTTTGCATAATTTCAAGTTCAAAATTTTGGGAAAAGATAAAAAAACACACAAAACAGTTGAAAACATAGAATCACAATTTTTAGTTTTTTGAACTTTTTGAAGGAAAAACTGTCGTTTAGTTGAAAGTTCTTTATTGCATGTTAATGTTTTGATAAGGCGCTTGTGATAGTGTAATAAGAACTCAAAAGATAAAAAAACCAAAAAATTAGAACAATTTGCACAAAATCCAGATTCTGTGACTAAACTCAAAATCACGATTCCTAGAATATGATTTTCATAAGAAAATCGTGTTTTTAATGATTGTGAGCAATCACGATTGTCTGGGAACAAAGAATCGTGAAAAGCACGATTCTTACCTCAGAATCGTGACAAACACGATTCTTATCTCAAAATTGTTGATGTATAAAACACCACAAGAAATGAATTAATGTGACACTAGAACACCTCTATGGTCACCATTAACTCATTGCCACTCCAAACTTTGAGAAATAATAGCTTAAAGTGAGAACTTTGCTTCTACAGAAATTCCTAGTCACCGAAATGACATATCTTCAGTATTTGGCTAATTTCTCCTAGCTCAAGTATGCTTTCTTCATGAAACTTTATAGGCTGAGACTAGAAGAGTAGAGCTTTCCAACAAGCTATCATATGCATCAAACGGAGCTCTAGAACTCAAGTTATGGCCCTCACAAGATGACCCTGTATGACTTTCCAAAACTGGAAATTTTTGCCTGTTTTAGTATTCCTGATGTCCAAAAATAAAAAATTCGATGCCTGGCATCGAATTTCAGTCCAAGTCGATGCCGGGCATCGACTTTGAGCTTTTTTAGGCCCTTTTTCTGCACCAGAAATACTCTCTTTTACACACATATGAAGAAGACCACTTGTATGCTAGAAGTCGATGCCAGGCATCGACTTTATGCTCAAAGTCGATGCCAGGCATCGAGTTGCTCCACAAACTTCATATTTTTAAAAGATTCAACAATAGTTAACACACAGAGAATGAAAAAATGACTTATCAGCCAAGATTCGATGCCAGGCATCGAATTGCTCAGAAAACTTGAACTTTTGAATTCATCACACAGTAGACAAACATGGAGATGATGGAGAGAGGCTCATACACAGAACTTTACTCAGTTCTTCTCATAACTATAAAAAACTCAGAAGTTTTACAGATGCTTTCTCACTCAGAGAAGCCCGACTATTCTCAGTCGTACAAAAATGAGTTCTTCTCACTTTCTCATTGTCTTCCACCTTCTTCTTCTCATCGCGTCAGTTAATACTAACTAACTTATATAGATTTTCTCATTCCCGTGATTTTTAAAAAAACTTCTAGAACTAAAGTGAACTAACTTTACAAGTATGATACACTTGTGAATTTGTCCCTTCACATAGGCATAGGGTTTTCTTCCTAAGATTTGACCTTCAAATATATGTCCAGTTAGTGATTGTTTCTCCAACAGCTCCCCCTCAATCACTAATTGACATTCCCTGTTTCTTCATATCTTCTTCTTTTCTTTTACTCCTGCCATGCTTTTGAATCTACTGGTCTTCACACCATCCAAGCTCTTTGTCATTATGTCTGCTAATTGATCTTTAGTAGAAATGTATTCCACTTCAATCTCCTTCTCCATTACCTTTTCTCTGAGAAAATGATACTGTATCTCTATGTGCTTTGTTCTTGCATGAAATACTGGATTTGCTGCAAGATAAAGTGAACTCATATTATCTCCATGTATTGTAGGTGTACCTTGATCAATGCCTAAGCTCTTGAACAATGTCTGCATCCATATGACTTCCTTAGCTGCTTCCACAAGTCCTTTGTACTCTGCTTCAGTTGATGATAATGCTACTGTATGTTGTTTCTTGGAACACCAACTTACAAGCTTATCACCAATGTATATCATGTAACCATGAGTTGATCTCCTGTCATCTTGATTACCTGCCCAGTCTGAGTCACTGTAGGCTCTCAACTTCAAATCTGATGTAAAAGGATAATATAATCCTTCCTTTATAGTTCCTTTGATATATCTGAGAACTCTTTGACCTGCAATCCAATGTGGGTCCTTTGGACAATGCATGAATTGTGACAAAACTCCCACTGCATAACTAAGATCAGGTCTTGTTAGTGTAGCATAAATCAAACTACCCACAAGAGATTGATACTTCCTCATATCTTTGTATTCTGCACCATCATATTTACTGAGCTTGTGATTAACTTCAAGTGGAGTTGAAGCTTCTCTGCAATTTTCCATATCAAACTTCTTCAATAGATTTAGAAGATACCTTTCTTGTGACACATATATGCCATGATCTGTATAAGTAACTTCCATTCCAAGAAAGTATGATAACTTTCCTAGGTCACTGATCTTGAATTCTTTTTCAAGCAATCTCTTTACCTCCTTGATTCCTTCATCTGAAGTACCTGTGATTATAATGTCATCTACATAAATACAAATGTAGATTGTACCTTCCTCTGTTCTTTTGATAAGTAGACTTGAATCTGCTTTTGAACTTTGATATCCAAGATCATTGAGATACTTCACCAGTCTATAGTTCCAAGCTCTTGGAGCTTGCTTCAATCCATACAATGCTCTTCTCAACCTGCAAACAAAATTTGGATACCTGGAATCTATAAACCCTTGAGGTTGTTCCATGTATACCTCATCTGATATGTATCCATTCAAGAATGCATTTTTTATATCCAATTGACTTAGAGTCCATCCTTTTGAAGCTGCAATAGCAATGATTGTCCTTATAGTTGACATCTTAGCTACGGGACTGAATGTCTCATCATAATCTATGCCATAGGTCTGGGCATAGCCTTTCACCACCAATCTAGCTTTGTATCTGGATATACTTCCATCTGCAAGCTTCTTCACTTTATAAACCCATTTATTTCCAATTACTTTCTTACCATTTGGTTTAGGAACAAGTTCCCATGTCTTGTTCTCCTCCAGTGCATTGAACTCTTCCTTCATTGCTTCTTCCCATTGCTTCTTACCTTTAGCTTCATCATAGTTCTGAGGTTCTTCGTCATCTTTGACCATATATGCATAGTTCTTCTGAGTTATGTAAGAAGTATCATAAGAATACCTTTCTGGTTGTCTTCTAGTCCTGCTTGACCTTCTTGGTTCACATTCTTCATAAGTGTCTGGATACACCTCTTCATCAAATATAGGAGCTTCTTCATTTCTTCTTGTTAATCCACTTGTGGATGTACTTGCTTGCATATAGTCTTCATCTCTATTTACCTGCACAATTGATTTTCCTTTCTCACATCTTCTTACCTCTTCTTCAAATTCTTCAGCTGTATGACTTTGATCTGCATACCAACTTTTCTGTTCATCAAATATAACATCTCTAGAAACAATAAATTGTTTGGTTAGAGGATTCCACAATCTGTAACCCATCTGCTTTTCATCATAACCAATGAACACATATTTTTCTGCCTTTGGTTCAAGTTTATGTCTAAGTTGTGATGGCACATAAGCATATGCAATTGATCCAAACACTCTACAATGATCTAGTGTTGGTTTCTTACCCCACCAAGCTTCATATGGAGTCATTCCATTCAGAGCTGCACATGGTAATCTATTCACAAGATATGTAGCTGTATTTACAGCCTCAGCCCAAAGATAATTTGGACAGTTCTTCTCCTTTAGCATAGCTCTAGCAAACTCAACCAAAGTCCTGTTCCTTCTTTCTGCTACACCATTTTGTTGTGGTGTATACCTGCAAGTTATTTCTCTCTTAATACCTGCATTCCAAAGATAATCATTGAACTCTTGGGAGAAGTATTCTCCCCCTCCATCAGACCTCAGTCTCTTAAGCTTTTGACCTGTGACTCTCTCTGCATATGCATGAAAATGCTTGAAAGCTCCAAACACTTCTGATCTTTCCTTCAAAACATATAATGTTATCCATCTTGTAGCATCATCAATGAAAAGAACATAGTACCTTGAGCCACTGATAGATCCTTCTTTTGTTGGTCCCCATACATCTGTATGAATGAGCTCAAGTACTCCATCATGTTTGAATCCTTTCTTTTGAAATGGTAACCTGTGTGCTTTACCCATTTGACATGCTTCACATTTATAAACCATATGTTGACTTTGCACATTTGGTAATCCTAGTACAGACTGATTAGCAACCATAGCTTTAATTCCTCTTTCATTGAAATGACCTAATCTCTTATGCCAGAGATCAAGTTCTGTAATCACTCCTTCACCATGTGTGAGCAAAGCTTGACCAATGTTCCCTTGCACTCTTAAAGTAAAGAGTCTACCTTCTTTCTTACCAGAGACAATCTGATTATATCCATTCTCTGGATCTTCCACAAATACTCCTTCATTTGTAAACCTGACTTGAAAACCTTTTTCAACTATCTGTCCCACACTAATCAAGTTTTTAGGTATTGTAGGAACATACAAAACATTTGTTAGCAAATCTGCTCCACTCTTGCATTTCACTTTTCCAATTGAATGTACACTATGTCTTGTATTATCACCAGTTTGAACTGTGTGACTAGAAATGCCTTTTTCCAATTCTGACATCAATTCTATGTTTCCTGACAAATGATTAGAACATCCAGAGTCAATGTAAAATACCTTTAGATCTTCTTTATCTGATGTGCTGATTGAATTCATCATCAATGATGTATGACTTTCATTCTGTGTGTCATTTGCATAGTTGTAGTAGGTGGTGTTGTAGGATTGATTCTGCCCCCAACTTCTTCCTCCACCTCTACCATAGCCTCCTCTTTGACTTTGTCTACCTCTTTGAAAATTACTTTGATATCTTCCACCTCGACCTCTGCTATTGTTGTTTTGATTCTGGTTTGATCCTTGTTGGTTGTGCCAACAGTCATGAGCCAAATGATTACTCAATCCACAGATCCAGCAAGCCTTTTTGTTGTTATTTTGATTACCTCTTCCTCTTCCAAAACCTCTTGCTCTTCCTCTGCCAGTGTCTTTACCTCTTGCATAATAAGCTTGAGAATTAGACTCCTCTTCATCCTTTGCTTTACCTTTATCTCCTTTCTTCTTATTCTTCATGTACATTGCAGAACTTTGACCTTTATCTCCATCTCCCTTCAAGTCTTGCTCATATGTGAGCATCAAACCAAGCAACTGGTTCAAATCTGGAACATAATGATTTAATGAAAGTTCTGTTGATAAGACAAAAGGTTTCCACCTTTCATCCCCTCTCAAGCCTGCAAGTAGTTGAGCAATCAATCTGTGATCTTCAACATCTTCATCTATGGATCCAAGACTATCTGCTAGATCCTTCATCTTAGTGACATAATCACTAATGGTTTGACTTGGCTTCTTCTTGAATGTTGTAAACTCTGACCATAGACTTGCTTTCCGTGCTTTAGTAGTGCTTTGGAAATGATATTCCAATGCATTCCATATATCTTCTGATGATTCCAATCCTCTGATGTGTGGTAGCAAATGATCTGAGATTGTATTGTAGATGTAGGCTTTTGCACTTGCATCCTTCTTCTGCCAATGCTTTAAAGCATCAAGTTCTTCTTTCTTTGGTCGGCTTTCATCTTCAAATACTGGCTTCTCTTCTTCACCTCTTACATATACCATGAGATCCTTACTCATAAGTAAGGCTTCCATTCTCATTACCCATGCGGGGTAATTATCTCTGTCCAGTTTGTCAATGGAGATATGATCTGCCATAGTTCTTTCCTTCTGCTGCAACCTGTGAGCTTAAAGGATAAAGAATAATACCTTTTGGAGTTCTTTGTGTATGAGGATACTTCGAAAGTAATCTTTTGATGCCTTGTGTCTTCAAATGCTTCACCTTTCAAACTTTACTGGAAAACTTTACAAAACTTCTCGTACCTTTGTCGTCTTCTGCTCTCGAGAATCTTTCTGCTCTGATACCACTTGTTGATGTATAAAACACCACAAGAAATGAATTAATGTGACACTAGAACACCTCTATGGTCACCATTAACTCATTGCCACTCCAAACTTTGAGAAATAATAGCTTAAAGTGAGAACTTTGCTTCTACAGAAATTCCTAGTCACCGAAATGACATATCTTCAGTATTTTGCTAATTTCTCCTAGCTCAAGTATGCTTTCTTCATGAAACTTTATAGGCTGAAACTAGAAGAGTAGAGCTTTCCAACAAGCTATCATATGCATCAAACGGAGCTCTAGAACTCAAGTTATGGCCCTCACAAGATGACCCTGTATGACTTTCCAAAACTGGAAATTTTTGCCTGTTTTAGTATTCCTGATGTCCAAAAATAAAAAATTTGATGCCTGGCATCGAGTTTCAGTCCAAGTCGATGCCGGGCATCGACTTTGAGCTTTTTTAGGCCCTTTTTCTGCACCAGAAATACTCTCTTTTACACACATATGAAGAAGACCACTTGTATGCTAGAAGTCGATGCCAGGCATCGACTTTATGCTCAAACTCGATGCCAGGCATCGAGTTGCTCCACAAACTTCATATTTTTAAAAGATTCAACAATAGTTAACACACAGAGAATGAAAAAATGACTTATCAGCCAAGATTCGATGCCAGGCATCGAATTGCTCAGAAAACTTGAACTTTTGAATTCATCACACAGTAGACAAACATGGAGATGATGGAGAGAGGCTCATACACAGAACTTTACTCAGTTCTTCTCATAACTATAAAAAACTCAGAAGTTTTACAGATGCTTTCTCACTCAGAGAAGCCCGACTATTCTCAGTCGTACAAAAATGAGTTCTTCTCACTTTCTCATTGTCTTCCACCTTCTTCTTCTCATCGCGTCAGTTAATACTAACTAACTTATATAGATTTTCTCATTCCCGTGATTTTTAAAAAAACTTCTAGAACTAAAGTGAACTAACTTTACAAGTATGATACACTTGTGAATTTGTCCCTTCACATAGGCATAGGGTTTTCTTCCTAAGATTTGACCTTCAAATATATGTCCAGTTAGTGATTGTTTCTCCAACAAAAATCATGAAAAAAATGAT
The DNA here is from genome assembly GCA_020310875.1 of Ceratopteris richardii. Classification (NCBI taxonomy): domain Eukaryota; kingdom Viridiplantae; phylum Streptophyta; class Polypodiopsida; order Polypodiales; family Pteridaceae; genus Ceratopteris; species Ceratopteris richardii. Next base: position 106,596,293 of record CM035427.1, read on the forward strand.
TCCCTTCACAGAATCGTGAAAAACACGATTCCCTTCATAGAATCATGATAAACATGATTCCCTTCACAGAATCTTGATAAACACGATTCTCTTCACAGAATCGTGACAAACACGATTCCCTTCACAGAATCGTGAAAAACACAATTCCCTTCACAGAATCGTGATAAACACGATTCTCTTCATAGAATCGTGACAAACATGATTCTCTTCACAGAATTGTGACAAAACACGATTCTTATCACAGAATTGTGAAAACACGATTCCCTTCACAGAATCGTGATAAACACGATTCTTATCATAGAATCGTGACAAACACGATTCTCTTCAAAATCCTGAAAAACATGATTCCCTTCACAGAATCGTGATACCACGATTCTCTTCACAGAATCGTGACAAACATGATTCTCTTCATAGAATCATGGGAAAACATGATTCTTATCACAGAATCGTGAAAAACACGATTCCCTTCACAAAATCGTGATAAACATGATTCTTATCACATAATCATGACAAACACGATTTCCTTCACAGAATCGTGACAAACACAATTCCCTTCACAGAATCGTGATAAACACGATTCTCTTCACAGAATCGTGATACCACGATTCTCTTCACAGAATCGTGACAAACACGATTCTCTTCACAGAATCGTGAAAAAACACGATTCTTATCACAGAATCGTGCAAAACACGATTCCCTTCACAGAATCGTGATAAACATGATTCTTATCACATAATCGTGACAAACATGATTCCCTTCACAAAATTGTGATAAACAGGATTCCCTTCACAAAATCGTGATAAACATGATTCTCTTCACAGAAGCATGATAAACACGATTCTCTTCACAAAATGACAAACACGATTCCCTTCACAGAATTGTGATAAACACGATTCTCTTCACAAAATTGTGACAAACACGATTCTCTTCATAGAATCGTGAAAAAACACGATTCTTATCACAAAATCATGAAAAACATGATTCCCTTCCCAGTATTGTGATAAACACGATTTTTATCACAGAATCATGACAAACACAAGTCTCTTCACAGAATCATGATAAACATGATTCCCTTCATAGAATCGTGAAAAACACCATTCTCTTCTTAGAATCGTGACAAACACGATTCTCTTTTTATTTGCCCACAGAATTGTGATTAATTGAATGATTTTGAGATATGGTAATAAATTGTTTAAATCTGATAAACAAGAGTAAAAAAGGAAAGAGATAGAGTCAGAGTCAAGTGAATTACAAGAAAAGGATTTGGGACAGACAAATAACATGGAAAATTTAAATGAAACAAATGAAGCATCTGAAACTAGTGACTATAGAAATATCCTCAAATATATGTACACAAATAGGTTTGGAGCCTATGTGTATCAAGATGGTATGCATAAGTTTCTCATTAGGATGAGAAACTTAGAAATTCCCTTAGATATAATGCTAGTGGCACAATTTAAGGATTGTAGATATGAGGCTAGACAAGGATGTGTGTACATTTTTTCACAAGATCCTGAAAATTCTAATGACTTAGGGCACTGTGCAGACAAAACCTTGGGAACAAAACCTAGGGCAAACAAACTTGCCGAGACAAAATGAAAATCACACTTCTACTGAACAACAAGGGAGGAGATTACACACTTCTCCAAATCCTTTTGAAAGAGAAGCAAAAGCAATAAATGATTTTCCCATCAGAAGGAGATAGCAGTGGCAAAACCATGGAAGAATGCTCAGGCCCTATCAAGTAGCTAAATGCATGAAGAATCAATATGAAGGGTATTCTGATCCTCATGCTCATGCTACATAATTCAAATAATTGATTAGGGCAGAAGAAGTAGCGGATTACAAAGTGCAATTTGAAGCATTTGTTCTAACCCTAACTAGACCTGCATTATCTTGGTTCATTCCCTTGAGAAAGGAAATAGATATTGAATCCTTGCTTGAAGCATTTATAGGGTAATTCTCCAAAACTGGAATTAAACATAGTACAGCTACCCTGATACATAGTTTCAAACAACAAAAAGATGAAAATGTTAGAGAGTCTGCCAAGAGATTCAAGAAATATATTGATAGATGCCCAAGAGAGAAGGTACCTTCAATGGCAAGACAAGTGTATTTGTTCATAGAAGGATTGAGGAGTGCACAATTAAGAACCTTGGTATATCATAGGTGATGCCCTGATCTAGGAGCCTGTGTGAAAGAAGCAAAAGACCTAGAGGAAAGAGGGGAAGATTTATTGGCATTTGATTAAGCAAGAACAAATGAAGATAGAATTCCACCAACGGAAGAATTAGCACAAGATATTACTAAAGCCCTAGAAGTGAACACCAAAACCAATCTAATTAACACCAGAATATCAACCAATAAGAAGTGCTATAATTGTGGGGAAAGCCATTTGGTTCAACAATGTCCTTATCACAAACCACAACATTTGCAAGATAGGAAAACACTCAAATATTGTACCTTAGAAAGAAAATGGACAAACCATACTAGAGAAGAATGCTTCTACAATAAAGAACCCATCAAAGAAAGAGAATATATGAAACAACACAACTTAAAAAGAGAATCTAGATTTTCTGAACAACTAAGACCTGTACTGGCGCAACAACCACCATTACCAACAAATGTAGTACCAGTAAAATACACACCAATAGAAGAAGAAAGTACGAGACTCAGATCATCATACTGAGAGGACTACCATTTGAGTGAGGGATATCAGGAAGATTGGGAAGGATATGAATAGAGAGAACCAGAACTATAGGCCTTGGACATGGGAAATGTAAGAATTGAAATGGACACAACCACATTCATGTATATAACTAATAATTACATGTCCAATCAGAAACCCCAATTCAAAGGAGGCCAAAAGATAACTTGCTATATGTGGGGGAGAACATTTCATTAGAGACTGTCCACAACCTCCAACACTAAGAATTGAAGGAGCTTATTGTAAGGATTGTGGCAGGGAACATTTAATAAGGGATTGCCCAAGAAACGATAAAAAACAACAGAATACATCCATTAACATACCATTAAAAATAGTTAACATAATGGAGTAAGACAAATTGAGTGATCATGACCAAGTAACTGTAAATGCCATAACAAGAGCTCAAGCTAAACAACAAGAAATAAGAAATGAGACACACACACACAGGACCATAAGAAAAACCTAGTTCCAAAAGAAAAGGAAAACAGACAGAAAGGAAGATGGAAAAGAAAGATGAGAATGGGTAAAAATTTGGATGAGGAAACTATGGGACAACCAAACAATAGCCAACAACAAAATAAACAGACACAGGAAGAGGTTAAAAATTCACAAAGTCTGGAGACTTTGATAAAAGCATACAAAGGAAGAATTCAAGATGGACCAAATCCTCCAGATCATGTGATGGCATATCCTATACCAGATTTAGAGGATGAGCGAATGCAGAGATGTAAACAAATCATACAAGAATCACAACTCAAGATTGGGGAAATAGACAATCATCAAACAACATTTGAAGAGTTAGATGCAACAGGAATTAGGAAACATGCTACTCAGGAAGAAAACTCACAAATAACATTCCAAATCAATCTAGACAAACACTGTACAATTTTATATCAAACCACAATGGAAGAGATAGTAAAACAAAATCCTCATTTAAAACATAATCTAAAAAATTGGGAAACAAAGTAAAAAAGTCTAGATCCACAGCAACAAGAATTGGAAGAATTATTGTACATACCTACTGATAAAATAGGAGGATATTGTGAAGGAGAAGAAGGGAACTCAACTTTGAGAATACAATTTGGTGATAATCATGATAAAGCCATATTAGATAGTGGATCTGGAGTGCCAATCATGACTAAACAAACCTGGGAGAAATGGGGAAAGAATGAGCTAATACCTACTAAAATGAGATTACAACTTGCAAACGGTCACATAGAAAAACCCCTAGGAATTTGGGAAAAGGTGATTGTAGAAATATGTGGAATAGAGGTAGAGCACACTTTTGCCATAGTCGAATTTCCACAATCAACCTCATATGAAATCATTCTAGGAATTCCATTTATGAGAAAAATGCAAATTGTGCAAGATTGGGGTAAAGATTGCCTATACCTTCAAAGCAAAGGAAGGGTAACTAGAGTAAATTTAAGAAATGGGCAGTATTGTGATATGTCCCCTCAGGAATGGTTCAAAGTACATCAAAATCAAGAATTAAGTGAAGAATTTGGGAGTGAAGATTAGAATGACACAGAACCATCAATTTGGAAATGTAATGTGATAAGGAACCACACATATAAAAAAAGGATGTTAAAAAAAGAAGATTCTCTAGGAGAAAGGAAGTCACAAGATGAAAGTTACATACCCTAGAAATTTAAAGATGAAGAATTTGAGCCTTATGGATGGAATCAGATTTTGACCACAATGGATTTGGACAATGATGAATATGTGGGAGTAAAATTCCAAAATGAAGAAGGATATGATATTTTTCATATAGGAATACAAATGATAAAGGTGTCAAAAACAAAAGACGATTTGAAGGAAGAAATACATTTAAATACTGGAAAAACAAAATTTTTGGAAGAATTCGAAGCTACAGATGCTATAAAAGACAAAATCTCAAGAACTTATAGGAAATATAAACACAAGGAAATGGAAAAAAAACACAAAATTGAAATAAATAAAAAATGAGGGAAGAGGACCAACAATTTGATGTACCTTCAAATTTCAAGACCTATGAAGTGGAAGACAGATTACTTTTAAAATGAAACCAAAAAGGGAAAAGAAGAAGGGAGAGTCATATGACAATGAAGAACATACTAAGAAAGTGATGATCACTTAAGAAGAGGGGGAAGCTAGGCACATTGTCATTGCTGATAACATGATAGATCAAGAGGAGGAAGCATTGAGGCAATTGGCTAAAACTTATAGGGATGTGTTTGCTTACAGTTATAAGGATTCGAAAGGAATTGATCCTAATATTTGTGAACATAAGATTCCTATTACTCCTGATGCAAAACCTAGAAAACAAAGACACTATACATTTAATGACAAATATTGTGCTAAAATAAAGGAAGAAATTGACAAACTGCTGGTTGCCAATTTCATCTATGAAATTGAGTATATTGAATGGATATCTCCAATAGTTTTGATACCAAAAAAGAATGGGAAACTCAGGGTACGTATTAATTTACAAAAAGTTAATGTAGCAACTATAAGAGATAGCTATCCATTACCAATCACAGACCATCTCTTAGAAAGGGTTGCAAGTAAGGAGGTCTATAGTATTTTGGATGGTTTCTTAGGATATAACTAGGTGCCAATAGCTTTGGAAGACTGACATAAAACTACTTTTTCCACAGAATGGGGAATTTTTGCATTTGGGGTCATGCCTTTTGGTTTAACTAATGCTCCAACAACCTTTCAAAGGTGAATGTGCCACATATTCAAAGAATTTCTTAGAAACATAATGCAAATCTATGTTGATGATCTTTGCACTTTTTCATTAAAAAGACAAGATTATTTGAAATATTTGGAAAATATATTTAAGAAATGCAGAACATACAAAGTGTGTCTAAATACTGAGAAATGTGTACTCTTTGTGAGGCAGGGGAGAATGTTGGGTCACATAGTTCCTAGAAACGAAATTTCAACTGATGAGAGAAAAATTAAGGCCATAGTGGATCTCCCAAAACCAACAAATGTAAAAGAACTTCAAACTTTCATGGGAAACTCTGGATATTATAGAAAATTTGTACATAAGTTTGTAGATATCGCAAAACCTTTGTACGCATTAATTACAAAATTTGAGTGGACCACAGAATGTGACCAAGCATTTGAAATTTTAAAAACTTGTTTGGTAACAGCACCTATTTAAAAAAAAAATCCATAGTGGGATCAAACTTTTCATGTTCATGTTGATGCTTCAAATTTTGCTTTAGGATGTGTTTTTGCACAACCAATAGAAGGAAGCAAATTAGACTTTCCAATTGCTTATGCTAGTAGGCAATTGAATTCAGCAGAAAAGAATTATACAACCACTAAAAGGGAAGGATTGGGAATGATATTTGCTATAAAAAAATATAGACATTATCTTTTAGCCAACAAGTTTAAATGGATCACCAAGCCTTACTCTACTTGGTAAATAAACCATGCCACACAAGTAGGATAGTCCGATGGTTCCTCCTATTGATGTAATTTGAGTTCGAGGTAGTGGTAGACAAGGGAAAACTCATTTAAGAACATATCATTTGTCCAAGATACAAACTAAAGAGCCAAACTCACCTTTAGATGATGAATTACCAGATGCATATCTATTCAAAATAGAAAGTATTCTTGATTGGGCAATAAATTTGGTGCCTATGCTAACCATGGGACCTTGTAGAACACAGAGAAACAACACACATCTGGTATTACAAAGTATGAACTTTGTATTACTAGCAGGGCACCTATATCATATGAATCATATTGGAATAATGGAGTATTGTACTCCTGAAGATGAGTAGTAGGAATATCTAAGAAGAGCTCATTGTTGGAATCCTTGTACTCATGCTTCCATGATAGTCACCTTAAAGAATCTCAATAGAATGGGTGTACATTGGCCTACACAGATTCAAGATGTGAGAAACTATGTTTCCAATCGTTTTAAATGTCAATCTTTGAAAAATCTAGAAATTACAACTTTGTATTGGTTCCAGAAAAATCCACATTGGAGTGCAAACATAGTTGAGGAGTTAAAAAGTAATAAATCATCAGAACCAGTAATAGTTAGTGCAGGCTTTAGAAATTTACAGGCAATTTTTGAAGAATATCAATTAATAGGAGGCCAATGAAAGAAATGGATGGATACCTAAGAATATGTGTTCCTGAAGATAAGCATATGGAAGTATTAGAGATGGCACATTTCTGGAGTGGTAGGAGGATATTTTTCAAGTGAAAGGACTGCTTAAATCATTTTATATTCTGGTTTTTGGTGGCCAACTCTCTTTCTTGATGCAAGAACATATGTGAAAAGATGTGACATTTGTCAAAGAGTAAATCAACTAAGTAAAAGAGATGATATGCCATTAGTACCACTCATTTCAACAAGAGCATTTAGCAAATGGGGGTTGGATTTCATTGGACACTACAACAGATCGATGGTATACCGAGGTTTTTACCGAGGAAAATGAACGCGGCTTTATTTGCCACGACGCCGGTGTAAAGGTCGGTGTGCCCGTTGGTACCAAAGCGTCGGTATATACGCCGGTATATGCATCGGTATAAGCGTCAGTATTATCGACGCTTATACCTACGCCCATAGTTGGGTGTACCGGCACGTATACCGACGTCCATATTGGAGCTACAAATGCGTATATCGACGATCGTACCTGCACAAATTTTTTTGGGCAGAATGTGTTGTCTTTTGCCATAGCATGATGTTGTTTAACAAAAGACAATACACTCTACCCAACTGAGTATATGTGTTATGTACTCTAATGGCAACCAAAACATAAACTTATATGAGCAAAATGACCAATGATTCATGTACAGAAAGTCGTATATTCCATAAATGAAAAATG